>VWZY01013010.1:0-77421 GCA_013399075.1 Chloroceryle aenea | reverse complement strand
AAATGGCTTTTCTCTTGACCTCCTCTTAAGCATCTTAGTGGGACTGTGCTGCTGCCTCTCTGAGGAAGTATGTTTGCAGTGGGGAGGAAGAATGTTAAAAGTTGCATAGTGTTACAAACAGTGAGCAAACAAGTGTGGGTTTGCTTGAGTTTTTTTATGGCGCTGGAAAAAAAAAGGTCGGATGAAAAAGATGTGGCACACAGAGCAGGCACATACCATGGGCGTTGTTCCCAACGTCCTATGTGACTTCTTACAAGGTAGGTGATCTATGTAATTGTTATTCCCTAACTTTTTTTTTTTTTTTACCTCTCTTATTTCTCACAAAATAGTTTCTTGGTGTGAGTATTTGCTACTCCTGTGTTTGATGTCAATCAGATACTCAACACGTGACTGTGCGGCTTAAATGGCACATAACATTCTTGTCCCCTAATTACCAGCACAAGCATTTGTATGTGCAAAAATGATTTCCAGTAAGTCTTTTGATGAGACCATGGAATTGTTTTTCCATTAGTTTGGTTCAGTCAAATGTTTGTGGAAAGGAAACACAAAGCAGAAGGGATTGTAGCAGAAAGAAATTCATCAGGCTATTTGTTTAACTAGGGGCAGGACTTCCCTGCTTTGCTCACCCAACTATCTCTCCTATCCAACTAAATGTGCACTTGGCAGTCATTAGACTGAATGTCTTGATTCACCATAGAAGCTGGAGATGGAAAACACCTGCTCAGATCATCTCCCATCCAGTGCAGAGCCATTTCCCTGCAGGACATAGGTCATCCCTAAATTCTGCAGCTGACATGCTATATACAGCCTCAAATGGCAACATCCTGTCCAGAGCTGCACTTCATAAATCAGGGTTAGGCCCAGTAAATCGGCAAGGAAGAGCAGTTACCAACAGCATATCTCCCTTCCCAATGGCTTTCTTATGTTTCAAGGAATCAGTGGCATGTCAGAAATGATACTCTTACTCAAAACACTAAATAATATCTTGATAGTGCCGTATCTTGCCAAGCAAGAACATAAGCAAACACTCAGGTCTTCACTGGGGACTTGAGCAATCGCCCTCCGCAGCCAACATTCCTCCCAGCTGTTTATGCGTCTGTCGTAGGGTCGTTGCTGTTGTTATCAATAACTGATGTTATTACTGCTGTATTACTATGTCATTTTATCATTCCTGGGTGGGAGGATGAGTTAAACGATGACTCTGTGCATATTTGTCATGGTGGGAGCCTCCAGAGTTCCGTGTTTCTTTGGAAACCTGGCCCTGGTTTAGCTGAACTGGCTTTAAAATCTGGCCCCATTGGGTACTGAGCACTCAGAAAAGAAAAATAAGCTGGCGCTGAGCTCCACTTGGAAATCTGCTCCCAGATGTATGGATGTTTGTTTACCGTTACATTTAAGAGATCTAGAAAACTTCACCAAGATGCAAAGTAGCATGACTAATATAGTCTTTGCAAGTTCCTGTCTTCACCAATTGGCATAAAATGGATACGTATTTTTTCCATAAATTTTTGTGTAAGTTTAAGAGGCCAAAAAGGAAAGACAAAAAAAAAACCCTATCTCAGCCAAGATCATCAGTTTAGCATATACGTAGCACCAAAACAACACGAGCTGCACAATTTCACCACACATACCCACTTCTTAACCCATTCTGGCTTGTTCCAAACTCAACAGCAAACAACAAATCCGGTAGACCATTATGGACTTTACACCAGGTTGTGGCAGCTGATATTCTCCTCCTGACTATGGTCCGTTGGCCCGTTGACCACCACGCAGGCACTATTGGGCAACAGAGAGTAATTTCTGCCTTACCCAGTGAAATGGTGAGTATTGTGAGCAGAAGTCCCTGGGGTACTAATCAGAAGTGGTGCACCCTCCTCCTTGTTAGCCATGGGGTGGAAGGAAGTTCTGATGAAGGGCTGCTGTTTCACTTTCTGAAAGAGGTCACAGCGCTGTACTCTGTGTGTATGTTCCTGGGCCTTGGGACGTAGTTTTTCAAAGTGCTCTTGAGATACCTGTAACATATGGTGACATTTTCAAATATTCACCACACCAGCGAGTCTGTGCTGTAACGCAGGCAAGGGCCACGCTGCAGCAACACTGGGGAAATAGAAGTCTGGCTTAGGGGGCAAAGATTCAATAACATTGTCCACATTTTAACAAGGTTATCACAGTGAGCCTGGGAAAGCTTCAGCCATGTGGTTTTCTAAAGACTTTGAGGTATTGTTAATTAAATGACTGCTGTGTTTTTACCTCCCATAAAAAAAAAAAACCAACAAACTTTACCTTCCATAAAAGCTTTTTAGCTTGTCGATGCATTAGGCAGAAATCCTGCCCGGTGTCTGCCTGTTCTGGAGTGAATGCCTTACATTGCTCTTGGGGCTGCTCAAGCAGACAAGGCTCTGGTGCCAGCACCCAACCCAACCTGTGTCTGGCTGGAAGGGCCCCAAAATGCCACCCCCACCCCCTCTTTTAGTCAAGAGTGAAACAATGGTGGTAACTTTCTGGCTGATGAATGCAACCAGGCAGGATGGGAAGGGCATGAAAACGTTCAGATTGCCATGAGTGAGAAGCAATGCAGCATCCGTATTGCCTCTCTTGTTCTTGGCATTGCAACAATGCATAGTTTGCTGTTGTCTCTGGAACCACTCAGGCCTGTAATGAATGGAGTACCAGTGACTGGAAACGTTCCTTTTAAGCGGATGTTTCCATTACTTTGTTTTCTCCTTAAGCCTTGTAATGGTTTTTTCAAGTGTCAGCAGAAGGGCTGAAGCATCTCTTGATCTTGCAGATTGCATGTCTGTGTAGACCAGTCCAGGCACTGTGTGGAATTTTCAACACAATATTCACTTGTTCTCCAAACTCTCAGTGTTTTGATTATTTCATTTCACTCGTACTAAGGAGGGAGACTTCCAAGGTTTACATTTTAAAAAATGATCACAGACAGTAATTTTGTCCACAAACATGATACATAAAACTGATTTTCAGAAAAGCTGAGCTCACCTTCTTCTCCATGTCTTGAGGAAAAGTTAGGGGATTTTGATCACTCTGAAGAACATTTGAAAAATAGTGTCCACTCTTTAGGTGTTGCACATTTAGAGCTGGTCAGGGCACTTCAATTAAAATAAAACATTAGAAAATCATTTGTTAACACCAAAATTCTGCAGGGGATCAAATGAACTTAGACTGTACCTTCCACTTCTTCATCTGTCATTTACCCAAATCACAAGCACACTGCTGCTTTCAGTGGCCCAGTGGCCAGGGTAGCATACATGTGCAAGAACTGGGATTACAACCCCAGCTGAGAGATTTGGTCTTGAATTTCCCACACCCAAAGACCTAAATTTCAGGATAGTAGCAAGATAGAAACAGTTGTCAGGCATCTTTCTTGTTCTGCTGGAGAAAAGGGAAAAAAAAAAAAAAAAAGGGAGAGAGAAAGGGAGAGAAAACCCTCTTGGCTTCATCCCAGCGTGGAAACCTTTTCCCATCTCAAGTTATCTGAGAAAAGAGCCAAGAGTAGCAGCCAACGCCCTCGTAACATAGGGACCCTATTCACAAAGCGTTTAATCCCATACTTAAGTGTACCTATGAATATGGTTTATGATTAAACTTGCATGTTTTGCAGGATTAGGGTAGATTTAGATGGAAACTTGAAGATCTGGAGAAGCAAGTCTGTATTTCTAATCCTTCAGTCCTCACTCAGGCAGATTGCCTACTGGTCAATAAAAACTCAGGTAAATCCAGTAAATAGAGACTTTCCAGTATTCCCACCAGCAAAGATAACTGGTAGAGGTTTTGGCTCAGTGTCTGTCTACCCATTTCCTATCTTGTGTCTGTGAGATGTGATACAGATTGAATCACAACTTCTTCGATCTTTGAACACCTCATGTCAACCCCAGACATGGTGGCCATGCTCCGAAGGTGGCCCTGAAAAAGCCCCTACTGCCACATGTGCTGTCAGCAGCAGCCATGGATGCTTACTGGGAGGACATGCATGTCACCTCATGTTGAACCTGTTCCACTTCAGCAGAAATGTGTGGACCAAAGTAAATCAGGAATCCCAAAAAAGGAATCATAGATGTTTGCTTGTTGGTTAGTTTGGTAGCCTGTAGAGGAAGATTGCAGAAGAGAGATATCCTCAGTCTTTATCAATGCAGTAGAAAAGTCCCCATTCTCCTGTGCTTCCAGACATTCTAGATGGGTTTTTCACAAGCTCACAGAAATGCGACATTGATGGGGACTTCAGGAGGTCACACAGTCAAGCTGCTGCACTGATGCCAACACCATCCCCGACATCCATTTGCCTGTGCAGTTACTGAAATCCTCTTAAAGGACTCGTTAGCTTCATGCTTTTCATGAAGCACTTCAGAACCTTTGCAGTTGGGAAGCTTTGCCTGACGTCCATGCACACCACCTCTGCTGCAAACGCAGGTGATTTATTTCCCCATGCAACACAGAGATGTTCATTGCCCTTTTCATAACCACACTTGATGCATTGGAAGTTTTGAGGTTGCAGCACACTTGGTTCTCCCCAGTGATGCCCTCCCTGAAGCTGTACCCCTCTTCCAGACCTCTGTCCCATCCACTGCTCAGGTCCCACTGATCACCCTCAAGGCTATGCATCAAATGGCCTTGAGCTCCTTCCCTCAAGTCCTTTTTCTTGGCTTTGCAGACAGTATTGAATGTGGGCTTTCAAATTCCTCCCCAGATCCCCCAGGTCCAGCACTGGGAGGTGCCTGAGGACCTGCAAATCACAGTGGCCACACAGGATGACCCGGTTACCTGATGGTTCTCCTGCTGATAGAATGGCATCCTTGCTCATAAAAGAAGCATGTTGGCATTCAGGCAGGACTCTGCCCTGCAGCATCATAGAAGTGATTTCATATTTTACACTATGAAGCATGGTTTGTAACAGTTTCTGCAGGGTGTAAGAGCACTTACAAGATAGCACTGTATTAGTCACTACCATGGGCCACCTTCTGAATATTATAAACCTTAATTTACTTTTTTTATAATCTGAATGGACTTTTTAAGTATATCTAAGGGAATTGGAGTGAGGAGAAACATTCCTTAATTCAGCCATTGCATCCTTAAAGCCAGATTGGGAACATGGAAACCATATGTGAGCTTTTAGCTAATAAAATAAAATGCCAAAATGTGGCGGCTGAAGCTATTGCACCCAAAATATAATTGCACATATGCTCATTTACTCACTTATAATCAAAACATTAAAAAATAATAATAATAAAAAAATAATCTTTGATACTCAGACTAGGTGTAACTGTTGGACTTAGTTATTTTACAAAATTATTTTACACAGAAAGAATGTGCACAGGTTTTTCTAATAGTGATATGAAAAGCAAACTGTATAAATATAGCCACACACAGCACCAATTGATAATGTCTCACCTGAGCACAAAAAAGTCCTCAAAATCGTGCAGCAGGCCAAATTTTTATTAATTTTACTCTAAAGCAATTTTACTTTTACATGTCTCTAGACTACATATTAAGGGTAAATATTTTTTTCAATGCTGAGCTTCAGTTTTCTTAGCAGTAGATTTCTTTTTTTCTTTATTACAAGTCATAAAGAGATATTTAGCCCTGCCAAAGGTGCCAGAACGGAAATCATCTCTTTACTTAAACACTTCATGTCTCATGTCCTGACTATCTCTAAAGCATTAGTTTTAGCTGGTTTTAGTCTCTGTTCCATCCAAGGCTTACTCTCCCAGAACTGATTGGAAGCTTCACAGAGATGTTGAAAATGAGCTGCTTGAAAAGCAGTCAGAGAAGACCCTGCTCCTCATTCAGAGGTTAAGGACCATATAATCCTTTTTATCCCCCTGTTTTACCCTGTGATATCAGTTGCATGAATTCAAGGAATCTCAGCTCAGCTTGGGCAGCTGAAAAAGGGGTTTGCAGCACGCGGTCCCTTGGGAGATGTTTGTTGAAAAGCCACGTAGAGCAAAGAACATTTGTCGCATCAATCTTGAATACTGAGGTCTAGTGCAAGGCTGAACCACTGATGGGGCCACAATAAATTCACTTTTTCTGTGGATTAGCTGTCAGGAGTGGGAAGCAAGAGGAGCAGCATTGCTCTTTCTGACCAATAGGCTACACTAAAGCTCGTCTGAGTGCAAACCTCAAACTAATGTGCAATGAGATGCCCTTGACCAGCTGGAAATAACGGGAATGGCTCTTTTACTTTGGAGGCACTGACCTCAGCCCAGGGTGCCCTCACCATGGTCAAGCCCCATGTGTGCTCCAAAGCATCGCTCCCAAAGCCCGTGCAAAGTTCAGCATAATTAACCAAAGTGACTGAAAAGGTGTAATGTGCATCAAGAGTTTGATTTTCTCAGTCACCAGCACTTTATTTTTTTAGAAACTTGAGAGAAGGGTGTAAAAATTATAATGTGTCTTCTAAACGGATGAGAGAGGAAAAATAATTAAGAAGGAAGCAATTAGATGGTTAAGTGCCTGGCTCTGCCACTGGCTTCTTTCATAGCCATGGCCAACATCCATATTCCTTCCTCTCTCCAACCTTCGCGTCTCTCCTGCCCCCATACACCATCTGTACAACAGCCCCATCTGTAAAGTGGTTCCATTGTTTGTCCCAAGAGCTTGATGACTTTTGACTATGTGCAGCGCATTGCACAATGGCCTCTGGATGCTATTTTATAAACAGCAAATATAAATAGAAGACTTTTAGGGAGACTACTAACAAAACTTTAGGAATAATCTGTTTAAAGTGAATTTAAAAGTGAAAAGCTGATGTGCAGCTGCAGTGATGGGATATCGTTAAGGCAGGCTAGCCAAGAAATTGGCCTTTGTTTATTTTCTTATGTGATAAGTTAGATAGGGAAAATGTTTTCATAATTTTATTTTTTATTCAAAAATTAGAAAATCAGATAGAGAAGCCAATGGAATGAGTGAAGTCAGATCAAAGATGATAAATTGAGTCTAATGAGATGAAGAGTTTACCTATTCAAATACTCAACTGAAAAAGTCCCATTTTAATAGAAAATTCTTTTTTTTTTTTTTAAGAAAAAAAAAAAAAGGACAAAAAAGCACAGAAGAGAAATGAAAAGAAAAACATGCCATAGCCAATAAGTTGTGAAAAACTGTGGAGACTGGCACTTTCAAATGCTTGGCAGGTTATTAAGCCAATTTTTATTTAGTCCACTATAACTGTTGGAGGGTCTGTGATTCCCAACTGTTTCACATCAGAGAATGAAAACAACTATAGCCCAGCCAAGACCACATTGGTGACTGCCAGCCCCTTTATGTGCCAAACATGAAAGCAACAAGTTCAGATGCTTTGATCCCAGCATTTTTGGATTTAGCCCAGAATGTTTTTAACTCATGTTAGGACAACATACATTATAACTGGAAATCAATCAATAGCACTGTGACCTTCAAACGCAGTAAATGTTTGGAGTTAGTTTCTGAGCATGTAATCTAAATTGGGGATTGGAAGTTGGAAGCAATCCTAACCTAACAGAAAAAAAAGAAAAATGTATAGTTTCAAAATCTGGAGTTCCAAGGAAGCAACAAATGGAGGTTTAATTATCTAGGGAAAGAGTATCAGGCATCGGAGATGCATCTGATGTGGAGGGTTGCAAAAGCCTGAGGAACAAAGCAACACCATCGAGACGTCCACCCCAGCATAACATCGAAAAAATAAATGGGATGATGCAGGAGAAATGCATATGGACCAGCTCTCTCCCACTCTAGGCTGGGAGTCATAAGCCTGTTTCAGAGGTGAGACAATACCTGGGTTGGTGTCACATGAAATGGTCACTAATGCCTCTTCTTGGTCACCTGTGGGAGCCTGTTGGCATCTGCCTTCAGCAAAGCCATTTCTGGCCTTTGTGCCATGCTATGGGTCTGCAGGACAGGGGGGCACACAAGAGTGAGAAAATGCCCGTGGTGGGCAGGCAGGGAAACGTATCCATGTAGCCCAGGAAGGTTTGTGCCTGGTGTCTGCACCTCAGAGGTGCTGAGTCATCACCCTGTGCCATGGTACTGCTTTGGCAAAGGTTGTAGGAGAAAACAAACAAAACAAAACAACCAAACCAAACTTGAAAAAGGAAAAGGAAAAGAAAAAGAAAACCCCTTATTTTTTTTCAAATATAGCTGTACTATAGACCAGGCTTTAGCTCTTTAGCTGCTCTTGTAGACCGACACCGTGATCCCTTTAACCTTTACCCTGCTGCAATGTCTGTGTAGTAACACCTGATGTGCACCAACCTAAATCAGATCAAGGTCTGACCTCTACAGGGGAGAAGTGACTTCAAAAGGTAATTAAAATGATTTAAACTCCTTTTTTTTTTCTTTCTTTCACTATGATTTAATTGTATTGCCACTAAATACCAGTCTAGACAAGGTCTTGTTAAAAGCTTTAAAATCCTGGAGTAGTTTTACCTATTAGTGATCATGAATAGCTGTTGGCACGCTGTGGACCCAGCTCACACAAAAGCTCTCTTACAGTCACACTCCTAAAGTTACAAACCCCTATCACAAGGAATAAAAAGCAAATAAAAAATTTAAAACAACTCTTCTCCAGCTAGAGAAGTTCTTTTTAGAAAATAGGAGATCCATAATGACACAATATGCAAACTGGCAAATTTCTGTGTCAGTCCAGCGCTGACCCCACAGCCAACCTGGTTGTCACCAGGAGCTGCAGGGACACGTGGCCAGCAGCCATGCCAAAAAGGCAGTGGTGGCCCACAGCTCCAGCTCACCCACTGGGGATTGGCAATTGGACCTGAAGACAAGGGTCAGCAGTTACGGTGACGTATATCACAAAGTCCCTAGGGGTGGTGTAATGTGGGGAGGCCACTTCACACAGTGAGGGAGGGGTTACTGGGCACATGGAAACCATTGGGAGACACAACCCTCAGCCTGGAGTACCATTCACCAGTGGGAAAAACATTTTCTCGGTGTACACGATGTGGAGGAGCCCATGAGAAGTCCTGATGAGGTGCAGATAGAGGCAGCATCACCTCTGGTTTGAGCCTGGATGTGGGTATGTGAACAGCAAACCCCTGTAAGACAGGGCTGACTGTGGAGGGACTGTGCTCTTCACATTTATGCCTGTACTTCTCATGTCTGGACCTCTCACACCTGGACATCTACAGAAGTATCTAGACAGTCTGGATCAATGGGACAAGGCCAGTGGTATGAGGGTCAACAAGGACAAGTGTCAAGTCCTGCACTTGGGCCACAAGAGCCCCCTGCAATGCTACAGGCTTGGGGAGGAGTGGCTGGAAAGCTGTCTGGCAGAAAGGGGTCTGGGGGTACTGACCAACAATCAGCTGAATGTGAGCCAGCAGTGTGCCCAGGTGGTCAAGAAGACCAACAGCATCCTGGCCTGGATCAGCAATGGTGTGGCCAGCAGGAGGAAGGAAGTGATTGTCCCACTGTACTCAGCACTGGTGAGGCTACACCTCAAATATTGTGTTACATTTAGGAATACAATAACAATACAATACAAAAAGACATTGAAGTACTAAAGCAGGTCCAGAGAAGGGCAGCTAAGCTGGTGAAGGGTCTGGAGAACAAGTTCTATAAGGAGCAACTGAAACAACGGGGTTATTTAGTCTGAAGAAAAGGAGGCTGAGGGGAGACCTCATTGCTCCCTACAATTAGCTGAAAGGAGGTTGTAGAGAGGTGGGTACCAGTCTCATCTTCCAAGTAGAAAGCGGTAGGACAAGAGGAAATGGCCTTGAGTTGCACCAGGCGAGGTTTAGGTTGGACATTAGGAAGAATTTTTTTCACTGAAAGGGTTGTCAGGCATTGGGACAGGCTGCCCAGGGAAGTGGTTGAATCACCATCCCTGGTCATATTTAAAAGTCCTGTAGATATGGTGCTTAGGGCCATTGTTTAGCAGTGGACATGTAGAGTAGCATTAATGGTTGGACTTGATGACCTTAAAGGCTTTTTCAATCTAGATGATTCTATAAGTCTATGATCTCTCATGCCTGTTCTCATGGCTGTACTTCTCACACTGTACTCATTGCACCCTGTACAGATCAGAGCAGCCTTTGTCATGTCTCCTTTTCCAGTGCACCATATTCTTAGTAGCCCATTTTTAAGATGAGGGAGGATGCACCAAATATCACAGGGCACCCAAAAATTTTTGCATGAGCCTCCAGTCCTTCACTAGCAGCAGAAGTGTATTTTGTCAATGCTAGGAGAAAATAACACGGTGATAATTGCCATTGTTTGTCTGTCTGAGCTGACGACTCCCCTTTCATTTCCTCCTGTGTAATGTTATAGGGGATGTATATGAGATATTCAGTGAGGACTGAAGCAGGGAAGTCTGCAGGAGTGTTTAGTGGGAGGTCAGGAATTTTTAAGAGGTATTATTACAAGGTGGTGTGGTTTGGGTCATGTTTCTTGCAGACATCTTGTCAGGAAACTTTTTAAATAATGAATTATAATCTTTTTATATCTTGTACAAGCTTCTTAAACTCAATCTCTAAACATAAAATTGAATTTTGAAAAATATCATCCAACAAGCTCAGGTGTTAAAAAAAAAAAAAGAAGAGAAACAAAACATATGCTGGCCAGAGTTTTAGAGACAGTAGCCACAGCACAGCAGATTTTAATTAGCAGCTACCTGCAGTGGCAGTGGCCTGGGATGAAATGTTTTGATGTGCGTAAATGTTTCTATAAAACAGTTGAAGCTTTCTTAGATCCTGTATATTTTTTTCTTTTTCCTGAGTATCATGGTTTTCTAGTGAGGACATTTCAAAGACAGGGATTTCAGAAGATCTAAAATATTTTCTCTGATTTTTTTATTTCTCCAGTACTAAAATGATGATGCTTATATTTTTTTACTATGAAGAGCTCTCAGCTCTTCCAAAAAAACAGTATTTAATGACTGGGTAGAAGTAGCAGTTGTGGTAGCTATAGCTGAAGGCATCATCTGACCATAAATCCTGCTAACACTTGGACTGGGAGAATAACTCCTTATGTAGGGATCCAGGTTTCCCTTTTGAAATGTTTCTGCTGTGCCATCTTTTGTCACCCATATTCTTGAGTTCAACCAGCACAGGCCTTTTCCAGAAACACAGAGCAAACTATTTATGTTCTTACCAAACACTTCCTGCAGTTGGCTGTGAACTGCAGAGCCTCTGCTGAAGTAACCAAGGTGCTTCACAAACAAAATTCATGGAGGTGGTGTCGTGACCCAAACTACCTTCTCTGTTGGGGATCCCCCGTGGCAGTATCTCAGCTCCAATTTGAATGTGGGGTTCTTTGCTTTGGCATCACCTTTTCTCTTCTAGATGGGCCAGGACTGCACAAAATCAGGGCAAAAAAACAGTGATAGACTCACTAATGTCACCTTGTACCTGAGGTGATGAGGTGGGTCCTGAAGAGCTTTGGGAGCAGGAAGGGGCTGCCCAGCACCTTATCTCTCATTCACCCACTGGTACTGACCTCACGTCACAGAAAGAGATGGAAAGGCAGCACCAACCTGGTCTGTGAGCCATTTTTCAGGACTTCATGGTAAGAGCTGAGAAAGTCTCATAAAGTCTGGCGAAAATCCATCTTCCTGAGCACGACCCAATTTGTGTGGACTTGGGGGAAAGTATGAAGTGTCCTCTACATAAATCCTGGCCTAAGTCAGGCAGGTGGCTGCTGCTCCTGCTTAAAGGAGGGCTTACAAATCACTGTGTTATCCTTTAATCCGTGTGCACTGTTGATCTGAACAGGACAGCCAGTATATATATGTATATATCTTTGTGTCCTACCTTCTATGCCCATGATGCTCATTTCTGGGCTCAGTTTTACCTCGAATTGCCTGAAGTCCAAAATGAAGGTTCTCGTGTCACAGCCTATATATCTCCTGCCACACCACCAGGGATGTATCCTGGGGAAGTGACCCTCATCACACCATGTTGTCCCATGGGGACCTGCCCTTCAGGTAGACTCATCGGCTTCAGACCAGAAGACACACTATGTCATGTCCCGATTTACACCCTACACAGCCCAGCCTGGCCCAGCACTGGCAGCTGGCACCTAGTGAGGAGATAATATTTACAGAGATATAAATCTAGGAGCCCCTTTCCAATGTAAATAGTACCAAAACGATTTGACCCTAGGTACTAATTTCCTTTCTTAATCCTTCGTAGCCTAATAGAGCATTCTTGCAAAGTGAAGGTTTCTTCCCTCAAAGGTGCATTTTATCAACTGTGTGATGGAGGTTGGTGGAATGAATGAATCATGAATTGCCTGTCTCACAGTATGGGAAAATGTGATTAAGGTAATTAAGTTGTAGGCACTGCTACATATTAGAGATAGCTATAGATTTTTATTATCTGTTCTGTCAGGTTTAATTGGTGGCTATTAGCCTCTAGTCAGATCTAAAGATACACAAAGCTTTTTAATGGGAAATCTGATTGCACCTTGGGGCATTTGCTCTCCACAGTCAAGACTGCTTTTCTTCTCTATCAGGGGGGAATACTTGTGCAGCCATTCTTGCTCAAAAAACAACCTTCAGTGGCCATTAGAAGGTGTCAGAAGGCCTAGGATCAATGGGTGGTGTGGACAGGACAGTACATGCAGTATCAAGTAATTGGGGGGTTATTCTCCCATTGCATGTGTTTGAACCTCTGTTCATTTCTGCCTATTTTGACTGTAAATTCTTTAGGGAAAGAAGAATTACACTATTTTTGTACAAAGGTGAGCATGTTGGCTCTCATCTTATTTTTGGACCTGTTCGTCTTCCTATAATAAGTATGGAATACTACCAGACAGGGACTGTAAAACCGGTTTATTTAAAAGTGAGGTCCAGATCCAGGCTTAGAGCAAGAATTTCTGGCCCAGTCATAGTTTAGAGAACAGGAAAGGGAATTGTAAGATGAGTTAATTAACCATAGCCTAGGCAACATAACACCGATGAATGATTCTACCCTTGCTTTCAAAGCACACTGAGAAGCTGCTGTTTCCAGTGACGTGCTACATGGGTACCTTGTATTAACCTGAAGAGAGAGTCCCAGTTGCTGAACCACACAGCTCATCAGCTTCAAATAACACACAAGATTTATCCTCTGCAAATTCTCATCCACATGTATAGATTCAGCCCAATGTTGTTAAGCTTGTGAAATTTGATGGGCTCACAGCACGAGGTAGTTTAGCTTCTGCTACGTGAGATTGCCATCTATGTTCGGGTTTATTGAAAACGTTATGTCCCATCTGTTTCTAGATGCTCCTTTCATGTTCCTCATCTCTTTAGGCTCTCTTTTCCAAAGAGCTCGCTTGATCCATGTGGAGTTAATAAGCGATTTTGGTGTGTGAGTAGAAGTGTAAGGACCAAGATGTCTTGTTTCATAAAAGTCTGTCATTGATTTATTCCTCCTTCTGCTGCCTTGCTTCCTGCTCATTTCTCCTCACACTTTCAGAGTGAGGGACGCTGTTTACATTAAGGATGTTTCTCATGTTTACAGATGGGGCAGCATTTGTAAATGATTCTGAAGAGTTGTTGTTTCCAAGTAGTCACTCCAGGCTTTCAAGAAGGGGTCTCACCATCCTAGTATTTTGTGCTCAGTCTTTATTTTAAACTTATTTTCTGTGTCCTAAAAACATGCTGGTCTGCTCCTGGTGCCATTAACGTCCCCACCATTTTCTGTCATCTGTGCAGCCAGGACAGACATGAACATCATCTCTAGCAGCATTTGTCTGCATGTGCCATTCCACTCACTTGTGTAATCAAGCATGATAATTCAAAAGGTCGTTGCTCTACCTCTCTTCTCTCCTCCATGTGTGGTGAGTCCCTGTATCACAGCTAGAAATACAAGTTTTATAATAAGACTACTTTTTCTTTCAGAAAAAAAAAAAAGCACAAAACCCTACCAGTCTTGTGTTTAATCAATGTGTGTACTTTGTCTTTTGAGTGCTACTTTAAAGACACATCTGTTGTTTTGGATATTTTCAGGTTAATTTAAAAGATACTCAAAAAATAGATCAGCCGGAGACATGGCTTCTCATGGAAGTCTTTCTGCCACTTGTGGATTTTCTGCTTCTCTTGATGCCTGAGCCATAGAGAAACACTGGAGAAAAACACATTTATCACCTAGATGTTCATGCACTTGTCATGGAAGAGTGGCTACCAATTTGAATCGATTACCATCCTTTTTATCCTGGGATGAGGGGGGATATATTTTCCCTAGCGTCATGACATAGTTTTTGCATAGCCTAAAATAAAAAGCACATGTTGCATAAAGGCAAAGTGCACTGATATCTAAGCTATCAAAGAGTGACCGAGCCAAATATCTTCGGCTCAATGAGGCAGGAATTCAAAGCTGAGCACTGCATATAAATAAAATGCCAAATTCATTGTCGTTGTTTGTGGGTTTTTTATAAAAGAGGAGTGTTGGAGGCTAATCTCAGCAGGCAGATCTAACCTGGAGCTTTGCTGAGCCAGCGAGACTCACAAACACCCATGGGCAGCCAGCAGAAAGGAGTCAATGGCTTTTGGACAATCCTGCCTAAGTGGGAGCATTTCTGTCTCTTGAGGTAGGTTTAAAGGGTGGCTACAAGTCAAGCATTCAGCTCCTAGTTGTTGAATGTCTTTATTTAAATTGTATTGAATGCAATTTCTTGGATGAGATGGAAAACTTGGGTCTTAACCTCCTGTTGTAAGGATTATTTCTTTTTTTTTTTAATCCAATTTTGCATTTCATGATGTCCCAATGTTCTTACTACATTCCTACAAATTATACTTAGTCAAATCCTAGGGTATTTTTTTTTAACCACTTCTTAGCCAAAGTAAATTCCCCTGGGAGAAATTGAACTCAGCAGAAGTATTTGGCTAAACAACCACACTGGGAGAAGGTTTAAAACCCCCTGCACTTGCTAGAGATTCTCAGATTTGTGAGAGCTGTGGAAAGTAACTAAAATCACTAAATAGATACTTGAAACCTCATTTTTGGCATAAAACACCCAATCCTGTAAATAGTGGTACCTGCAGAGAAACTGTTACAACCCAAAGCATGGAGAAGCTGCACGGTTTCTGTTTAGATGGAATTCTGAATTATGCACAGAAACAGTGTAGGTTTAATATGTGCAATTTGAATGCTAAACATAGTCCATGAGCTATGTTACAGGTAGAGCTGCTGGTGCTGAAATGTTATACAGAGAAAGGTCTGAAAGAAGCTGATACTTCTGTCATAATGCAGCTTCAGATACTTGAGTATTCTTTCCATTTCTGTTTTTACTATGCTTCATTACCAGTAAAATATGCAAGTGTCATTCCAGCTTTACCATTTTTGAAGTGCTACTTGAGCATTGTAGGAATCTTTTGGCAGGAAAAATGTATCTTTCACAGGAAATTCTGTAACTATCAAGATAAGTTTTAAAAATATTTTCTTTCTCAAAGAAATGTGAATTAAGTACTGCTCTGCAAACTGACACTCCAGATGAAGCAATGAGCCTGAGCTTCCTGAAAGCAAAGGGAAGAGGCTACAGTTCCTTACATTTTCTGTTATCTGATTGCCTTTCCAGAAGGTATTTTAATTAATTTCTATTCTTGGAAATCCCATTTTCTAGGTCAAGACTGTAGGTTGATGCTGCCAAAAAGCCCCTCATCCTTCTGGTGAAAGTGACAGTCCTGATGTGGAGATATGCCTAATCAAATGAGCTGTTATCCCCATTTCGATCTGACAGCAGCTACCTGGAAGCTGCCAACCTTTGGTGGTCAGTAGCTGCCACAATGGGTTTGACCAGGAGGTCCTCAGAGTCTCAGCTTTTAAACCCTTCAACCATCCATGCCTTGAGTTTTAATGTTATTCCTACAAGCACCTCTGATGTAAAGCACCTCTGATGTAAAGAGAAAGTTGGGTTCCCTCTCGCCCATTATGGGAAATATTATCTTTCAAAAGAAGGGCAGCTTTCACATCATTAAAAAATCAATTCAAGATCAGAAGCAATGACTTCCAATACTATTTTTCTTTCAAGGTTTCAGTATCCTGAACCATCTGATTTCACCTAATAACGCTGCAGCACATCAACTGATCAGTCTTCTCCTCTTTGTTTCTAGGTAGCCTCCTCCGAGAAGTTAAGCTGTATTTGCTTTGGGTAAGGTACCGTGCTACGCCAATATTGTTTTGTGGGGGACAACTTTCTGATGTTTGATTGCCTTGGATAAGACATTTTTGGTGAATCATTATACCGAAATGCAAAGAAGGTAACTTGAGAAAGATGCTTATGTTTCTGTAGCACTTTGCAGCAGATGTCTCCTATTTACTGCTTTATTTTATTGCTTAATGACTGAATCTCGAGTAATTGAACAATTTGACAGATATTTATTTGTAAAACGTGATTCATTTAGTCAGACATTGTGAAACAGTTTCATGCCAGTTCTGGAGATTTTGGTAGAACTTTCTAAAGATGCAAACATTCAAGTAAATTGCTCATGTCAATAGCACATCCACTTTTTACTGTTCTTTACTGCACACAAATATTTGAGTTGACAAAAAAGCGCTGGTGAACAGACTACAGGGACTTCTGAACTTTAATCAACCACAAGCACTGGCAGGGTTCAGAAGTAATTTCCTAACTATGAATCACCTGCAGACAATGAATCACTTACTGGAGAAGATTGCCAAATAAAACAAGCCATCATGTATAGCTTGCATTGACTGGACTATGGAAAGGCCTTTGATTCACCTAGCTGAAAGAGAAGCTGTGATGAAAGCACTGAAATAAAGGCATAAAAGAATGTAGGAATCCCAAACCACATCTGCTAGCAGTGAATAGCGACATTGAAGTTCGACAAGGGAGATAAAAGAAGGCGAGACTAAGCAAAATAGCAGGCGAGGAGACACTATCTTACTGGAAAAGACTTGCCTGGAGAAGAACTTCACAAAGCATTTCTGGGAAGAAGACCTTAGCTTAACTTCAACCATATGTGTGAGCTCAGATTTCGACTGCGATGGAGCCGTTGTCTTTTCTGAAATAGCCAATGATCTCGGGGTGATTTTTAGGGGAACTGAAATGTGGGGGCAGCAGGGAAGACAAATGGTAGGGGACGGCTGAGGAGGAAAGAGGCTCTCATAGCGGTCTCAGTCTGGTGCTCGCTGAGGTGAACAGAAGGCTTCTTTGGGGATTTCACAGGCCAAACTCTTTCTGCTGAAGAAGAGGTGTTAGGTTTCCATCTCTAGCAGAAAGGGGCTGAGAGTTTGGATGCTAATAAAAAAAAAAAAAAGGGTGGCATCTTTTATAACATTTTTAAGAGACAGAGCTGAATAAAGCAATAGTGAAATAAGAGAAGAAACCAAAAACTTCCTGGAGACTGTAAAGATTCATACGTAAGTCCTACCACAAGGAAAAGAAATAGAAGAAGGAATAAAATTTACTTTCGTAATATTTAATTCCTTATGAGAGGTATTTGGCTGTGCTTTCCCAAACAGCAAGACAATAGCTGGTAAAGCAATGACAGCGGAAGCAAAAAAAAAAAAAGCCCTGCAATTATCTAGACTTTGATGATTCCCCTCTGTTAGTGCCAGTATTCAATAAACCCTCAAATTGCATGCTGTAGCAGGAGAGTGAATTTACTGCAGCCAAAATCATATGAGTGCAATGAATCAAGACAGCCTTTCTGCACTGCGCAGGTCTGGCTCATGTATTATGCTCCACATACTAACATATACTAAAAAATAAGGTAAGGCACAATTTCAAAATCACTGGAGTAGTTACCAGCTGATGGAGAGAAACTTGCTGCCAGCACAAGGAGGTCATCACTGGTACCTCTGCCCAGCAAGACCTGTTTTAGCTCCTGTTTGTTTCTTGGCCACTCAGGCAATAATTAGGTAAAAATCTGAATTTGCTCCCTAGAACAAGCCCAGCGCTTGGATACTGGTCTGTAAAGAATCCTTTTACTGGGGACTTTTCAGTCGTCCAGAGTTACTTCCTTTTGGCGACAGGCCCTTTTCTTTAATTTGTTTTGAAGAAAGTCTGCTCTGAGCTGGAGGGACCGTGAGCACTTCCCCGAGCAGCCACGAGAGAGCACCCGGCAATTAGGGCTGGGAGGGCTTTGCACCGCTCTGCGAAGGAAAAGGAATTACTGACCTCGTTCAGAGAAACCCTTCGCAGGATTCCCTCCTCGCCTTGCGCTCTTTAAACAAAACTGGAGTCAGAAACACAAGCCAGGGGCATCTAAATCCTCACTGCTTGCTTCGAGTCGCAAGTCACCCTGAGGTTTGGCCATGGACCGGGGCATTGGAGCGGGCGCTGTGAAAAAATGTCCCAGTGCAGGGGAAGGGGGAATTTGTCCCCTGGCTTATGAGATTCCTGTTCAAAGCCAAAGGCTGCCTAATGACTGCTGGCAACGTCGACAGCCCTTTAGTGGCAGCTAGCTCTTTACCTAAGTTGTCCATTTTCCTGTGTGCCGATTAATTCTCAGGCATAGGCTGATCAAAGAGCCTGCCCATGAAATGCAGCTGAAATAAGTTTTCCACACTTTATTTCTCACATGTTAGATACATCGATTCAGACAAGAAATGTTGTGCGTACAAGCAGGCACTGGGAGGGGGTCTGCGGGGAGGCAGGGATGGCCCAGCCGCTGCCCGTTGCCGTCCCCGCCGGGACACATTTCTGATGCTCCCACGGAGAATTGCAGCAGACTTTGAATCCTCGGTTAAGGTTTTAACCTTTATTTTCAAAGAGCTTATGCCAATTTTTGATGAAGGGTTGGGGTGAGTTATTAAAAACAAAAGACATAAATTCAGTAAATAATGGAAAATCATTTACACAGAGTCTTCATGTTCTTGGTCAGTGCTTTCAAGCATGCTGGATACTCTAAAAAAAATGCAGAAACCTCTCTGCTGCTAAAACCTCAGATCACATATGAATCATGTAGCTCACGAGGCACATGTTTACTTGTGTGGTCACTGGGGTACATATTTTCGCAGGCATGTAAGAGCAGCTCTCAGGATGCAATGCGGGTCTGAGGCAGCGTGCCCGGCTAAGAGCTGTAAGCGCTGAGGTTTGATCCTCCTGCTGCCACTGCCAGAGCTGCTGGTGACTTCCACACCTCTAAGAACATGTCCTGGCTGCCTTGCAGTGAGGATGGGGTTGATGTCCTCCACAGTGGGCAAGGATATCACTTCCATGGTGGTGTCCTGCGTGGTGCAGTAAATACCCTCAGGAAAAGTGCTTTGGCTTTTTGGTTTCAGCTGCAGAGTGTCTCCAAGGCAGGGCTTCATCCCCTGGTGGAGAGACTGTTTGCTCCCAGGACAGAGTATGGAAGAGCTTTCTATCCGGAGGAGGAAGAGGGAAAAGGTGCCTAAGGCCAAAGTGTTTGTAAAGGGAATTTGGTGCCTTGCCCCATGTACCAAAAGGCACCAAGCTCCCAGTGAGGAGCCTCTGGCAACACCAGCCTGACTCCCTGGTACTGTCAAGTTGTAGCCTTTCAACAGGGATAAAAAAAAAAAAAAAAGGTTTTAAAAACAACAAAGTACTTAAACACCAATACAGCCCTGTGTGCTTTTTTTGTATTTGGCTGCCCCTTGCAGAGACGCTCTGGCTCCAGCCATTCAAGCAGTTTCCTATGACTTGACTTCAAAACCAACCAACAACAACAACCACCCCAAGTTGGCCTGCGCCGACCCCGGCACAGGAGATGCACACCCCACCCGGGCGCAGGCGCACGGAACCCCCTCACCTTTCGTCCAGGGGTAATCTCCTTACTCCCAGGGTTAGTCACAGCTGTCCCAGTTGCCGCCATCCCTTTGGTGAGCAATAAACTCTATCTCCAAATTAAGTATATATGCAATGAGATGCAATACTTAAGAACTTAGGACTCTACGCAATACGAGTATGTAAGAATTGTAAGGTTATAAAATCAAGAGGAGTGAAAAGCAGCAAAAAGCCATGTTAGAAACTGCATCAAATCCAGAAGTATATCCCGCACTGTCTTTTGGAGAAGTCAGCCCCTAATTTAGCTGATGTTTCCTGCAGGTTACCATGTAGAGTAGTACCACTAATGAATTCTGTACTTAAATATTAGAGAAAGGATAAGAAAACAAAATCTTGCTTAATACTTAAGAAATATGTAATATTTAATACTTAAGAAAAATATTTATTTACATTCATCCAACTGGCAGAGATCAGACTGTTGGTTCAACACCAGGTGTCACAAAGTGTTCCAGAAGGTGTTTTGAAGGACTCCCATAGTGTTTAGTAAGGAAAGGGGAGGGGGGAGGTGTGAATCTCCAAGTGAAGTACATAATGGGTTTATTTCACTAAATAAATGTGGCTTCATTGATGGACAATATCAAAAACCATGTGGTGGTGCCGTGGGGACACAAGTGCCAAGCATCCCCTGTTTAAGTCAGATTTTCACAATGGTTTTTCTCTCTCCACACATTTGATCCTCCTAAAATGTTTTCAGAAGTTAAAATTCTTCCTTGTGATATATCTTGTACCCAGTAAATGCTGTTTATATCGACGGCAAACACATCTTAACTCAATCTATACAACTAATGTCTAAGTTCAGAGAACAAAAATAATCATTCCAAAAAGTGTTTAAGGTGAAATCAAGCTAGGATTGCAAAAGGCTGGTGGAAAAGAGATTTTGATGGTGTGGGCTGACAGTCAGGCTGCTAAAGACACCTTCTGGATCTGCTTTAGGAATTGCTTATTAACCACTTCAATAATAAACAGAGAGATTAAGAACATGCAATAAAAGAAAATCCAGTGGATGTTTCACTTGATATCCGCAAGCACGACACATTTATTTCATTCAAAATTTCTCTGCTGTTGACTCTGTAACACGATTCAATGTTTACCTCTGTTAATGATTTTTTAGGGATCTTTCACTGGCCTTTTAATGCTATAAATGCAGTGAAGAGCTGAGCGGCATGCGAGGGTTCGGTTTGCTTTGGAAATGTAAACAATATCAAAGGAATTTAAATTATTATTTAATCTTCACCCCCAAATGTCTGGATGGCCATACACACCGAAAGCCTCCTACAATGATAACATGGAAGTGAAACGTAGCTATGGGCCTGATGCTGCAAAACCAGGGAAGGATTTTACCCCCATATGGGACTTCATTTGTGTGCTTCGGTGTCAGCACGAGTGTCTCCAGAGGTGGGTGCTGCTCTCCGAGGGTGTTGAGCAATCAATTAGTTTCAGGGATCTTCTGTAGTAGACACTGGCAGCTCAACCTCTAAAATGTGAATTTATCAGTAAATATGCCTATTTCAACTTTCCTTCTGAACGAAACATCATGGTGTATTTGATGGTCACTTTGATTACTTTTTAACCCTTTCTTAAAGTCATGGTAAACTGGGGACTGTGGCTGCTGGGAAGAGACTAGGCACGAAAGTGCTCACGTGTCACTTGGAGAACTCACCCAACCCTGCAGAGACCACAGGCTTAACAAGAAACAGTTGGTCCTTAAAAAGGTTCTCATTTCTGCTCTCAGCTCAAAATTACTTCTCAGGGTCTGAATTTCGAAGGGAGTGAATAAAAAGCAAGGGTAGTTGATTCTTCCTTCAGTCTTAAGGAAATAAGTTAGAGTGGGTCCTTGCAGATTGCAGATACTCACTTCTTCCAGGATTGTTTTAAGATACAATTGTTAGGCATGTTTAAAAACAGAAAAAAAAGATCTTTCAAGAGCTCATTTCCCAGAACATTACCAGCCAACAGCCATAATGGGCTCACACAACACAACAATTGTTGACTAATACTATGTGCTTTGCAAAAAAAAAAAAAAAAAAAAAAAAANAAAAAAAAAGAAGAAACAAACTGTTATATGTTTTTTGTTGAGATATATTTAGAGAGCTTTCTTATTGTTAAGAGCTTTAGGAACAATAATCAGTGGTATGTCATTCTGGTATTGTTAGCAAAGTCCTTTCTATTGAATTTTCAAGATGTTGTAAAGTGAGATTATGTGAGTAGCACCTCTGGACACTTTTTCCCATCATTGTGTTGGTATCAATCGCTGACTTCCACTGTTTCTCCTGGTACTAAATGAAAATGTTGTTTCCCACTACGCTGATTGGAGGCTGTATAATGCATGACATAACTGATAACCCTACTGAGATTACGCATTGTAGGATTCAAACTGCACGAGAAATTTGGACAACAAAGTAGGTGGCCACTTGTACTGGGAGACAAAGTTTAAAGGAAAATGTACTGGCATCATTGTTTCAGCAGAAATGAAGAAACATTATAAATGGATCATTTACAAGGCTAGTTCCTCAGGTTGTAGAAAAAAATGCTGCTTGGATTTTTTTTTTTTCCTTGTTTTTCTGTGGATTCTGTGAAGCTGGAATGTATTTACCAACGACAGAGTGCTGCCCTAAGACACCCCAGCCTTGCTCACGCTGAGCAGAGCTGTATTAGAGGAGAAACCCACACCCTGCTGAGACTCCTGACATTTTCCAAAGAGGAAATATTAAAAATTCAGTGGCAGAGTGGAGGAGAAGGAAGTTATGCTTTGGAACTAGCGGTGAGCTGAGAAAGCCAGATTTTTTGACTCTCTAATAAAAAAAAAAAAAAAAAAGTGAAAATAATGAAAGGCTTTGAGCTAGCTTCTGTATTGCAGACACCACCAGTATCTGAGCAACATAAAAAGCGGCACAGGGAGCTCCCTCATAGGAGGTTTTGGCCGGTGCCATTTCCATTACAGCACGGCAGGTTGGTTTGGTTCTACACTCGTGCTTCAGTGGGGTTTTTTTGGAGGGGTGGCTGAGCTGGTCCAATGCCACTGTGCCATCCTCCTGATTACCTATGCAGGCTGCTTCTCTGACAGCACCAGGTCAAATTTAAGCTGGTTCAAGAATTTTGTAAGTTTTGGTTTTTATTTTTGGGGAGAGGGGGCTTGGGGGAGTGTGGTGGAGAGTGTGGATTTACCCCCAGACCCTGTTCTGGCTCTCCTTAGTTCACATGGTGCCTTTCCTTCCAACTGTGCTCCTTCCTAAACTAACAGATGCAGAGCTTGGCTTATGACCGACACAAGAGGGAAGAAGAGGTCACTGTGGCTTCCACTCTCTTGCCCTTCAGCATCTCTCATCCTGGTGTGTACACTCAGCCAGGGCAGGATCAAATTCAGACCTGATCCTGTCATTCCTCAGCTGATGGGGTGTTAGGTCCAAAAAGTAGTTCTGGGTCTCCCATTCAAAGTTTTTATGGACTAGTGTAAAGCTGGAGTGAGTTGCTCCATGCAGTGGTTAAGGTTTTAATGGCTCTTAAGTAATAAAAACAGCAGAACTGCTTCCAAAAAGAGTACCAGGGAATCAAGTCTAAATGTAATAAAGGTCTTTACTTTGTTACAGTGGATTGCAAAGTGTTTTGTGGCTTGTGGTTGTACAGAGCAGAGGATCTGTGGATTCTTCTGAACTAAATTTTTATTACATGGTTGGGATTGCAGCCGACTGGACTTCACATCTCTGGGAGTCCCCTCCTGAGAAAGGGCAGGCACATGTCAGTGTGTGGGGCCTGCATGTTGGTCTGAGGGTGGCAAGAGCCAGGAGAGGCTGGGCGCTAGAAAAAATCCCTGGACTTGCTCAAACTACAGATGAATTCAAGAGAGGACACACCAGACAGGTGCCCAACAGCTCTAGAAGCAACAGAGGAAAGGGGACAAAATTTCTAGCAGGGCCTGTGGTGACAGGACAAGGGGTGATGGTTTTAAATTTACTGACGATACATTAAGACAAGATATAAAGAATTACTTTATGATGAGGGTGATGAGAGCTTGGCCCAGGTTGCCCAGAGAGGTGGTCAATGCCTCATTCTTGCAAACATTCCAGGTCAGATTGGATGGGGCTTCTGAGCAACCTGCTCTAGTGAAGATGGCTCTGTTCCCTGCAGAGGGGGGTGGATCAGATGACCTTGAAAGCTCCCTTCCAACTCAAACATTTCTCTGATTTTGTGAAGGAGTTGAGTACAGTAAAATACCAGTTCTGTAATTAGGAAGAGCTAAATCATTAAAATGCTTGTAAGAATTAGTTTGGAGTGAAGATTGTTGGTCTCTGTCCTTCAACATTTCACTTTCATTTGGATCATGGATGACATGAAATTGCTTCCATTGCTGGGTTTTTCACACAAATCCCACTGAAATTCAGGAGGGGTTCGACACGTAAATTCATCTCCATGTCTTGGCTCATACCTTTTTATTTTTTCTCCTTCTATGCTGGAGTATTAGCACTTCAGATAGAAGGAAAAAACCCCTCTGTGAGAGTAGAGGAAGACCTGCAGATGAGACGAGAGCATCCTTGGAGGATGCTGAAAGGATGGCTGGCGCTACACATGCAGGGGCTGCAGCTCACCGCCTTCACCTCCCTGGGGTGGCAACTTTCATGCAGGAGGCCACGCGGGAGCTGTTGGCCGAGCACCTCAAGCTCTCTCATCCACCGCTACTAAAAACTCTCACTCCACTTGTTAACTTTTTCCAGGCGATTTTCTAGCAGGCGTTTCTCCACCGGCTGCCCCGGGGAACAGAGCCAGGCTGGTGCGAGGGTGGGCACCGGCCTGGACAAAGGAGCTGTTTTCCTAAATGCCCACATTCTGCTGCTGCATTCCTCAGCCCAATTAGCGCGCGGCCGCCTGGACCTTAATTGGGCCTGACACGCGCCTGGTGAAAGAGATTCCCCAGGAATTAAAGCGCTACTTCTCTAGTTTGAGTTGGCTGCTGATGCGAAACATGACACGATTTTTGAGAATTTTCTGCGCTTACCATGAAACAAATATGCCACAGGTATCAAGCGGGCTTTGTTTGGGGGCTGTAATCATATTACAAATTGAACACTTCCACATGTGCCTGCTGGCACATCTACCCGTGGCTATCTCACATGTATCTGCCCCAAGGTACAGATGCTGAGGTCTTGACATAGCATAATATAGATCTAAATATATTTTCCAGATTGCCTTAGCACATGCTAATGAAAATGAGGAGTAAAGACCTGAAAGAAGCAGCTGTTTAAAATTTTCTTCAATCCCAGAAAATCAACTTCTTAATTACTGATAATTTAAGCATCAAAATGACCACTAACCCTCTTCTCCCACTAGACTCTCCCAAGCTGGGAGGCCTGCTTTAAAGACTCTTGGGCAAAACTGTTCCTTAGAAGTGTAGCGTTTCATCACATTTCTTTAGCCTTTCTGGAATTAATTAGTATTAAAATAAAGCGGGAAAAAGGAGGGTGCTTTCTGGAGGTGCCTTCAGACCCTCCACTCAGACAGCTGGAGCAGATGCTGCTAAAGCTTCTACCCAGCACATTATATGAGACTACTTTTGTATTTTTACAGCACCTTTCATAATAAGAGGTTCCCCAGACTTCCCCAAAAGGCTTTGCTGTATAGATATAAATAGCTTCAATTTCCATTAAAACATGGATGGCCCTGGATCAAAAAAGAAAAAGGAGGCTCTTCTTCCAGCACATGGCAGCAAAGGGATTGTGTTCAGTCCAGCCATACCCCCCCAGGACAACCTGTCCCCAGAAAAATTTAGGCAGTAGTTTTGGGGCAAAGGTTTAGGTCTTGTAAGCTGTACCATGAGTTCCTGAATCACTGGGTGGCACTGGGGCTGCTTTTCAGTGATTATTTTAATGTCAGTCTGATTAAAAATTTCAATTCAGGGAAAAGAGTAATTTTACTGAAAAATGTTTTTTTCTAGCATCAAAAGAATCTGAGTTGGGGAAAAAAAAAAGGAAAAAGAATACAGTGAGTTGAGTTGTTTTTTGGTTTGGGTTTTTTTTTTTTACTTTTTATGTGATGTTCTCCCCTTCACCCTCTCCCCAGTCTTCATTAAGTGACCGTGAATTATAAAGTTGAGCCTTTCCTAAAGTTGGCAGCACTTTCTGTATAGAAATGAAAGGTGAATTAACTGGGCTATTGGACAGCAGAGGCTTAGGTTTACTCACAAACCTACACAGCTGTTCAGTGGGATGGGAAAGAGGATGGTTTGGGCCAGGCTGCAGAATATTTTTTTCTTATTACTGGAGTCCTGGCAAGGTACACAGTTATTGACATGGAGAAAAGGTCTTCTGTTTGGTGCTGGATGCCTTTGTTTTGTTTAGCTCATTACTGGAAGCATCTTTAAAATGAACTAGCTTTTCCATGCCACTCTATGATCAACCAACAAAGCCGTAAATAAGACTTAATATAGCTGGAAGGCAGCAGAGTGTGGTGAAATGATCCAGGAGTTTGCAGCAATTCTCCATCTGTCTGAGCAAGAGGGACCTGACAGAAAGTTTTAAAGTTCAAGACATGCATGGAGCAACGGGCCAAACTGAATTGCCGTGTAAAAGCAGCCTCGCAAATGTTTTTATAATAACTTCCCCTCCCATTACTCCACAAATGTGGCCATTAATGCAATAAAACAGCGGGGCTGACATAGGAACAGCGACTCGGACCTGCAGTGGGATGGAGGATCTGGGCCAGGGCGAACTATTGATTCATCATCTTGTCATGCTGGTGCTTTGTTAGATGCTGTAGATAGGAACTGAGGCAGTAATATGCAGCTCCTTCATCTAGTAAGGCTGCTGTATCACATGGGGATGATTTGTTGACATGGAAAACTACTAAGGGGGGAGGAAGGTGAACATTAGGATGATGCTGAAATAAGCTGAAAGGCTTTTTTTTTTAAAGTATTGAATCTAAGAGTTTGTTGGTTTGGGGTTTTTTTCTTAAAAAAAAAACCCTAACAACTTACTGTATCAGAAAGCCAGAAACATTGGTCCTCACTTAGCAATCTGTTTGCATCTGGACCAGTGCATCTGTGTGGTCCATCAGGGAGGGTTTAACACAAAGACAAAAATTATCCAGTTTTCTTTGTTTATTTGGAGGATGCGATGGATAATCAAATCTGGCTCTGCTTCTCCGCTATTCCTCTGCTTGAGTAACTCTACCACTGAGAAAGGCAAGGAAAATCCAGGTCATGGTAAGTATCTACATAGAGTTCAAGGACCCCTTGGGATATGTTTCACCCCCTCTGCTCATTGCACCCCACAAGCAGTGTCACTGGGTGGAATACTTAGGTGTCAGAGTGTACAACGTTTGAGGCTCTCAGTGGGAACAGCAGCCTGGGGATTCAATAAGGTGATGGCAGCTGTTCCTTGACGGTCAATAGACCTGCTTATGAGCAGGTTAAACTAACCTTACAGCTCAGCTTAACAAGTACTTTCCCTGACAGTTGTATGTGCTACCATAACCCAGAACATTAAACCCATGAGAAACTGTCTCACCCTTTCTCCACCTCCCCAGATATCCCTTTCATCTAGGGCAGGTGAAGGTAGACCTGATAAGAACTGTCATTGCATCAAATTAAAGGGGAAAACGATCTGGAAAGTTGTTTGCAGGTAAAACTGGATTTGATTAACCTATTTGTTCTCTTTACTTGGCAGAAACCGAATACCAAGTTTCACGGTGACTTTAACTGCACTAAAAATAATAGCCTATTTATGCAATTATCTGCAGGTACCTGATCATTGGCTTGGGCCACTGAAGTGAGGACAAGAACATGCACACAGGCTTCCCAACCACCCCCACCCCTCACCCTTTTTCTTTTTTTTTAAAGGTGTGGTTTAGGCTTTCTGCATGAAAGCCATGGGCCTGTAAATCTCACCTTGCCATCAACCTGTGCATGAGGCTCAGGAGCTGTGAGACCAAGTCAAAGGCAGCCCACACTGGTCCTCGCTGAGCTTGGATTCAACCCTACAGATGCCCCTGTTGCTATGCGTGGTTATAAACAAAGTCACACCGTGGCTGGGCTGACGAGAAGAATGATGCATACAGCTTGCTCTGAAACCTAACCTGAGGATCTGGTGAGCTGTGAGATGTCTTTGTGTTCTGGTGGCCTGGAGACACGGCTTTCCTCTCTGGAGGTACTTTTGGCTTCAGTGGAGCTAGATTTAATGAAAATGTCTCCTGCAAATCATATTCCTTAAATGCTGGCTTTTCCCGGACATCCCACCTCTCACTGCTCTCCAGGTTGTTCAGAAGAAGCAAGGCTTTGGACCTGATTTTAAAGGGAATACTCAATTAATTTTTATTTCCTTTTAGACCCTAAAAGCTCACTTCATGCATTTGGAGGCCCCTTTACCTTCTCAATTATGGATTTTTATCATTCTAGTGAGTCAATATTTTGCTATCAGTCAGTCAAGGTGCTGCTTCCCAACACCGTCCCCATGAGCAGCTGGCAGGTGCATCACCAGCTCAAGACTCCACAACAGCATTTAAGGGTGACCTTGCAAGACACCCTCCTGTAAAATGAGTGAATTATTTCTTTTTTCTAAGGTAGCTTAAAGGACTGATCTAAGCACCTCTAATGGTCTCGAGAGATTTTGGATTGGGTCCTAAATTGCATGACCAAGTCCAAGATGTTTTGCAGTATCCCATCCTCTGGTTGCCCTTATCCTCATGACCCCACAGACACCATCTTTGTTCCTCAGAGGAAATTCCACAGATGAAATATCCCATTTGGCCATGACCCAGACAAAACCAAGACAATGAGAAAAAAAGATCCCTTCAGTTTTGTAGTCCTTTATTTTTTTTTTAAGTTGATCCTCCCATAGTAATGTACTGAAATGCGTAACAGTTACATTGTACAAAGCATTTAAAGAAAGTACCTCAACTTGCCGATTATTTCAAAATGAGATTATAAACAAAAGGAAAAACAAATCTGGTCCCTCACTAAAGGCCAAAAAAACCCCCCAAAAAAATAACTGAATACCTTCGTTATTTATTTTTTTTTTCTTTAAACATAAATTTGGAACACTTCATCTTACAAATAGGATTAACATGAACATAACATCACACAAGCTCGCAGACAACCAGCATAAAATATTGGGTACAGTTTTTTTTAATCAGAAGAATCATGCTTTCATGAAGAAATTATAACTGTTTATACAATCGAATCAATTTACTGTATTACAAAAAAAAAAAAAATCCTAAGTCGCATCTATTAGTTATTTAGTTCATTAAAAGGCAAAAATAAAATAAAAGAGGAATGTAAGAAAATTTCAAACACTGTTTTGCACTCCCATATACACAGATCAGTTCACCTCTCTTTTTGTTTTTGAAGTACATGGGTGCCTTACATCCTATCGCAGCGGGGGACTGCAGCAGTGCTGTTTGTTATAGGAACAGTGCTGTTTTAATCAACAAACAATCGTTTGCCAACAAATAAATACATGGTACACACAACACAAAGAAGAAATTAGGAGGGGGGGGGGGAAAGGAAACAATACAACAAAATAGTGACATGATTGTCAAAAATTAAAATCTCCTTACAATGATTTGAACTAGTGGTGCTGTCGATGAACGCGGTGCTTTCACGGAATTATCTGGATGATTTAGCTTCTCGGAGTAGTGAACATTCATAGTTTACAATATACACAAGCCTCTTATGTATTGTTTCTCAGAGTTCTTTTTTTTTTTCGAGCTTTTTTTTTTTTCCTTGTTTTTCCTTTTTTTTTAACAATGCAGTTGAGAAGGCAAAAGAATTACGGAGAGAACAAAATATTCCCTGTTACTTCTTTCTACATTTACGATGGATAGTGTGCATTTGATAGAACTAGTTTCTTTCTTTGAAGGGCTAAAATGCATAAAGCTTTAATGAAGAGATTTGTACATAAAAGCAACTGTTCCCAATCCTGTGTCAAACTATCTTATACAAAAAGAAAATCAATTCAGTTCCTACTTTAAAGGAGTGCCCATGTGTGTATCAATGCAGTCTTAACCCTTTGGCCCCTGCCCCTCAAAGCCGGGTGAACTGGAAGACACTTTTTCCCGGCCCCAGTTTACATAATCCACTGAAACTTTTTTTTTTTTTTTAAAGTCGCATTGATCCTCCAGAAGTCAGCAGCTGCCTTTGCTGTGCAAAACAAAATATTGAGAATAAATAGTTTCTTTCTTTTAAAATTATTCAGTTTAAGGTCACCAGACTTTAAATGAGTGACCCTGCAGATTTATAAGGCATTCTGCTCAGCAGTCTTTTAAATAGTCATATACGAAAGAGCCATGCTACTGGTTTGGACTTGGTCCCATTCTCGGTAAGACTTCACAATGTCATACGTGACTGATGGATTGAATGGCGCTGGATTCCGCAGCGGCTCTCGCCATACTGTGCCACATATTGGGAGAATTGTGGGATGCGGAGTGGAGGGAGTCCTTGTCGGAGAGAGAGAGCATCATCGCGTACGCCTGGATGGGGAAAGAAGAAGGACAAAGAGGTCACAATCCTGCGGCACGGAGCTGAGCTTGGACTCGTGCCATCCCTACGTGGTTAAGGCATTATCTAGGCTACAACTACTGTCCTCAACTTAAAGAATATCAAAACGTGTTAGGTAAGGTCACTGTCAACCTTTTCACTGACACTTCTGACTCACTAACAGTAATAAAAGTTACTGCTGTCATTCGGCTTCATGAAGTTCTGAGAAACCTTTGATAGTAGACAAGATTCCAGAGTCTCCTTTGCCTTCAGATTCTTGGCACAAGAGGCTCTTTTCGAGGGCTTGAGGAATCACGTCATCCCTTGGCTAGTCCTGTATTTCACCCAATACCACCGTCTCCTTCGTTGACCTTTTTTTCTGTAGGCATATTCTGCATTTTTTAAACCAGGAATCTTTTGAAGGTGTTAAAAAGCACCTAATTTTAATTAATGCTGAAAAAAACTTTTCACGAAATAGCACGAGCATAGCAGTCTGGTTACTGCTGTTTTAAAATCATGCTGAGGACCTAGAGGTGGCAACAATAATACACAAAAGCCAAGCCAGCCAGAAGATCGAGTCACGTCCCTGCAAGGCTGCAGCTAAATTCCATGGCATCAGCTGTTTGAAAGCAGAGTGGGACTATTTCTTATCTGACATTTTATGGTATTTCTTGCTAAAAATTGCAAAAATGTAAGAAAATCCTCCATTATGAGGGACCAGAGCACCGTACCGTGTCTCCCGGGTGCAGTGGGAGCAGGGGGCAGGCTGAGGTTAGCAGAGGTGGAGTACAGCCCTGTCTGATGAAGCTGGAACAACCCTGCCTGCCACACACTAACAGTTTAATCCTCTGAGTATTTGGCAACAATAACATTTTAACCAAGTTAAACTTTTACCTGGGATTTGGATTTCCTGTACAACGGTTGTTTTAGGTCCTCTGGCAGCTGGGAAGTATTGAAAGCTGCCAATTCAGCTTCGCTATATTGATTTTCTTCCATTTTCCTCATTTTGAGGCTATCTGTGAAGTGCCTTATGTGGTCCAAAGCTGAAAGTCCAGTCTTATTATACTCCTCCTCTTTATACCTACAAAAACACCATGGAGGTTTTAACTTCAATTAAACCATCCTCTCTGCATCACCTCATCCTCTCAAACTAACACATCTGAGAAATATCCCCACTTTTTTTACATACATTAACCACTCTGCCTTGTGGAATTGTGATCCTGAAATAAAAGAAATTCCCCTTTCTTTTCTAAAAAGGAGAGGTTGGGAAGCAGGAGCAGGGGAGGGAGAGATCATCTCTCTCCTGGTGTCTCCAGGACCTTTCACAAGACCATTATGGTAGATCCAGGTCAGTTTATGGAGCAGACAATGTCTCTCCCATGAACATTTCCTGACTCACCCAGAACCTGACAATAGCTCCCCAAGCAACAGTTATTTTTCCTCTTAATGGCTACAGATGGCATGAAGAGACTGAAAACAGGCTGGTAATGGCCCAAACACAGGTTGCTATCGTAACTGGGAAGCTGGCTACTTCGGACTGGTTCCCACAGCACACAGTTTGGTGCTGGCACTCTTGTATGGTTTATTGTTTTTATTTCATGTGTCGGGCACACCAATACCCGGAAGGAACCGACCTGCCAGGGGAAGATTTGCAGTTCATGTCCAAGGTACTCGTTTCCTCGTAATCCTCCTCAGGAGTCCCCTCGTGCATGTCACTCGTAACAGGCTCTTTGACTGCTTTCCCTGCAATTTCACTCTCTTCCTCTTCTTCATCCATCATTACTTCATCTTCTGCCTCTTCATCATCCAGCAAATCCGAGTTCTGGCTGGCTACCATGGCTTTTTCATCCTTAAAGTGGCTGCCATTCATTCTGAAAGTACCAAAACAAACCCAAGCAATAATCACAGGTCAGTTACGAAAGTTCCTCACCAGCAGATTGTTGGAAGGAGATCTGAGAAGGATCTGTCCCAGCAGAATAGAGTGATTTCTGTATTTTATATCTTGTTTAGCCTCAGACGTTTAGGCAGTATGGGAGAAAATTCCACTCAAAAATCCGTGGAACGTTACATTACCATCAGCAGGCACTTTTCCTGTTACCCTGCTAAAACTACTGTTCAAGTGGAGGTATGTTCAGATATGCATTCCAAATTTTCTCATGCCTCATTTCATCTCATGTTTCCAACCCTATACGTAGTCTCAGCAAAACAACTCACTGCCTTTTAACAGAAGCTGTAGGGGCCAAAAACTCTGAAAATCAGATCTGGCATTTTCAAAAATGACATCCAATCCTGCATTCAGCGTTTTAAAGTCAAAGTTACATACATAATTAATTTTTCACACTACCAGCCATTTGGAAGCCTTATACTTCACTGAATGTATGGATTACGTACATGGGAACCGACAGGACTTCAGCTGAAGACCTGAGGAGTGATCTGCAATATTGCCTCCATGCTGAACTACATTATTGACTAATCTGAAAGGTAAGAAGTAAAGAAAAGAAAGGTTGTGTAGTATTTTAAGCGCATTTATTCTTATTAAATGAGTAATTACAGCACACGGGAAGCCATTTGGTCTACCTGCTGTTATTACGTTCTCCTTTGCTTTCAGACAATGACTTCTTTTAACTACTTCCTATGGGATTTTATCAAGGACATAATACCCATGCTGAAGTAGGGGCTCATGTGTTAACAGCCTCAACCCTGTAGGATTCTGGGCAGCAGCAGTGGCATCGTATCCACTGCATTAAATGAGAGCTAACGAAATTTGTTACCGCTGCATTAATGAATGCATGGCCAGAGGTACTAGCGGTGTAAAAGAGCTCAACGCGCTGGAGCCACGTGAATTCAGGAGACCAGCATATCTGCTCTGCACTGAGGCCTTGATTCATCTATTGTTTTCATTGTGCAAAAGGTCCTTACTCTTCCAGGAATACAGTTATAAAAATGGAAACTTTATTGTCCGCCTGTAGTTTGCTTTAGGCGCCGTGTGCTTCAAACTGTGCGGGACAGTATGGAATATACCAAAAGTCTGAGCAAGATAAGGATGAGCTCTAGCAGGGTATTTGGTATTTAGTGTTTGACTTGTTGATGTGCTTTCTTATGGAGCGTACATAAGTGAAAGCTAGTTTCTTATGCAACCACAGCATCTTTTTTCTAAACATAATAGAGTTTCATCTATTTTCTGAGCAAATCAAAAAAAAAAAAAAAGCTAAGGAATGGTCTGTTTATATCGTGGTATCAAGAAATCTGAGGCTGTGCAGAGCTGAAGCAGCCACCCCCCTCTAAGATAATCAGAGCGATATCTCTTTATCATCTTTTATTTAAATAGGCAGAAATAAGAAATTGTTGAGCATGGTTTGGGCTGCCAACTTGCTTGTTATGCTCAATTGAGGCTGCTAGAAATGAAAGGGAGATGGACTACAACCAAAGTAACAAAAGCCATGTGATTAAGAAAACAGATTCTCTAATTATGCTTTCAAATGCAGCAATTTGCCAGGGATAAAATATCCATCAAGAGCAGTCTGAAGTGCCAAATTTAGAAAGGAAACACTGCACAACCCAGCAACCTTTCCACTTTGCTGACTTCCTGTCGGAGGACATGTTGAGACCAGATGTGCAAAGGAAAAATCCCAAGCCCTCATTGCCAATCAAGATGGAATGAAATTTGAATATGCATGTAATCACTTAATCCAATACTTTGGGGGAAATTGTGTTGTGTCCACCATTTTCATCCCTTCACAAAAGCATCTGGAGACTGAAAAGTTGTGCGTGACAAATAATCGTGACAACTGCGACGTTGTCACCAGCAGTAAGAAATTTTTGATGCCAGTTGAAAAGCCTAAATAGTGCACAATGCAAAGCCAGTCTCAAGCGAGTATGTATAGCTGATGTGTGCATCCATGCTACAGTCTCTTCTGCTTGGCTGTATTTTTATTAGCTGACAATATTTAGAAGCAGTCTGTCTTCTGTTAGTTCAGAAGAACTGAAACCCTCATATACTCAATAAATCTTACCAGGAAAAAGTATCTCACTGTGGACTACTAACGCCTACCTGTGGCCTCGCAGGCTTTTTGCTAGTCAGCATCTTTCTTGGGATTGAGTTACTTACGGGAAAGGACTTTCATTTAGAAAGCTCTGTTTGATCCAAGAATTTAGCTTAGTCTACTTTATTAATTACACACTTATATTGCATTTAAATCATAAGGCTCTCTACATTTAGCCACAGGATGTAGAATTCATCTGTTCTGCTGTGAATGTAAAATGAGGGACTTATTCAACAGACTTAAATCAATAGTGGGAACTTGAAACTGAGAGCTCCTGATACAAGGAGAAATGTGTTCATAGATGAACCTTCTGTCCAACAGCTCCCCCTGGGAATATGCTCATGCATGATGGAGAGGGAATCGACATGTTTCTTTTCATAAGACACTGAGGTGAACACTGAAGGAATCAGATTGCTAAAATAACTGGCTCCAGACATCTTCAAAAGTGAAAAATGGAGCTTAAGCTGGAAAAAGAGTGGCACTTTTTGAAGGCAGATCAGATGCAACTCACCTCTCCTCTGAGTTTCGGGGGGACTGATTGTTGTGGTTGCTGTTCCCAATGAAATTCCTAATTTCTGTGAAGTAAGAGTCTTCCTTGTCGTCTAGGATTGCCCCTGTGCTTTCCAGTTCTGAGTGAGGTGAAGATGTTGCAGTACCTTAAAGCAAAACAGAGGACTTCTGTTGTCACTCCTTTACATTTTCTGTATTTTACCATTTCAATCAGATTGAAATTGAAACAATGGTTGAAACGGGTAAATAGCTGGTCATAGTGATCCATCAGCTTCTGGCCATAAAACCAGTAGTTAGAAGGGAAGTATTATTATCCTTGGGCTAAGGTGGTTTCCAGCCAAAATGACTGCTTGCATGCTGGGTGCCATTTCCATGGTTTATAATCACTTCTGCCAAGTATCTATTTCAACATCTCCCTCCTGTTCCCCCGCGAAACCGGGACTGTCAGTCAATAACTGTGTTAGACCAATGGCTGAACTGAGCAAACGGAACTTCATTTTAGCAGCTAATTATGCAGATTTGCTTAAAATATGGAGCAGCCATTGACATAATCACCCAGGTTCATTAGCACTGAGAGACCAGTGACCGACGTCTTTCTCTGAGCATGGGGGAAAAGACAGCTCAGCATTCACTGCATGTACCTGGTTATTTCCAGTAAAGCAAAACGTAGACTGAAAAGACTGCAGACAGGGGTTTTATTAAACCCTGCAGATACCTAAACCAGACCAGTGCCATCTGCTATACCTGCCTTTGCTGCTGCTGCTGTGCAGTGGCCGATTTGCGCTGGAGCTTGGGAGGCACCATTACCTCCACAATAACTAGTGCTTTTCAGCTCCTGACAGTGGGAACATTTCGGAAGGTGCCAAGAAAATCTTTTAGAGTGCCCCTTGAGACTCTAAATCGAGGACTCCTATTGAGAGCCAAGTGATTGCAGAGATGGGATTAAACCAATTTTCCCAGTCTGTTCTCCAAATGCTATGGTTGGCTTAATTAAAACCAAAAGAAAAGACATCATCCAGTGGTATTAAGTTATACAAGGGTAGAGTTTACGCTGGGATTTTCAAAGCACTTTAAATGTCAGCAGAGCTTAGGCACTTGTACGTTCTCAGAAAAAAAGCCCTCATTGGAGCAGACGGGGCAGAGCAACGTGTGCCTATTGACACTCAGTAGCATTGAAAGTGAATGTGCAGTCCCTGAGTATGAATGCTGGTGGTAGGGAGGGCACGCTGGCGAGGGAAAAGGAATACACACCAGACATGTTCCCGTTCTCGTGCTTTTTTAGATGTCTGTCAAGATTGGTTTGTTGACCAAAACACCTGTCACACAAGTGACACTTGAATGGCTTCTCTTTATTGTGGATGTTACGGACATGTCTCTGCAGGTTAGAAGATATGCTGAAGGACCTGTCACAGTATTTGCATCTGAAAAAAACCAAACCAAACAACCAAATAAGCGGGTAGAAAAGGGGATGTTAGTAGCTGGAAAGGTAAGATTTGTCCCAAGAGACCTGAAGCACCTTCTGGGCTCAGCCTCAGTACCCGACTGCAGTTCCTTGGTCCCTACTGAGGCAAAACCCTCCCTGAAATAAAGACAAGCTTTGGCTGAATAGCTGGAGAGCTGTTCTCTTGGAAGGGAGACATCACTTCTACGGTGGGCTTTTTAGCTTTAATTCACATTAGGCTTTATATTTAAAATATTGCCTGTAGGAGCAAGAGTAATATTTCAGACTTAATGACATCAAATTAGCTAGGGTAATTGATTCCCATGTTTTTAAAACTGTTGCATGCAAAGTTGGGAAGTTTGAAAACAGTAGAGAAATAACTCTATTGTTTCATGTGCTGCCAATACAATACAATTAAACACTTCTGGAAAAAACATGAAACAGATCTCTTCTAATGCTCAAATAAGGTAAAAAAGGGCTATTTCTTTTCCTATTCTAAATTATACTGTGTGATTAAATCTTTTCTTGAGGAATTAGCTTGCTCGATTGCTAATCCCAGAGGAAATTTGGTTATCTTGCAAAAAACAGCAATAAACAATCCCAACCTTTAATACTGTGCCAATGTGAGTAGTTTAGTCTATCACTCTGGTACCAGAGGCATCAATTTTCATACTCTGTAGTGATTTGGAGTCCCTAAAGCCTTTACTGTATTGCTCTTTAAGCCATTACTAAGTCATACTATAACTATTCCAAATTCTCTGGCTGGCAACTGGCCAACAGTCTTCACCACTTTAGTTTTTCAATCTTTTACTTCTCCCATGCCTGTCTCCTACGCTTGTCAATGATGTCAATTTTTTTTTTTAGTGCTGAAATTGTCCATTATGCTACTAATTGCTCGTGGCTTTTATGTAGTGGACGGGTATAACATATATCAAGACCTCCCTTCAATAAAATTAGATGTGAATCTCATTTCCTAAAGAGACTAAAGGCAAAAAACATATTGTTTCCTCACAAACAATGAGCTTACTCTGCTCTTTACAGCTCATAAAATACAGAAATTGGTGCATTTGTTTTACTGGAACATGAACTGGCTTCTTTCCAGTTGATTTAAATTAGTCTTTCATTTTCAATAAGGTGAAGCTTCTGCACACATTACTGCACGTGACTGTCCTAGGTACTGTATCACATAAACATTCTTATCAACAGGAGAGTACATCCACATGGATTTTGGTTAAGCAGATATCAGAAAGGATCCATATTAGTCAAGAAACAAATAAATACAGTAACTTTGCAACCAGGACCTTTCAGAAATCAGATGATTGACAAAACACCCAACTTTAGGCTGCAAATAACAGAACAGAGCTCTTAAAAAACCCAACAATTTTTACCATAAGCCCTGTTGAAAATCAATTCCAGCATGCGGGTTCAGAATGCCAGCTATCCTGTGAGACAAAGGCAGGACCTGTTGATGGTGCCTGAGCCAAGAGAATTTCACTAACTAGGACAAAAACCTTCCCCGTCTCGGCAGCTCCAATGCTGCAGCATCAAATGCAGCTGCCCTTGTCTAGACAAGCACAAAAAGCCCTGTATGATACCAAAACACAACTGTGGGTCATCAATGGGTTGCTAAGGAGTGAGCACTGGAGCTGGTTGAGCAAGACTGTTCAACACTCATTTGCCTGCTTTATTCACTTGCCCATGGTGCAGACAGGGGCAAGGGGCTGCGGTACCTGTAGGGCTGCTCTCCAGTGTGCGTCCTCAGGTGACGGGTTAGGTTTGCAGATCTCGGGAAAATCTTGCCACAATATCTGTGATAAGAAAAGGTTTGATAAGACAATATAGCCTTTGATGGCTTTGTCCCAATTTGAGCTGCCATGGCTGCATAGCCCAAATTGAATAATTAATATATGGTGCTATTGGCATTGTTTTGGTGAAACTTCTCAATAAAAGCATTCAGCAAATGTAAGTGATTGAGACACACACACACACACACACACACAGAGACAGCAGAACGGGACTGGAAATGCTGGCATCAACCAGCTTTCCCTGTGCATAAGCAAAGGATATATGAAAACATCAGTCTTAAAGATCGCCCCAAATTTCTAAGCTCTCTAGGTGATTATTGGTCCCATTCAGATTTGGAATCAAGAGAACTCGTTATTAAAGCCCCGGATTTCTGCCTCCATGTAAGCATATTTCAGACCTTTCAACCAATTCTACGTGTCAGCAAACGTGACATCATTCTGTGCATTGAATAGGATCAGAGCAGACAAGACTCAAAGACCTAATCCATCAAGGTATGTTTCTATAACAACATGTCTTGAAGGAAGGTGACATGTTTTCAAAAAGATCAGATAAACTGATATGCCAGTGTCAAACGCCTGCACGTTCTGGAGATGATATAGAGACCTGAATAATGCAATTTAAAAACCATTCTCCAAACTCGGTAATATGTCGCAGGAAAAATAACGGAAAAAAAAATAGATGATCATGAGCCATCCCCTTTCGTTCCAGTAACACATTAATACTCAGTTTATAATTGGCCCAGTTCCATTAATAACATTCAGCCCATTTTTTTGCACACACAGCACTGTCTCGAATGAATGAGGGTGCTGGTTGCTCCTCGTGATGACTTTGAAGATTGCATCCCTTCACTTTTAACATCCCATTTATTTTTTCACAGCGTGATGTATAAGCCTTCAAAATACTCACACAGCTAATTCTACTCTCCTCGACAAAGCTCCCATTCATTTTGGTTGCACATACAATGACTATCTTCATTGTAATTTTTTTTTTAAAGTCTGTAGACATACGTCCTAATAAGTCATGTATTTTATCACTGATCTCTTTGGATATTAAACCCAGAAGACTGAGAAAAAAACATGTCTGTAGTTTGTGATCAAAAAAATCAATAATGAAAGCACACTTGTGCATATGAGAGTGATGAGAAAATTTGGAAAAAAGAATTGTTTATGTAATAGTTTCCACCTCATTTATCAAGCTGGTACAATCCAGGGCAAACTCTTAGCTTCGTAACACCGGTAATTTAATAAATAAGAACCCCAAAGTGAAACGCTTTGTATGTCTTATTGGGCATGGAGAGCCCCGAAAGACCTGCCATGGTGCCCGACCAGCATCCAAGCAGGGAGGGGGGGCGGGGAGGGCACCCCAGGCAGTTTGGTGGGTACCTGCAGGTGTAGCGCTCCTTGCCCTTCCGCAGCAGGGTCTCGGGCAGAGCGCTCGGTGGCGCACGGAAGTTGAACATGGATGGCACCGACTGGATCAGCTCGCTGGCCTCTGGTTTCAGGGCGCTAAAGCTCTCCAGCTTTTCGGCCATGTTTTCTATAGCGGACATCTGCAACAGAAGATAGAACAGGACCCATCACCGTGAGCACTGCTTTGGCTTCCTGCCCTCACTGGAAACCCAAAGTACAAAGAACACGCACTGCCAGAGAAAAAAGAAACAAAATTTTTTGAAAAAAGCAAATGTAGAGTTGCAGTCTCAAAAATTATGGGGCCCATTAGGCAGGGTGGTGGCCACAATGTTGGCACGCCTGGAGTAACACCCATAACTGCTATGGCAGGGTGCTGTTCCTCTGCAAGGCCAGCATACAGCAGAGCTCCTGTCCTGACTGCTGTAACACAAAGCTGCTCCCACACAAAATTTCCATTAGCCAGCATTCGTTTCTTCTTATTTTTAAGCCTCAGCTTCTATAAAATTCCTGTTTATGCAGTCGTGCACTCTGTGTGTGTGTGCCTATGAGTCTATGCATCCCATCTGCTGAAACCACTGGCCATTTTTGACCAAATCAACACAAAAAATGGAGATCCCAACAATAAATGAATTCCTATAGTTTTGGTTTGGTTTGGTTTTTTTAAAGGACAAAACCAAATATTACAGAGGAAACCTTATGAACGCTCTAGCTCAACCAAGGGCTGCAGTAAGCCAGATCCAGAGCTGCTCTGTCAACCTTGAAGTCACAGCCAGCCATTCAGTCCTGCCTTCTTGTCCATCCCAGTCAAAGATCATGAGATAAATCCATAAAAAATGAAGCTTTGGTGGATCTGGTGCTCTGTGTTGACATTGCCTGTTAGAGGCTTATCCTATTTTTTACATCCTCTTAATATTCCTGCCCTGACTTCATCTGATTGTAAACCATGTGCAGTTTGGGATGTCTCCACTCTTGGTTGGCTGTCTGGAATTTTCAGGGAGGGGGGATTAAATAATTTCTGGAGAACAGCTTCCTATAAGGTGTCTGGAACTGACCATCATAAAAAACTGCTCCAAAACCTCAGACGTTGTCACTTGGGAGATTTCAAGCCTGTTGCTGAGCCTACTGACAGGTGAGAGTGACCATCTGCTTCTTCATAAGCCCACAACCAATTAAAAGGCAAAAAAAGTGCAACATCTCACCTACAGAGCATAAAAAACACAGCATGAGCCCTGTGCAATACCTCCCTTTTAACGAAGGAGGAAATTCTATGAAGGACAAGATGCTGAACACTCCTCAGCTGAGAACACATTTACAGCCCATTCCTCAAAATCCAGAAGGGACTGCTCGATTGTCAGGATTTTAAAATTTTATTTTAATGGGAAGAATTACCCGTTTTTCTCTTTGACTATTCACATGCTGGTTAGCTCTGGCTTTGGGTTGGGTTTTTTTTTTTCCCTTTAGCCTGTAGCCTGCCCTCTCATTTCATGCTCAGATTCCTAATGCCGAGTACAAATTGCAATGTACAGGGTACCACTGCCAATTTGCCAAATGTCTTTCATCAAACACGGTGGAAAAAAAAAAAATCTCAGAGGGAAGTCAAGATACATTTACTTGTCAGGCAACAAATGTGAAAGCATTGCAAGGCAGTAGGGGCTGTAAGCTCTGGGGTTTGATTCATAATCACTCAGCTGCTAAAACATTCTCCACAGATGCAAGTGGACAGCACATTTGTCAATATGAAGGATTTTGACATGTACTGATCACAGGCGTGAGATATGTAATGATGATGCTGCTGGGAGAGGAGGTAATTCTATCTCGGCATCGAGATGTCATTATCAACCTATACTACTCAACATTACCATATATTTCTTTTTATATGACTTCATCTTTTTCTTTAGTCAGAATTGATTCCTAAAGCTTTTACAATAGTCTTTCCACTGCCTTTAATTCCTTCTAATTGTTCCCCACAAAAACTCATTCCTCTATTTTGCAATTGCAGAAAATAAATGGTTTGAATGAAAAATGACCTTTGGCCTTCGGGCTGATTAGCAGTGACAAGACAGTGCATGGGTTATGATAGCACATATTTATGATGAAGAAGAATAAGGGCATTGAGAAGTATAATAAATGTTTTATTTACGCATATTTAATATTCAAGTCAGTTTCATTATCTAGTGGGTTTAAATCATTTTTGGATCACCATTTCTCATGTACATGGTCCCCTACAATAATATATTAAAGCAACTAATTTCCCCTTTACATTTAAAATGCCTTAATCATGCTTTTTTTTTTTTTTTTTCCCAGTTCTTATTTCCAGGATTTTGCAGAGGAGAAACCAAGACCAATTCCTCTCTGACGTACAGCGCTGCAGATCAGCGCAACCTCCAACACTGCCTCCAGGATTACACCAGTCCCAAAATAGGTATGAAATCAGCATCTAATCTTAAATCCCTCACTCAGAGGAAACACGAGCACTTCCAATTATTTTAAAGTATTACTCGCTTTCCAAAAATATGTTTCTCACCATAGGAATGACTATTGTGTTTGTTGTTGGGGTTTTTTTTGTCTTTTTTTTTTTTTAATGACTGATCTATGTAGTTACCTGGTAGGATTTATGTTTTTCAAGAAATGCAGCAGCAAGAATGGGAAGTGCTTGGCCCCGGGCTGTTGCTGATATGAGGTGGTGTCACTCCACTGCTGTCAGGATAATTATAGCTGTTACTATCTGCTGGAGATAGGGCTAACAAGAACCAAAACTGAGGCATTTTCTTAAGAAGTCCTGGAGCATGCTGGTGCTCACGACCTTCAGGATGCAATTCCCCATCCTGAGATGGGCACTGGTGCTACCCGGGATTGTTACAGACCATAAAATCCTGACAGCCCAGCCCCACAACAAGCTCTCGATTCCTTTACATGTAGGTAGACAGCCCCTGCTCATCAGTCTACTTGCAAAATTTTAACTGAGTGCTGTGAAATCTGGGGTTTGTTGCACTGAGGACTAACTCAGGCATCCAAACTCAGCCCAAATGATAGACCAGAGTACACTAGTTTGGGAAGCTGGTAGTCTGGTTTCAAGTGGTGGCCCTGGGGGTTGCACAGGAGGGCGGACAAGGGACAGACCTTCTCCCTCCCCAGTGTCTTCTGTCACACACCAGCGATGAGAGGTGCAAGAACCTTAATTGGAGGGTTGCATCTTGATGATGGTGTTGAACAGCCATTGGTGGCTGCTGCTCCCATTCATTTGGCTAAATCCTTTTCGAGTCCATTTCTATTTTCGTCAAGGAGAGTTTGCCAATTTAATTAGGTGCATATGAAAAGATACTGGCTTTTGTTCCTTCTAAGCCTTTTGCCTCATAATTCAGCTGGGTGCCCCTCATTTTTTTTTTGGTATTGTTAAAACTAATGAATAACCATTTCTCATTCAGGTTCTGCTCACCATTCATGGTCTCACAGAGCTGGGGAACAGCTCCCTTGGGCATTTCTTTTCCAAGCTGAAAAAATCAAAATCTACTTAGTCTCTTTTTGTATGGAAGCTGTTTCCTACCTCTGATCATCATTGTTGCACTTTTCTGTGTCTTTTCTAATTCTACTACGTCCTTTTTGAGAGGGATTTCAGCTGTATTCAAGACCTGAAGGCAGTATAACATAATGATGTTTTCAATTCCTTTCTGCTAAGCACTTGGATGATATTTTCATAAAGCTATCAACTTCAAGATCTTTTTCCTGAATGACACAAGTTGAGACTCACACTTTCCCCTCAGTATTACTAGGTACTTACTGATGTTGAGTTTTATTGCTATTTTAAACCCCGGTGACTCAGCTTTCTGCAAATCTTTTGCACAATCCTTATAGTCAGCTTTGGATTTATCTATTCTCAATAAACTGTCACAAACTTTGCTCTTTGCCTGGTCACCCTTCTTCCTATGTCATTTACAGACATACCACAGTTCAGATCCCAGTGACACCCCAAGGTGGGTTCACTGATAATTTTCAATGATTGTAAAAATCACTAATTTACTGTTACTCATTTATTGTTGTATGATTTTTAATTTATTTTTTTTTTACTAATGTTTTAGAGTCTTTGGAGTAATTATTAACCCCAGGGATGGCTTCCCTTTTCCACAGTGAAACACCCTCTTTCAGTTGAAACACAACCAAAGTAGCTCTCACTCCTTCAAAACACCATGATTGCAATGCAAGACTTGCCTCCACAGAATCTGTGTTGACCATGAAGATGCTACTGGTCAGCAATTCACCAAACTCCTACAGCAAGCTGTTAGTGATATCATCTATCTTGGGAGGTTTGGTGGTGCTTATGGTCACCTCATTACTCTCAGAATAGTCCCTGAGGAGCACCAGGGAGACAGGCTGTGTGGCTCGAGATGGTGGGTGGCACTTCTGGGAGGTGTCTGCGCTCCAGTTCAGCACCTAAGGGCTGCGGGGATCCCTGAAGAGGGCACGGGGAGGAAGGCACAACTTGACCCCAAGGATGGGATTAGCGTAATTGCCCTGTCCACTGGGAAAACTCTCTGAGGAGGAAGGAGAGCGAGAAGATCCTATTACATCTTTTACATACAGCTATTGCCTTATGGACAAGTCATGTCTGCTCCTAATCTGAGATCAGTGAATGGCAGTATTTTATATAGAACAGTAACTTTTGATTTACATATATAAGAGTTGTTGATTCTATCTGCGTCCAGATGTCTGGAAAAGGAAGCAGCTTCCCCCCCCTCCCTCCCGCTCCCTGAGAGGCTATTAACCTCCTACTGACGCAAACTAATATGCAGTCGCAATTCCCCAGCTCCGACTCAAAAATGCAGACATTACCATAATCGGCTAAAACAAGTATTTATAAACATTTCAACAGGCAAGATATCATCAGCAGGGGCCTTGAACATTTGTCTTAAAATTTATTAAGCAACGGAGAAAAAAGTGGCATAAATAAAGTAAAGGTTTGTTGTTGCTGCGTTTTAAGAATAACCTGGTGATATGGAATAATCGAGCAGACAATGTCATGAATTACATGACCTCATGATTTACAAATGCGACTCCTTCACTGCTATTATCACAAAAACAACTGACTTTATGGCTGTAACTCATGGGGAAAAAAAAAAAAAAAAAGGTTCAAATGTTTGCTTTCTATTTTTACTAGTTTTATTTAGAGAAATCTTGAAAACCCAACTCCTAAAGCTCAGGATTTCTGCCTCCCCAGTTCAAGTTTTAATGCTTTCTCTAAAGCTACAAGTTGTGAATTTGTTGGACATCCAGCCATGGAACTTGGCTGAGCTATATCCATGTTCAAGAGACCTATCACATGTGGCTGAGCTTTATGAAGCAGTAGCGAGAAAGTCCTGCTGATTTGCAGTATAGTTCCAGAACAGCTCTATTTGTATTAAAGCAGTTGGTGGGGATTTAGCTGATCCAACAGAATGGATTGTATCCTAAAATAAGCCCAGTAAAATAAAAGATTTGTTAATGCACTCACCAGATTTCTTTTCTTTTATTTGTAAAATTATTTTAATTGCTTACAATGGTTCTCCATAAAGCTACTGCAATTAAAGTCTGAAGCTCTGTACAGCACCCTTCTCCTGATAGGATCAGAAAGGGATGAAAGAGTCTACAGACTAAATAAATCGTAATCCATTCAAGAGAGGGTGCTGCCCATTGATTTGCACTATAGGGTTCCTGCCAAACAATGAAAAACAATCTGAAATAATCTTGAATTATATGGCACACACACAACTATGAATTGAGATAGAAAGGCTCATGTGACACATTCAAGTCTCTCAAGATGAAGATTCCTCCATGAATCAGCATCCTTCTCTAGCTACTTTATGTTTTAAATACCTCTTTCTGCTGCAGCTGCTCAGAGCACTAGCATGGCCAGGAGATGTACACTCACCAAAAAAAAGCAGGATGATGGAAATCTGAGGACCAAGCCAATGTCAAGGAACGCAGACAGAAGGAACAGACTGCAGTGGGTTTTCCAGATTCCCAAATATGCCCAAAGAGAGCCACTCTTCTGGGCCAAACCACAAATCCTATCATGGCCTCTTCACGTGCTATACTGAATTCTCTCTACTGCAAAGAAAATCACCTCTTGTGCTCTCCAAGTCTGGCATCTAACCCTACCTCCTAGCTGTTGAGCTCATTCAGCATATACAGGTGCTCGCAGGCGTCCTTCAGTGCCTGCTTATCTCCTTTCAGCTCAGGATCCTAGTGCATCATTTGCAGCTGCATAAACCGTCACTTTACAGGAAGAAAATGGCATTAAAAGCCACATGTACACAAAGCAAAGGGACACTGCTGCTTTTGAAGCGTGCCACGGATGGCACACAGAGGAGAGGAGGGCTAAGTGCCAAGCTGCAAGGGCAGCACCTTTGAGGGCTCCTGCACTAGCCCCATAGAGTGATGCACGTGGGGAACAGTAGGCGAAGAGCTCAGCAATTCTGGCTTCATCTTGTGAAACTGGTCCACGTCACACTGCAAGTGATGAGCGAGAGTGAGTCAGGACCTGAGCCGCAGCCGCCTGGCTCCAGTTCACCTCTCTGAAGCCCAAGGGTTGGGAAAAATCTGGGACAAATATTTATGGGTTCAGTGCTGCAGCCGAAGAGCCAGCAATGCGAAAGCAAAACACGGTGTTATTTGAGTTGCATCTGCAAAAGCAGTTGCTGTGGCTTTTTTATTTTCATGAACAATTTAGGTGTATTAAAAATAACATTTTATAAAAATAGAAGTGCAGGCTCAAATTTATCCCCTAGTACTAACAGCACAATTCCTGTTCGCAGAAGGGGGATGATGTAAGTATGCACAGAGGACAAATTTGACCCAAACATGGCAAATAAATGGGTGTTTTATTTCTTCTTTAAGTATAGCAACGAGCAATTAAGCTCACAACTTCAAAGCTATTAAAGTAACTAACTCCCACTGAAGTCAATGCGAGATAGAAACGTGAGGTCCTCTGAGGCTCTGCATTTTAATGCCTCGAATGCAGATTAAATATTTATAACTATTGCAATCTAACAAGATTTCAGCCTGAAAATTTCACTGCAATCTCTGAAGGAAATGGCTTGGAACAATTTCAGTTAAATGTAAACAAAGACTGCATTTTGAAACCCTCACTCAGGTAAAGCTCCCATTGCCTTCACCAGACAAAACTGGCAAGATTAGGTAAAAATAAAGCCAATTTGACACAGGATATTTATCCACTACAGCTACAAAACTCGGTAGGAAAGCGTGGCATGCTCCGTAATTGAGTGGTAAGTTATCTTTCATATTATATTTTTCTTATGCAATTTATTTCACAATGATTAAATCAAAAATATAAGCAATGAACTTACCCAAATTCTTTGATCAGGCAATTGGAACTGGGAGCAAAATTGAAACAAAAACAACACATTATTCCTGCATTGGAACCCTCATTGCAATCAATCTACTAATTAAGATTTTATTTAAAGATACTAATTAAAATGTTATTCTGAATAATTTGTTGCATCAGGGGTATTGTCTCCTCAAAAACACAATCCTTGTAATGGAAAATTACTGTGAAATACCCTTAAATGATCTCATTTTCATAGCTTTCGTGTTACTGACACTGGGCAGAATTTTGCCCAGGCAGGGACAGGGTAAGGACTGCAGGGTTTATGTCTTCAATATCTACTTCCAAAACCAGTTTTGAAGACCGATCTGTTAGCTGTTGTATTACCCAGTTAAAAAAAAGAAAAAGGAAAAAAGTCTTGTTTCATCAGATGGCAAGTTTTAGAAATAAATTCACCTACAGGAACACAAACTTGTAGTACACAAACAATAATTTTGTTCCTATTTTACAGAGAAAAATCTGCCAGCAGAAAATGAAAACTTGCAGTGTGTTCCCCGCCTGTACTTTTACAGGGGTGAACAGGACTATCAAGGAAGAACAGCTTTTCTGCAATCCGTTCCCCACTCCTCTATAAATACCGAGCTAAACTCCACCTTTGAAAACAGAAGACTCCTTTCTACTAAAGTCTGCAAGAAAGCAGATCTCGGCTTTTTTTTTACTTTTTTTATGACAGGACATGTGACTGTGGTTTAGGGTTTTTTTACAATGTATTAAGAGTGCTCGTTACACTCCTCACTTTTGTACTCAACTATCTCACACCAAGTTAAAGACTTTATCCCCAGCAGCCAGGTAAGTGGTAAAACAAAAGCCAGTCTTCACCGCAGGTTTTGTTTTCTTTTTTCTATTGCACAATGTGGCAAAAAGATAAAATGGCCGTATTTGTGCAGTCCCATGCAACGTGGGTGCACAACCAGCCCTCCCTCCTGATAGAGGGCACAGGATACTGTGCCTGCTGATGGCAAAATGCCCACTCTCACCATTTCACCTGCAGACCTCTGGCACCCTCACCTAACTCCAGTTCCCCATGTTACTCAGAGTCATACAAAGCTACACAGAAGAATATCCAACTCTTTCCCCACCCACCACAGCCAAACTCATAATGGTGCATTTTACCCCAACAGCCTCCTCTCCCCACCACTGGCCACACTACCAACCACCATCATCAGACCAACCCATGGCAAAACCTTCAGAGCCCTTTGAATCCAACTTCACAAAACAACAACTTACACCTTCTGAAAGGCTGGCTAGCACTGAGCAAAATAATACTGCTTTTTCCATTGATACAGTTCATAAAATGCCCTCATTTAAATAATTTACTATTAATATACAGCCCCTTAGCTGCTTTAACAGAACAACTCACTTGATGGAGAGGAACCAGCCTGGTTTTACACCACAATGCACAAAGAGGACTACGCTCCTGGTTGGGTATTTGTGCATTAGTACTATCTGATGTGAAATGGGAATTTTTACTTCTTGCTTTGCAACTAGGAAGATTAAGGTAACTCAGCAAGAGGTGCTGAGTTGCTGTTAAATCTTGCACATAAATTCTCAGTAATTTTAATACTTAATAGATCCTTCACTTCCTTCAGGCACTGGAACTAGAACAGGGTATTTTCTGCACTCTCTACCCATGCAGTAGCATTAAGTTTGTGCCTCTACAACTATATATATAACCATCAGCTGCCCCTTCCCAGTTCTCTAGAAGTCCTGTATTTCAGAATATATTCTATATAATTTAGGATATAACAACTGTTGCCTTCATTGAGGAAAAAAAAATAAAATAAAGCAAGTAAGTGGTGGCAGATTATTGGCGTGGTTTGACCAGGAACCAGAGGAAGCTGAACCAGACACAGCAGCTCCTGTTTGGGTGCTTAAAATACAAGACCCAAGTGGGGTGTCATAGGATGAAACAGCCTGTAGTCAGAAAGGGGTTCACATTTTCAAATACAGGCCATTCTATTTCAGACATAAGATTTAACACACATTTTTATCAAAATCTCCTTGAGTAAGGAGGAGGAAGGCAAAATGAGGGTGCAGTGCTGTTGAAGAAAAACAACATATAGTTTCCATACAGGTCACAGAATGGTAGGTGTTGGAAGGGACCTCTGGAGATTTAGTCCAACCCCCCTGCTAAAGCAGGGTCACCCAGAGCAGCTTGCCCAGGATGACATCCAGTCAGGTTTTGAAAGTCTCCAGAGAAGGAGACTCCACAACCTTTCTGGGCAGCCTGGTCCAGGGTCTGGCATCTTCACAGGAAAGAAGCTTTCCCTTATGTTTAGGTGAAACTTTCTGTGTTCCAGCTTGTGTTGGTTGCCCCTTGTCCTATCACTGGGCACCACTGAAAAGAGTCTGGCCCCATCCTCTTGACCCCCTGACCTTTAAATATTGATAAGCATTGAGAAGATCCCCTCTCAGTCTTCTCCAGGCTAAACACAGGTCTCAGCCCTTCCTTGTCAGAGAGATGTTCCAGGTCCTCTTTTCATACTACATACACCTTATTTTATCCTACATAGACGTTACAGTTACACCATTTATAGGGTCACCTTCCTTGACTTTTGTTATCCAGCAAATAAGCAGCAGGACTGTGGCCTATGAACAAGACAGCAGCCCTCTCACACAGCAAGTCTTCAGGCATGGAGGAGCAGGGATCCTACAAAGTCACCATACACGCTACAGACCACAATGGCTACCTAAAAGAAATGGATCATTTGCTTAGGAGACTTGAAACTTGCCACACAATGCTTTCATCCCTTTTCTGGGTGTCCTTCAATATTGACAATTGGGATGTTCAGCTTTGCTCATCTGACTTTGAATCTACATCATCTCCTTGTAGTCAATACTGACTCTACAACAACGGCCTGGAGAACAGGAGACTGCTGAAGAAGACACGGGCAGCTGCAACTGTTGGTAGCTATGCTATGGTTTTGGAGGAACACGGTTCTAAAACATACATGTAGTTTCAATCTGGCTTCCTCTATAATCAAAACATGTTGTTTCATCTGCAAAACATCAAGAGGCTCAGAACAATGCTTACGCTTTTCCACCACAATGGTACAGCAAAAACTGTAGGGTTTAGGAAATCCAAAAATGACTAAGACTGCATTCATTTCTCTGCACCTGCTTTGAAGCATCAACAGGCTTGTTTACAACATCAAAATTCCCAAAATACTTACTTGTGGATGAAACAAGAATCCCGGGGAAGGTCTCAAGTATTTCTCTTTTAAAGCTTCCAGTGGGTCAGTTAATTTTCTTTTTTCTACTCTGTAAATGTTAAAATTAGATTTTCTTGTGATGAATCAGTCTCGGATATTAATAATTATACAGCTACTCATGTTTAAATTAGTCAACTATACATCAAGTAATTTGTGACTCAGATAATGGCAAAAGATAAGGAAGCACAGTCAGCTCTCGATTCCCACATACAACTCCTTACTGTGGGTGGGGGCTGTGACTGAAAGAGAGACAATGTCATTTACATGGGAAATAATCCTATATAAAAAGACTGGTAACAATTATAACAGGAATCAATTACTAACTACTGAGCACTTTAATGAAGGAAGAAGGCAACCAAGTGTGCTCTCCACTCAGAGGAGAGAAATTCAAGGCAACAGGAGTCTTGAGCAATGCATCTCTTCTCATCTGTCCATGTGAGACATTGCAGCCACCATCCTGGAAACCCCTCCTTGGTCCCGGCCGTGCGCAGCAGGGCACAAAAGGAGGACTGTAGGAATGCACTGCACCCGTTATGCCAGCAGCAAAGCCTGCAATCAACTCTTGGGCATTTAGGCAGCAAAACACAGCACAGATAATTCAGAAGCAGTGTGGAAATCCGATTTTTTTTGGCTTTTTCTGTTTCTGGTGTATGGTTTAAGGGGCAGGCCCTGTTGTCTCTATGCAAATTAATTCAAAGCAAAGGAAGGCTCGATTAGAAATGGCCTCGGCCTTTGCTACCACAATTTGTACAGATTTCATTAGTTTGTAATGTAGCATCATAAACCATGGATCATTATTTCCACTGCTTCGGGCATTTAAAATGAGTATGACATAAAAAAAAAAAAAAGCGGTCTAAGTCTAATATAGATATCAATCTGGTATGAATAAAACCATCTCAGTAAATAGCATCATATCCTGTTTCTTCATAATGCAGACCTGTTGTCTTGGGCAAGTACATTGACCAAAAACTTTCCCGTAGCGTATTTTTTTTTTTAGATAAACAAAATAACATCAGTTGCATAGCAGTAACTTTTTCTTCTAACAGGAGGCTATAAAATCAGTCATTTATATTACAGACAAATATTTTTATGGCTAATATTTCTCTCAACTAATTTAGATGCATGACTTTGTCTGGTTACAGATAGATGAGCAGGAAGGCAAAGGGCAATGAAGGGCTGACGTACACAGGATGCAGGTGAAATACATATCCCAGTGAGATCCACCTCAGAACTACTGGGAAACACCGAGGGGTCAGGATTTCACCACCGGTTTGTAAAACCTCAGCTCACTGACAGTGTCTGCTTGTGCACCCATCGAAGCCAACAAGGCTCCCACTGATTTCATGAGGTAGATCAGATTAACTCACCCACCAGTTGGGCTTTGTACACACAAGGACATTGAACCTTCAATTACATTAATGAAATGCCCAGGTAAATCAAACCATTGCTCAAATAATGGTAAAAAGGGGCAGAAATCACTCTTGATTTGCATACTTTTTATACACCGTAGGACAAATTTGCTTCTTTGCTACTAGAAAGGTAGTGTACACCTGGCACCCTGGTGAGATGCTCTCTGATTTCCAGGGGGAAGGCAGAGGGCAGTCAAGGCAAGTGGGCAGCATTTTGGAAGAAAAGGTATTTGGGGCAAACCAGTGACATCAAATACACATCAAATACCCAAACATTCAATACCGATGCCAGTTCGTTCCTGGGTAAAAGAATACATTCAGCTTCTGCGTGTCAAGCTGTGCAGGTTAAACTAAGACTCTCTTTGATGAGGGCAGTCATAACGACTTGCTAATTACAGCATTACCTGACCTGCCATTTGCTCTGAGCAGCTCGAAGCTGAGGTAGGGTACGCAGGTCAGCATGCAGCCCAGGCCATGGTGGGTTGACACCTCCAAGGCCAGTGGGATGGGGACAGGGTTGTCCTGCATCTGTCAGCAGGTTGCCCTGGCAGTCCTAGCTGCCTGTATCAAAGGATGCCGAAAGGCAGCAGATGGTCCTTTACCTGTAAATGGGATCCATAAAGAATGGGGTGGGCCTGGCGTGCTGCAAGGAGGACTCTGAAGTTTTCCTTTGCTCGAGGTCACCTCCTTTCTTTTCTCCAAAGACGTGGTTTTTCCGAGGCTCGGCTTGTTTTGTGCTGCTGGCTCGACTTCTGCTGCCCATGCTGAGATCTAGAGGCTGGTCCTGGCTTGCTGCAGAGGGGGCTGTTGGCTTTGAGGGTATGGGAGTAAGTGGCTTCTCCTCCTTACGCTTTATGGTGAGGTCAAAGGGAGACTCAGAGCTTCCCTTTGGGATCTTCTTTATTTCACTGGGTGATTGGGGCTCCACTTTCAAGGGTAACGGTCTCAAGTCTCTATCAGGAAATGGATACATTGATTGAGAGAATGCTGGAAAAAACGGGAGGGGAAACATGGAAGGGTAAGGTAAGGCTCCGACTTTTTTGTCTTGCAGCCCCACAAGTCCTGTTGAACCAAAGTACTTTTCAGCAATAGAAGCAATAGCCTTTATAGAATCATTCACCGCTCCTGACACCGCAGTCTGCTCCTCTAAGGATGGTGAGAAAATGGAATGATTGCTGTGGTCTTTCTTATTATTTATTGAAGCCAGGCTCTGCAGAGAGCTTACTTTGTCTTTGAACATTTTACCATTTTCTTTAAATTTCTCTTTCTCACTTTCAATGTCACTTTCCAGATCAGAGCCCGAGGTGGTTTCCAGGTCACTGCCACTGGGGGTACTGACATCATCAAGGTCAAGGTCACTACTCTCTGACTGGTCACTGAGTTTCTCATGCGGCCTCTCTTCAGAGGACCTCTCTGGTTGAAGCTCCACTGGCTTATTCTCCCCTACTGATGGTTGCTTATTTAGTGCCTTCAAAATATCCTGGGTGGCTGGCAGTATCTGAGGATTTGTCATGAGGGGACTTTGACTTTTGTTTGTCTGATCTGCGCTTGGTAGTCCTTTAACAGGAGAACTAGTAGGTAGCAAAGGTGGCCTGTGGTACAAGCCTGAAGGAAACAGACCAGGGAAGCTAAAAGAAAATCCAGGAGCTGTTGGAAAGGTAAGACCAGCAGGATGCCTATTGGCTCCAAAATAGTCAGCAAGGCCCGGATTTGCATGATTCACATTAACCATGGACGTTTTATCCATAGCTGGGGTTCCAGGAAGTGAAATGCCTTGGCCAAAAAATCCTCCTGCTGCAAAATGGTTCTTGCCCTCACAAAATCTCCTGTGTTTATTTAAGGAAGACGTAGTGCTGAACATTTGTCCACAGTCTTTGCACTTGATTTGGGTTCTGCAATCAGCATGCATGCGCTTATGACGACAAAGGTTTGAAAATTGAGTATAGGATTTATGGCAGACCTCACCTGTATGTAAACAACAACAACAACACATCTCAGGCTTTATGATAATTGCCCCCACCCTCAAAATTTTGCAAATAACACAATTTTTTTAACCCGCCAAATGTCAATTAGGAAGCCAGAAGGAGAAGTCTGGGTGCACAAATGTACAAAAAGCTGTTGTACTCTTCCAAAGCAAGGCATCCAAGCAGACAAATGTCTATAGACAGCACCAAAACCCGCTCCAGTAAACCAGAAAAAGTCTGAAATCACTAAAAGACATTTTCCTTATTTGCTCTTTGCATTGCACAGTGTTGCACATTCAGTACCATTATTCCATGTTGCATTAGCACCCAGAACCTCGTCAAGAGCCACGGCTCGGTGCTGTAACACCATATGAATCCACAGTGCTCCCGCGTGAGCGAGCACTTGACTCTCCAAATGACATCCATTTATGTCACTATTCACATGCAGGAAGTTAGTCATTAAAATAAATATTTGCAGGACCAGACAGGAGGTAGAGCTGCCTTACAGAGCTTTCAGTCTGCAACACCACGAGGATACGGAGAAGGTGAAGGAGGAGACGACTTTTAAGTGCATAACCTTATTAATTAACAACATTTTTTTTCACTTACAGTTAAGAATTTAATCTCATGGAAGTCCAGGCTAGAGCCTGAGTACCCTCAGTCGAGCACTCGCATGTGTCCAAAGCATACACATATAATGCATACAGTCCCTACGTGTGTTTGGGATGCTGTAACTGTAAAATCCACATCTTAATAACTTTACTAGTCTTAATATCACTTATTTGTCTCTTGCACAGGAAAAAAAAACCCAACTCTGTATTTCAACAACAATTTCTTATAAGAATGCAGCAACTCTGTTGCTCAAAACAGCTCGATGGATTTCCTTCCAAACTCCTCTGGGATGAGAATAGCTTTAGCCTCACAAAAGCAGCCCTTGGAGAAAGGCTGAAACCACAGAGGGGAGGAGATCTACCTTGAGCTCATGGGCCTGACCTAGCCTGTGACACTTGGCACGTCAGAGCACAAATTCCAGCATCCTTTTCAGTAGCAGGAGCCTGAAAGTGGTCCCGGAGGTGCAGAGAGAGACACTACAAAGAGTGAATCACATCGCCGAAGCCAGTGGGATTTGGCAGGTTGCTCATTTTCTGGCTGCTACAAAATCTAGGGAGAAAACTGGGGCAGTAACTAAGTTCTAGGTCTGTAAGATAAAATATGGTTTGGAAAAGTATAATGCTCAGCTCCCCGGTCAGTTTCTATGTCAGCTTTTGGCATACTTTGGATGAGCAGGGGCATCAGGCATGTCCTGAGGCTGCACTATGTCTTCTGCTCTTCATTATGCTAATAGTACATACCTCTGCATTAGCTTCCTTCTAACAGTATCAGCTCCAGCCTTGTTTAAAAACAAGGCAGGAGCATTATCAGTAAGCAGTGTTATCCCTCTGTAATAAATCCTTGGGGTTTTTTTGTTCTTTATTTTCTCCAGCCAGGAAAAAGCATGTGGCCGCTTTATTTCTATTTAATTTGTGTTATATCATATGCTCTCATCTTTCACACATCAAAGCCACACAACAATACACATTGTGTATTCTGAGGCCTTTTTAACAATCATTTTCAAGATTTGAGACAGACTGACATAATTTACAATGGCTCTATTTTAAGCCTGCAAAGGAAACTGAATTGAATGTATCCCATCCTGCACTCTCGGTTCCCATGAACTGCAATCACGTCCTCTAACTTCCACTCGCACCGGGGCCCGCACTAACCTTCCTGCTCCTCTAAATCTCTGCCCTTGAGAAACTTGACCACTTGTTGTCATCTCTTAACTGTTTACCTCTTCAGCAGGCTGCTTCATATCTCCTCAACAATGCTCCTATTGTTCGAGGGCCTGATCCTGCACATCCACCCATTTTCCCTGTTCGTGTCCCACTGACATCCCCGGGACAATTCGTGGGGTAAAGAGTGCAGAATTGGGCCCAAACACAGGAAATTTGCAATGTGGTAATTCAGGAAGAATGTCTGTTGCTGTGTATCAGTTACTGTTCCTGCTGGAAATCTTCATTCAGAAGGAAAGACAAGAAAGGAGATAAAAAATAAAATTAAAAAGAAAGAAGAAAAAAAAAAAAGATGGAGGAGAAAGGAAAAAGAGAGACAATAAAGATGACAAAAACAGAAAAGGAGAGAGGAAAGAGAAGAGACAGAAAAGACAGCAGGGGAGAGAAGAGAGGAGTAGAGAGAAGAGGAAAAGCAAAGCAAAATAAAAGAAAGGGAAGGAAAAAATAAGAGAGAAAATTCATTCTAGTTTATTGTAAAATCTTGATTTTCTCTGAATAAGTACTTTCTGGTCCTTTTTTTTTATATTTTATTCACCTCTTTAACACGTAACTATTTTTTATTTAATATAGAACTATTTTTTTTTTATTTGCTGCAGTACAAAGCTCATTTTTTTCCGATATTTTCTCCTATTTTTAGCCTAATACAGGCATAAGGTTTCTGCTCCCATGAACAAAAGTCACCTCCATACTTCAGAATCAGGCCCCTTACCTTCACTGTTGAGGCCTTACACAAAAAGCTCCCCCGATCCCATCAGGGGAATCACAGATATCAAAATTAAACTGATCAAAATGGTGACTCAAGTGACACATCCATAGGTTTACACAAGCTTCATCTTGGATATTATGGGCCAACTCCTCTACTTAAATAAAGCAAGATATCTCCTTTGATACTGACAGGGCTATGCACAACATACAGCACCAGGGCATCAGACTATATATATTTTACCAGGGAAAAAAACTCCAATGCATACTTTTACAAGGCTAGGCTAACGGATCATTAAAACCAAATCATGTTACATGAACTTTTCATCATCTGTCAGGTTGTGTTGAGGGCCTGCTTCTTATTCACATGACTGCAATAGATGTAATGCTTTGCTCGGGTAGGCAAGAGTGGTCAGTGGTGAAAAGAGGCATATTGGCACAAATGTGGTCTTCCTAAAGTCTGGGAAGTTCTCCCTTAAAGAGCATTGATACATTACTATTCTCATTAATATAATCAGAAATTTAACAGAACTGAGAATACACACCTTTGAGAGATACCCTTATGAATTGTTCAGAGAGATGCAAATTATCATTTGGCTAACATATTTTATCTCAGTTTTAAAATTAAAGTAAACTAATAATGGCAATACCATTAAAATTTGCATATATTTACTATTAAGGTCTTAATCAATTAACATTGAGCATAAAAGTTATCTAAAACTGCCCAATGAGGTGCTGCTTGCTCATGGTGCCCCTTGCATTTAACACAGTCTATTCAATCCATGGACTCTCAAGGCTGGTAAAGAAACTTTGGGTTCAGGTCTGAAGCCCTTAATTCCCAGAGTAGTCTTACTCTTGGGGACTGTCACCCGAAGCCTGGGTGTGACGTGGCATCAGTGAAGTGAACACCCAATGCTCCACCAGTTTTGGAGGAGACTCTGACTCTAAATCGACTGCACCATCTCAACCTCCGTGGACATTCCCAGGAGCCAGGACTCCCCAAGGAAGTTTGTGTTACAAGATCTACCTCTTTTTCATCACACAATTTTTATTTCCAAGTAAAGCTTTGCTTAAACTTTAGTAGATGGGTGACAGTTATCAACTTTAATTGCTTCCATGTATCAAAGCAACAAAAGCTGGGTTTGATTTCTCCTATTACACCTTATTACACCCTTTAAATCTCAGCGCCATACTTCTAAGCAACTAACTTGTAAGGGAAGCTTCCCTCCTTGCAGCTTTTATTGCTCTGCAGACCCCAGGTTTAACACAAACTCCCAATCTGGCTCCCAAATTGCAAAAATTCATCTTGTGCCTATGCAGACCCTGTACCATGATTGTCGCTGGACCCCGAATTAGCCAGCAGTTAAGTTTGCATATTTTCTGCTTATTAAAAAAATTACTGTAAGTACTATTTTGAGTATGTTCAGTCTATTATGGCATGTGGTTTCTATTTGGAGAGGCTGCAGATTTTGTGAAGGCAGTGAGTAATTACCTTAGTGTTGGTGAGTTTTCACTCAAGCTTGGGCGGTGTACTATAATAAGAGACAGTTGCCATAAACAGACTGGTACAAGTAAATCATGGTGTGTGGCCTTCTGGTGGAAAGCAGATATCTCCTTTAGGTGACCCTACCTCCCTCCCATGGCTCAGCAAAGCCTACCAAACATGTGGTCTCCAAACCCTTTTGTTCTGCAATTACATGGCTGTTAGCTGTAGGCTGCTCAATGGGTTTCCATCCCTCACACCGTACATGTGAAGAATACTGGTTGCTGGTGTGATTTATCAGAATAAATAGTAACAAACAGCATTTGAGATATTATTTCATTTATGAGAAGTGCCACTTACACACTTTTATGTAGGGCATTGCAACAGGATCATGTGAAGACTCCCTACCTAGCCAGAAGTTACTGTTTTCTAATAATTATAAACTTAACCTGTAATCAAGTTTAAAAATTATTAGTGATATTACTGCATCTAGTTCTACATTTTCTCTCTGAAGAAGCCCAAACCAAAAGCATTATCTATCCCAATGGCAGGTACACAGATTTCACACCGATGAGTCTTTCAAGCCAATACTCCTCCTCCTGAGGAATTATCTCAGCGTGTGGCTGATGATTTGTCCAGGTATGGTGTTGATATTTTGGTAAATTACTGTTGAGAGCAGCAACCAATTAAGAAGTTTACTGGAGAACTAGAAGAGGTGGCCACAAGGTGCCTTTAAAGCCATAGCAGGTGCCTGAAAAGACTGTGGTGGAGATTAGCACTACCAAGTACAATATTCTTAAATATTTTCTGGCTCTGTTTTCCTGGTGAAAAGGAGAGAAAGCAACCTGCAACATGACCATACCCCCAGCTTCCCCATCTCCTAGCAGGATCTGGCTCAGCAGTAGACACAACCAGTGAGACTTTGAGGATTTGATTTATAGCCCAGGTCAGAGTCAGGCCCACATATGAGGCAAGGTTTATTGCTGGAGCAGCTGTTGCCAAAGATATGATAGCTCAACTCAATAATTAAATCTGGGGCATGCAAAGGAGCCTCAAGGAGGGCAGCAAGCTCCTCTGACTGCAATTCACTGCCTCTAAGGTTTATTTTCCAACTCCAGCAAAAGTTGTGGCATCTGTTTTGGAGACCCTGTGGCCCAAAATTAACTCCTAAAACAAAGCTGCCTTCCAGGTACTGCTGGCTCTGCCCAGTTCCCAGCGTGTCCCAGCACTGGTGGCAGCTGCTGCCACCCTCTCCTGACCACCCTGGCGCTGCCACCTCCTCCCCTGTGCCAGCACTAGCACTGCCCTGCTCAGCAGGGCCGGATCCAGCACAGGGCACAGCACAGGAGGTTGCTGTTCATGGAGAGGAAAGGGAAGGAGAGCAGCCAGATTGGCACAGTGCAAAGCAATGAGGCTGCAGCCACCAAGCCTGGCTCATCTCCTTCTCCCTAAATCCCACTCCCCACTTGATCTGCGTGTGGAATAATATCCCAGGGACAACAGGTATATTTATACAGTATACAGTGTCTGTTTAAAAAGGAAAACCACATAAAAATAATGCTTTGCATCAGACTATAAATTACCCAGAATTCATTTAATAACTGACAGCCCCCATGAAACTGGTGGGAAATTCAAAGGGAGGACAACGCAACCTCGTGCTTCCAGATTACGCTGCTTTACCACAAAAGAAATAACACTTAACCAAAGACGTTTAGTTGAAGACTTACATATAAAAGGTTTGACACTGCTGTGGATGTGTTTATGCTGTTTGAGGCCTGAAGAAGTGGCAAAGGTTTTGCCACACTCTGGACAAGCGTGTGCACGAGCCCCAACATGCTGGGAACGAATATGCCTCTGAAGGTTGCTGGGGTCCGTGAAAACCTGCTAGGAAATGAGTACTGATTAACCAAGAAACTTGACTGAGGAAGAAGCCAGTTATTACAAGAGTCTTTTAAAATACAAACCTTGGAGCTATGTTGGAGTATTTGTATTAAAAACCTCACTAATGGGCATCAACAGGAGCTGTGCCTAAAGGATGGGGCCTCAGTTTCCCAGGATCAGCCAAGTATTTGGTGGACTTGTTAACCCCTTTGCAGCCACGACAGCAGATGCCTTGGCCCTGCTTTTGAGGTCAGGGGCTCCACAGAAAGCCAGTCAAAATGTGGCTGCTTGAAACCTTTAAGCATTACTACAATACTTTATAGTGACAACTGAGTGTGTGACAGTGAGAAATCCTGTACACAACACAGTCGCAGCACGCAGGGCTTGGCTGTGGCTTATGAGTGTCAGCGCAATATAAAATTCCCATTATTGCAGCAAATGTACTTAAAACCAACAAAGTCCTCATGCAAAAGACCCAGGCTTTGGGAATCTGATAAAAGAACAAGGCAGACCCCACATCTGATACAAATAACCTACACAGCAAGCCCGGTGCTGGGAAATGATAGAGATACTCCAGAGAGGAGACAGTTGCACTCAGTGCAGCTATTTCGTATTTTGATTTATATTGCAGTAGTGTCCTGAAGTTTCTGGTGCCAACGGCTGGCACACAGCCTTGGGAACCCATCCACCCTACATTTCCCCAGGGCTTCTGGCTCCTCAGTGATCCTCTTACACCCCACCAGTCCTTGCAAGGCACTAAGCCCTGAGCTCAGGGATGCTCAGCATCCTGCATCAGCACTCATTTCAGACTCCACAGCCATTTCCAAATCAAAAAGGTAGAAAAATAACACATTTATAAAGTAGAAGTGCAAGCCCTTGAGAACACGGCAGAAGCCTTATGTCCTCCTACATCCCAGCCCCAGGCACCCCCATTTCCATGCTCCTGTGTATCCAGCAGCATAAGAAGCACCAGGCAGCCTACAAATTCACTGTACCTTGGCACAGTTTTCACACTCGTAGTGCTTCCCGCTGTCGTGCGACATTTGGTGACGTATCAAGTTGGACTTCCAGTTAAAAGCTTTGGGGCACTGGTCACACTTGTACTCCCTCTCCTCGCTGTGAGACAGCATGTGCTTCTCCAGGCTGCGGAAACAGGAACAGGGCTCAGTGAGATCCCACGTAGGTTTATCAGCAGTTTATAGGAAGAGGAGACAGCAGAGCACATAATTACGGGAAAAAAAAAAAAAAAAGATGCAAAGGTCCAATCCTGACAGACTCAGCCAGGCTCATCCCAGATGGAAGGCAGAATAGCCTCCTCCCTCCCAGAATAACACATCCTCTCATGTTATGCCAGGCCACTTGCAAATGCTCCAGGAGATGCTGCTGCCATTGCTCCCTAAGGAGGTTAGTTCATACACCTCTCATTTCACTCTGGTCATTTTTCTCTGCAGTCTGAATTATTTCTACCTTATGACTTCCCCTCTAAACACACCTTAGATCCCACCAGCTGACATAACTCTACTCCTCTGATGGGAGTCAATTTTTCTTACATCAGGAATAGATGAGGAATAACTCCATTGCAGTAGGACAGGTTGAGCATAAAACCCCCTCTAAATATGGTACTCTAAAACTGAAGTTATATTTGATTATAATTAATTGTATTCAATTGTGTAACTGTCTATTCATTAATTTCTTAGCAGTTTATTTGGCCTGTTAGCAGAGTATTCAATGTCCACTTAATTCCTGTTGCACATCTTCTAACTCATTTTCACCTCTGAAATTTCTGCATTCCTGGTTTATTATTTATTTGTAGCAAATATATGTTTTTAAACACCTGTGTTGCTTGGCCACATACAGAGTCATAACTCACGTATTACTTGAGGAAAGATCACTACATAATGTAAGAGAGGATTCACAGAAAAGCCACTAGCAATTGGACTTTTAACCTGGGGTGCCAAACTGGATCAATCTTCCTGCAAGTGAAGCTCCCACAGATCTCTGTTTAACAAGTGGACAAAACTTGCTGGGTTTACTGTCTTGTTTGGGTTGTGCAGTGCAAACAGCCACCTCCATTCTCAGCCACAAGTAATGGAAATGCTTTCACCCTGCGGATACTCTTTACTTCTACCCCTCTCAGACTCCTTCCTTCGGGGGGGAAGGAGGGGGAGAATAACTCTGGCTTCCTTTTCTAATGTTTCTATAAAAATTGACTCTCCATCCTGCACTGGTAAACAAATTTGCCATAAGACCTAGAGAGATTCTTATCCCCGGCACTGGCACCAGCTCCCAGATGCCTGCTGCAGCTACGTGATCTGCCATCAGCACTGGGTAGTCCTGGCTCCCCAGATCTCCATCTTCCTGCTCAGCTCCTTCGCCATATAATTACACACACCCTCAAGCATGGCTCATTCGGGCCTTTTGTTTTATATAATTTGGCTATAGCACACTTTGGTACTTTTTTGCTGTGAACTGTCTTTGTGGTGTATTAGCCTTTCAATAATTCAAGAGTTAGGAGAACGACTGCATTCTCCCATTTTTCACTCTTTCTCATAGTACTGCCCATCTATTTATGATGACTCGTTCTTTGTTTTCTGCCCTTTCTCTTCAATATTTAATATTTTAAGCTAAATTTACATTTCCTCAATGATTCCCATATGTTAGATATCACCCTCTGGTTTGCAGGCAGAAAGGAACTTTAGCATCGAATAACTCACAACACGGAAAAATGTTCCAGCCCAGACTCCCACCTCACCCACACTGCTGCAACCTTTTCGACTTGATCTACCTACATCAGCCCTTCGAATCAATCACTCACACTGAAAATTAGACACACAGAGGCTCATGCTGCTCAACATCAGCCAGTGAGTAAGACCTTGTGCCTGCACAAATTCCCACTCAGCAGGGTTGACCTAGTATGCAGGGAGCAATTCTTGGCACATCATGTTTTAATTTGGACATCATTAATTTTGCAGGAACATAAGGATCAGGTCATACGATGAGCTGGTCTGAGACACCCCATGTGAGGAGCTAAGGAGCATCTGTGTTTTGGGAGAGCAGGCTCCACCTTACAGAACTAGCACCTGAAGCATCCCGACGCAGTTGTCCCAAGGAGCTAACCCTGGGCATGCACGAATCCAGGCTAACCTCCAGCAGACACCACAACACCCTGAATCATGGACTAGTAAAGATTTCTATGAAAAATATGAACCCCCAAAATACTCTGGATTGACAAGTCAATATTTAAGGGCATGTAATTGTTAAGCAATGCAAATAAATCCACTGTTGTCCCTAAAAGGGCAGTTAATAGTCACTTAGGTTGTTCCCATACAACGTGAAGAGGAAAGAAGGCACTCTGGGAATGCAGGAGCTATGCTACAGACTTCACCTGTTAGCAAGAGATACTGGCCCCAGTCTGCTGCTTTAAACCAGCTTCCTCCGAAATGCACTGCCTCATCACAGTGGAGGATCTGGCCTGGGATTTGGCTACTGAGATACTGCAGCATTACTATCAAGCATTGGCTGAGGTCAACTTGCTCTCGGTCCTGAGAGCACTAAGATGTGAATCTTCAAGGGATGTGCTGCAGAAGCTCCCATGTACTCTCACTATCTTTCAGTAATTTGCAAAATTTGCTGTAATCTGCACCGTAATACAGTATTTTAAGGAGCCACAAAAACTATAGTGTTGGGAAATATGTACATGATCTTCAGCATATAAAGGTTGTACTTTCCATTTACATTCTAGGCATATTTCAGGTACATATGCACATGGGTCTATCTGTTTAAATAGACATATATATGAGAAAAAGATGAACCCCAGTATTTCAAGACAATACAGCTATAAATATATGTTAACATATATATATATAAATGTCTAGAACCTGCATCTAACTAGAATGGCTTGTTTGCAAAGATAAAATCGGTAACATCAGTGAACACCACTTGGAGATGTTCTAAGTTATTTCCACATAAAAATAAGGAGCTCAGACCTTAGTTGATCTAAACTATAATCACTCCTTTGATTTCACTACAACCAGCCCAATTCATGTCAGCTAAAGATCTGATTGTCAGAAGATCCAATTCTTAATTTAAGATCCCCTCTAAGGACTACAGTATGAGGACCAGATTTCTGATTTATTGAGACTCCATTGCTTTCTCTGCCATAAAACACCACCCATCAGAGAAGTCTTATTGACTGTCATCTTTGGTTTATACAGAAGGTTTCAGATCCTGTCCTCACTGATGCCCTGCATGATCTGACTGAAGCCATTCCAAAATTTGCCTCATTCAGTAACATTTTAAGCATCTACTCCAACCTTTGTAAGTCTGGGAAGACTTGATCACACTCTTTACACTCCTGGATTTCATGCACATCCTGAAGGTCGTTCTCATTCTCAAGCTTCTTCTGGAAGTCCTCCTCCACCATGGAGAAGGCGGAGTGAGGTGTGCTGCAGGGGAACTTCTGGTGGTCCACAAGCTCAGCCTTGGATTCAAAGAGTTGGTCACAGTCCTCACAGCGATACTGGCGCTCCTCTGGAAGACAAAGGGGTTGGGCACAGGGAGGTTGCATCAGTTTACAGTCATTTTCAACTACTATGTCATCAGGAGTTTGACAAGAGTGTGGTTAAATAAATGGCTATTCAGTGAAAAAGAGAAGAACCTCAAGAGAAACAAGGATGCCTTAGAACACTTAAAAATAATGCTTTAATTCTACAGTACATGACAGTGCATTGCTACCTGTTAATTGCCTGAGTGACACCCAATAGGGATCTCTAACACTGGCTTAGGACAAAAGTCACTGTGTTTATATACTTCCCTAACTGGGGATATACAGGGTTTAAGGTGGATATCCAGTGAAGGCTACCAGTCTCTTGAGTTCCTGAATGAAGGAGACTGACTTAAAGACATAAACATCAGCATCTACAATAGCCAAAATCATGTTTATAGAGTTTTTAAAAGTCTCTTTGTTCCCATTAGAATCCCTTTACAGCACCCAACCCTGTTTAAAGTAAGCCAAAGACACATGAAGTTGGGGTAATGAGGACAGGGGAGTTTGCTTTAAATGTCATAGAATCAGTCACAGTGTGTTTCTTACCAAAAACAAGCGTAGAAGACCACTAGAGTGACACTTTGGTGTAAATAACGCACTCTGTTAACTACTAATAGCTGCAAAAGACTAGGTTAGCTGAAGAAAATCCCCCAAAACAAACTTAGAGAAGTGCACCCATGTTTGGTTTGTCTTTGTACTGATGGTCCATACGAGGAGCCAGATGCCCTGGTTTGGTTCCAGTAATACATCCCCTGCAGACATAAATGCCCAGGGGCTCTAAGTCAGAAAGGCACTGAGGAGTCTGGCTGAAATCTCAAATACATGTGGTTGGTTGCTACTTGACAGTTGAGTTGATTCAGAGGAAGCATCACAGGGTTCTGCTGTACGCTGTCCACAAGCCATGGTTTGGCTCAGTCTGCTTCTAAGTTAGCCCTGTGTGACATATTCCTGCGTGTGACTGCAGAGATTTGCTCTGGTGTCATTTACACAAGAGCTATATGGTCATAAAGACTAGGCATGGAAAACACTATGCTTAAAAGGGAGACATCTTCAGCAATAACTAAACAAAGTTACCACTATGAAAAAAAACAAAAAACAAACCAAAGCCAAACACAAGTAGATATCCTTCACCCAGTCCCTGCTGTGACTGTATAACCCACTGGCTAACGGGCAGCAAAAGCAGCTTCTGAAGGTAGAGGACAAACCTGAGCAGTCCTCACAAATTTCAGACCCAGAATCTGTGCATCACATGAGTAACAAATGAGCGCGAGGAGGAAGAATGGCTCAAATGTTCTTGCAGGTGACAACATTAACAACCTGAGATGTTAACTTTCCAAGATGACAGAATAACAGTTGCTTGTCTAAGTAAGAAAAAATAACTTATAATTGGGGTCTATTCAGGTCCTGCAGGAGGACCACAGACTAGAGGTAAGGGCACAGACTCTTCTTCTCCTTTTGAAATACTCACAAAATGATAAATTTGCAAATCTGAAGCCTTACTACTGCCCTCAGTTACATCTTCAGACCTGTGTTTCCACCAAGGAGGTAAGCGAGATTAAAACCTAAATGACACTAGGAGCTGCAGGTTGCCGAGAAATAGCAACTGTGCAAACTTGAGCTCTCCATATTAGCAGGCAGAAAACACATCGAATGAAGCAACGCTCAGCTGCAATCAAATGCAACACTGACTGAAGCTACCCTCCGGGGTGGACTAGGTTGGAGTGATGAATAAAATAAACAGAGAACCTCCAGTGTGAGACTTGGCATCACTTTTGAGAGCAGACTCACCCTTCAGAGGGACAGAAGGAGCTGTGATATTATTAGACCCATTTATTCACTTAAAAGCTTTCAGAGAAACAAGAGGGCAGAAGAGAGACAAATACAACCGTTGTCCAGCTCTCCTCCCTCGCTGTGGTGAAGCCACCCCAATAGAGTAGAAAAGTCCCTATTTTTTTCCTAAATTTCAGGGATACTTTCTATTAGACAAGAGAGTAAGAAGTGGCTAACCGTGAATGTCCGGAGCCATTGTTTCATGCGAATAATCTTCACTCTTCATGAACAGTAAAAGCTCCTCTCCTGGTTCAATGTCTGCTACCACTCTGTAGAATATCTGCAACAAAAGAAACATAAAAGAGAAAGCAACATGACTACCACAACAGGCAAAGAGGCATAAACCACTGCTGGTGAGTTTAATAGGATCAAAACAGTGTGGCCAGACCCTGTCCTGGCATGAGTGCTGGCTTTGACTATGTCAGGTCTGCTCCTTCCAGCCCCAAAGCTGTTGGTGCTTTGGGCTCTGTGAGGATAAAAAGGACACTTGCTTTCAACACTCTCTGCTGCAAAATGAGCTGTGTGATGACTACAAATATCACCAGCAATTTACACAGTTAGTTATACCAGATCCATGTACAACATAGCCATGAAACACATCTCTGAGTGATCCATGTAAGGGAGAGAACTCCTGTTGCACTGGGAAAAGGTACTGAAGTAGGATCTGAGAAGATGTTGCTGATTGAACCATAGGCATCCAACTCCACATTTCCATCATCTATGCAGTCCAGAAAGCTTTGAGGTGAGAGGCTTATACAAACCACCACGCCTGGTTACTCCACAGCTTCAAATGGGAATCAAAGGGAAAATCAACCCTGGATAAAGAAACACCAGGAGCAGCCAAAGCTGCTGGCAGTGACCCTGGATAGTGGCACCTGGTCCCCCTGTACAAGCGACATCAGGCTCCAGGCTCTGGGAAGGAGACTGGTGGGGAGGGCAGCGGGGGGGCAGGGGGAGAAGGGGCCGTGGTCCCTTGGGTCCGTGCACCCAGAGCAAGCACAAGCCAGCACCGCAAGACTCTGCCGAAAGGAAATTCCCAAAATCCATCTGGCTGCTTTCTGTCTCAGCAGGAAACGTGAAGAGCACTAAAAAGCTACACGAAGGAGCTCAAATAAATATTAGTAACTTCCTCAGACCTTGTTAAACAGAAACACATGACAGCTATGCTTCCTACACTAAAAAACAATGCCTTTGCATTTTGTCGGACTAACGTATTTTTAAAGGTTTCGCTCTCAAACTCTTAATGTTCAGTGCTCATTTCAGTGCATTGGGAGAAAGGCAGAAAATCATCTCCACTGTTTAAAGACAAACCGATGTATTTGTTCCAAGGTGGGTATGGGCACCTAGAGATGCGTGGGTATTGTCCTCACCCATGAACCTTCACCCATAGGGTGGCCCCGGCAGCGGAGCACATACCGATGTCCTCCAGGAGGTGGCCGTATAGCCTAATCGTTTCCTTCTCCACAAGCGGCCTTTGCCTACAGATACGGGCTAAACACCTAAAAATAACGAAATAAGATGCAGTTCCTTGGATTTGTTTTCTTTTCTTCACTGTGTCCCAGAAACCACTCTGAAGGAGCATGCAGGGAGCAGTGGTGAAGGCTGCCAGGACCAACTCATCCCACCACCCCAGTGCTCACTCCTCTCCAGGTGCTGGAAGCACTGGCAAAGCACATCAGGCGCAAGGTACCCATGGCACAACCCCCTGCTTGTTGCAAATTTTCCCCATAAAAGCCAGGAGAAGGAGTTTATGGGCAACCAAATCTGCCCAGGATGCACCTCCCTCCTCTTCTACACTGCCCTGATTGAATCATTGGCTTGATCTGCTTGGGGTTGCTGGTTTTACCCCTTGTCTAGGGGATTTCAAACTCCAGTGAGTATTTTGGAGGGTGCAAGGGGCCAAGAGAGACATGGCAGGGTCTCGTGCGTGTCTCTTCATGCAGCCAGGCGAATGCCTGGTACCACACTCCCCTCTGGAGCCGGTGCCACCAAAGGTGGTGAAGGATACAAGGCTGCTGCGTGGGCTTTGGATGCAGCTGGGGCAATGCAACTCATTTGATTAAAGGCCAGAACACATTTAAGCAAAGCCAGCTTTTAACTCCTGCAAATAAATCTGATGTCAGTGCTGCATCCAGTGAGTATTTGCTTTAAGCAATGCTTGTTTTTCTATTTATTAAGATAAATGTATCGAAAATGGGCATTTTTCTTCCAGAAGTATAATGCCCTCCACACATCTGAGAGAGAAGCTGTGGTCCAGCCTGTGGAAGATAAGCCTGGTTGCTGTCTGGCTTGGGGCATAAGGCATTGCACGCTCACTGGAAAGACTTTGACAGACCTTCCTGCTGCAACAGCATCCACCTCCTTCATCAGGTGAGAGCAGGATCAAGGCCACCCTGCAGCCAGGTGGGACCTCCACGACCTCAGAGGGACTGTGCCAAAGATCCTGCTATGCCCAGGACTGCTTTGCCCAAGACTTGCCTCAATGCTCCTGGGTTTTGTTTCACAGTCTGGTAAACTCAGCTGCTTCTGAGGTCATTGGTGCATCCACACCAAGGAGCTAACGAAAAACACAGCAGAGCCTTCTCCTGTATTTTTCCTGTGCCATCAAAGGTATTTTGATAGACCTTTTCACCTCTCATCACAAAGTGAGGACACATGGACCGGCATAAAGAGGGTCTTGTTCACAAAACACTGTGCCGTGGTGCATCGCTTCTCTTGGGGAAGCCCCAGTACGATGCAGCATCTTTCTTGCAGCTGTGAGATAAATCTCTAACCAGGGTGAAACTCTGCAGACAATGTCCTGTCTGCGCTGGTATTCAGAAATACCAGAGATTATTAAGCTACCCATCAGAAACTACCTGGCCAGCCTCTCAGTACCTCAGCAGGAAGAAGGGATGGAGCATCCTGAAAAACCCCATGTTTTAGGTTAAGTGATGTTTTTATATTTTCAGTCCCTGAAGCAACACTCTCCAAAACAAGGTCCAAGCAACAGATTTCCACCTCTGGCATTCTGACATCATCATCATCATAATTATTATTAAAACATTCACTTTAATTACTACTAGTTTTTAAATTTTCTGAATGTACAAACAAAACCCACCTGCGCTAACAGTTTATACACCAGATTGCATTCCAGTGAGGATCTCAAATAAAACATACTGAACTTTAAACCAAAATGATCGTGCAGGTAACTTTAACCTCATTTTAACAGCTGTCCTCATTACTTCATATAGAAAGATTTTTTTCTCACTCTTCCCTTCTGGGATTATCCTGTCTGAACAACAGTGAGAAGCAAACTGACAAAACAAACCCTGTTGCTCGAGCTTTTAGACAGCAGCAGCAGACTGAGGGCAGACGGTGTGGGCATCCTGCAAGCCCTGGGATGGGAAAGCCCCCCGGCCCTGCAGGTGCCCTCTTGGCTGCTCTTGCTTTACAACAGCAACCTCTACCCCAGGCAGTGGGTTTTGTGTTAGCAAATGCTAGTGTAGAATAAATGGATTTTTCAATTACAAGGCTTCGCGATTTCCTGGACTCAGTCCTGACTACTCTAACTATTGAAAGGTTTACATTTTCTACCATCTTTTCAGCCTGCCAACCTCACTTTATTACCTGACTTTCTTGGGTTAACCTGTGCTCACAACACACGAGCCCACACCACTCTGTCTTGAGAAGTACAGAAAGAGCTGCTGCACAGTAGAGGAATGACTGGAAGGAGGGAAAAAAAAATAAAAGCAAAGTCCAGATGCACATTTCACATGCCCTGGGATCAGCGGTGTGTGACTGCAGTTTATATAGGAAGAGCAAAATCGGATCCAGATCTGGAAACACTTTCAAAGTTCAGGGGGTCTGAGGTGGGGAGAAGTTGGGGGAGGCCTAACTCATCAGTCCTCTGTGCCTGCCTACACCACAGGTCATATATTTATGCTACTGAGCAGAAATAAAAGCTCCCAAACTGCAAAAGCTGTAAAGGGAAAGGAGATGGGGTGAGTGTGTGTGTGTGTGGAAAAAGGAACACACACAATTTACTTTTAAATGGATGAATAAGGCCTCATTGTTATGAATCCCAGTTTACTTTTCCTGGTCAGGCACTTGAAATTTTATTTATGCTTAATAGACTGCATTTGGCATGTGTAAAGATGACAGAAGTGTGAATTATGAACGACCTTCAACCTATGCAGGAAGTTGTAATAATTGAAATAATAGCGAAAACGCGCTCCCCGCGAGCTGGGGCCGGGGCCGTGCGCTCGGCCGCTGCCGCCCGTGAGCTTTGAAGTACCCCGGCCATCCCGCCTGCCCCACCGAGCCCTGCAATGCTCTGTCTGAACCTCCCCTCCGCTCCCCGCCTGGAGCCCTCCGGCCCCGGGAAGTTTTTACCAAAGGATGCTGGTTTGGGAGGAAAAAGCGATACTTCAGCAGAAGAGTGCATGCAAAGGCACAGGCTGCTACGCACGCATCTCAGCCCCAAAGAGGAATTGTATTCCACTGCATCCAACTAATTCCTTGATTCCTGTGTACATAAGGGCTTTGGAAGACATTGCACGTGCCCCAGTGCTGCCTGGGAAATTCAGACTTTACAGCAGGCGAGAGATGATGCTCAGAGTCTGTGCTGTTTGGACTTTAACCCTCCAGACAGAGTGTTGAACTTAGAGCTAGCACCATAGGAAGACACTGAGTGGCTTTGTCCTGAACCACTCTGGTCAAAGCGGGAGGACTGAGCAGAGGGCCCAGTCCGCACGGGATGGTAGGAAGGTACAGAAGACCACAAAGGTGAAAGACTAGTGAAGCTCACCAGCACCCAGAGCCCTGAGCGCCAGCTCCTGCCCCAACACCCAGTGCCCAAAACGACCCCAGCCTCTGCTACGTGCCATTTACCCCAAACAAGGCACCAGCCCTGGCTCTTGGCTACCTTTGGGCTGCACCAGAGGGGAGCGCACCCCGAGCCGGGGTAGGAAAGCGAGCGCCTGGAGAGGGGATGTGCACATTGCCAATTGGCAATTCACCCCTGCGCTGCTTTAGAGCAAGAGTGGAACTTGCCTGAAAAGCAAAACAAATTAAATGTCCAAAACTAATAATAAGTGTTATGTTCAAGGAGCAAAATCAAAATCAGAATTTTTGCCCACCAGAAAAATGAGAAGGACGAACAGATACATAACATCACAATGAGCTGTTATTAAGCATTTGAGGGGAAAATAAACCAAAACCAAAACCAGAAAGACAAAGGTCCAAACAGCAAAGCTTCAATTTTAGCTCCTGTGAGAACAACTCCTGCAGCTGGTGAACTGTGTCATGAAACCTGAGCCAGGTTCTTCCTGTCATACTCAGGCAAATGATAAATTGAAACGAACAGGAGTTTTTTTTCAAGAGCTAATGTAGAGAAGTCCTGCCCAAGTGCTGTATTGGGCCCAAAGAAAACTTCAGCAAAAATCCACAAGCAAAACTCAGCAAGTGCCTGTGGGGGCACGGCTTGGAGCGCGGCGCGGAGAAGAGGAACCTCTCCTTCACCTCGCCAAGATGGTGGGGGAGCACTGCAGAGCCTTGGCACCAGCACCACAAACCCTTTTCTTCCATGTTTCCAAAATGCCCCCAAACTGCTAAAGTAGATCAAACAGGAGGGGCAGGAGCAAGGGCGCTCTCCTGAAATGGCACCAGGAATCCCCATTTTTCCAAGTTCTGACGTAATAAGTGTCTCCTGCTACCCTGAAGCATGGAGGGAGTTCCGGGATGTCCCTCCATAGGGCATCCTCTTCAGCATTTCAGGGGCTGCAGGTCACCTCCCAAGTGATACTTGTGTCTTCTTCCACCATAGGCAAATTTTAGCCTTTGTGAAGGCCCTGGGTCTGGGTGAGTGGCTGCCCCATCCAGCTGAGCTGCTCCAGCCCTGCAAAACTTCCTCATGGTTTACTGACCAACAACAACAGACCACAACTCCTGTGTGTCCACCCATTCTCCTGAGGTGACCTCACCATGCTGTTGTCTTCTAACATCCCACCTTCATTCATGAACCACATGAAGCATCAAGTGAGTTGCAGCCTTGTCCTGTCTCTGTGAACATCCATAATCCTCCGTAATCCTTCTGGCCAGGGCACGGGTATGACTGGAGAGCTTTCATCACAAAAAGGTATTTTTGCTCAGAGACAACGTGCCTTACTGCTTCTATTAAACAGCAATCATCAATAAAAAGCTTTCCGCTTTACAGAAATGACAACAACTAGTTGCCATTTTGGGGTCTAAACAATTTCTTTTGGGTCACATCAGGACAGGCCAATGCCAAGAGCTGTGACACCACCAGCACGTTACGCTCCAGGTAACACCGGCGGATGTAAAGACCAGGCAGGAGTTTCACCCACAGCCTCAGCTCTAACTGCAGTAAGTGGAAAATCACCACCAATGAGCTTCTTGTTCCACCAGCCCTATGCTAACACAACCCTGCTCCACTGGAGACAGATTTTCAGTCGGAGCTGGATTAAGTTTTATTTGCTTAATAAACTAATAACTCCTAGGAAGAATCACAGCAGAATAGGGCCGCGCATGAGCTCAGCGTGCGTGTGCCCTCCTGACCCACAACAGCCAAAACCTTAATTTCACTTTCTGACAACAAAGCCTCAAAAAATAGCCCTTCAATCCCCAACTTTTGCAGGTGGCTGCGCGTCCAGGGCTGCCGGAGGAGGCTCGGCCGTTTTCTGCCTGCCGCCAAGCTGGGGCAGCGGCCGTAAAACCTGAAACATGAGGCTGTGCCTGCAGATGAAAAAAGTTTGTAAAACGTGTAATACGCGATCAAATCTGGTGAAACCTACAGCAGTAGGTTCACTCATGTAAGTTTATATCACTGACATCGGGCACGCTGTTAAAGAGTGTACTGCTACTGGGTTTTCTCCCATTGCAGTGGTATAAACTTGAGTATAAGGAAATAAAACACAAAAATAAGAACGCCAAAAGCCTATTTCAGCACACACAGCAACCCAAAACTTCAGTAAACGGATCTTTAGGAATTTTGAGTTTTCCACAGATAAACAAAAGGGAATCTTCAGGAGCTGCTCTGTTGAGGGGAAAGAGACCTGGCAGCTCAGAGCAGTTTCACAGCGTTACATGGCTGTATCACACTGTCAGAGCTCTGCAAGCAACAAGTGAGATAAAAACAATATTCAAGAGTTTTAACTTCAACTGATACCAACTACCTTTCCTAAAAAAAGAAAATATATATATATTTTATAGCTGTCAGGTGACAGTGATCCAAACCTGAAAACGTGCCTGTAATGCATGACAGTCCCTGCCTGACACACCACTGCTATAGTCACTGCTGCATTTGCAATTGCACTTTCATTAAAATACATATTTAAAAAGAATGCTTTTTCTGGAATGACAGAAAGATTAACAGGGCTAATCACTCTGAAGTCATTAAAAAGCTGAACTAATAGATGCTTAATGATAACAGAGGAGAGTCATCGTCCAACTTGGCATAAACTGGTATTGAATCCTGACTGACTTTGAGCTGAAAAAACACATTCCAGGGTAACAGCAGTGACAAGACTCTCTGCAGCTCTGTACACACTGTAGTCTCTTTGGGGATTGGAAAAAATGAGAGTGCCCTATTTGTGGAATTTTGTTATTCATATACAGCTTGAATTACACACGTTCAGGTTAGATTGGGTATGACAGGAGATAATAAGAAGACAGCAAAAAGAAATCCTAGATCAACTTTGCTTGAAGTAAAAAAAAAAATTAAAAAAAATGCAGCTTTTAAACTCTACTCCACCTCCAATCAAATGAAACATGAGTTGCATCCAGCATGCATGTTTTGACTGCATCCCACCATTATCGAGCTGTTCATCTTAGCAAAGCTCACTTATACAGCCATAAGAAAGAACCCAGGCCTTTTGTAAAGTTGATCCGAAGTGATGAAACCCAACCTTCAACCGTGAGCCGGGGGGTGGGGTGGTATGTCTCTGAAAAAACTCCAATAGAGAAAACAAAAAAAAAAATGTTTTTCTTTCACTCTTTTTGTTAAATACAGAAGGTAGAGCTTAGCAGAGCAACTAGATTACACATCACCCTCAGATTCGGCTAAATCCTGCCTCAAGCAGTCTGGGAATCATACCTGTCTGTCAGTCAAGCTTGAATTTAGTAGCATAAACTAGTGGGCAGCATGAGGCTGGAAGCACTGGTAGGATCTTTTACCTTTTCAGGTACAGCCCAATGTTTGCTTGTGAATTTTACAGATGAGTTGAAGCAATTAGAGGTGAACAATTACTGCTGATCAAGTGTCTGTGCCTCAGGAGCGAGCAGTGTCTCCCGCAGTGGGGATGCTTCCCGTGCAATGAGGGCTGCTGGGGTGCTTCTTATTCCTGGGGGAACTGAGTGCCCCCCCATCCCTGCACGCAGCACTGGCTGCAGCTCCAGCTGAGCTGGGGTGTCCTGTCTCAGCTGGGCTCCATTGCACTGCCCTCCAGCTCTAGCTGCAACTCCACTGCTACTCCTCCTCAGCCTTCCCCCTTATTCCCCCCCCCCTTTTTTTTTTTCTTCTCTTTTTTCTTTTTTTTTTCCCCCTTGTTTTCTAGGAGCTATCGAGGCAGAGCACTCCAAAGGCACCCCCACGCAGTCTATACCCAGACACATATGCACGCTCTGTCCTGACTTGCATTTGTCACTCCTTCTACACGCACACGCTTGGCCATGTAATGTCCATTTCCCAGTTTGCCTTCCTATTATATTTTATATTACCTCTGGTGAGCTTGTGCCAGAAGAAAGCAGAAGGAGGAGCTGTTAGAAAGGCTTTTTCGCTTTAAGATTTGAGAGCACATTTTTAGCATTAACTTTTTAGGCTCTGGTCATAAAACGGTGGAGTACGCGTACGATTCTGTGGGTAAACGTGCAGTGTTTCCAGGGGGCCAAATGAACAACAACCTCTTGCTGACAGCACCCAGCTCACAACGCGCTACTTGAAAGACAAGCAAATCTTAATTTGCAAATCTCAGCAACAATAAGCTATAAAAGTATGGAATTATGAACAGCACTATACCGTGCAAACTAAATAAGTCTCCAGCGAATGAAAGAAATAATTGGCAGCAGTACAGCCACCATTTCCAAATGCCAGAAATGTAAACACTAAAAAAAGAGAAAGTTAAAAGCGTCGTAACTTTCCTTCCCAAAGCATCAAAACGCAAGTGCACGTCTGCATCGCAGAGGTAAACGCTGATGTTCAGCCCAGCCTGTGTTTTCCTTTGCAGCTCACCAATATCGATGCAGAGACAGTAAGTTGCCTTGACCAATGCACGTGGTTCCATTTCTAATCCTGTCCTATCTGTGTCAGCTTTTCTTAAACATAAAATATTTGAATTTGCTGTTTCGATCAGTCTATAGGGTTTCCTCTTCGTAGCTGTTCCATAAATGCTCTGCATTGAGGGGATTTATCATCTTTCAGCGCAGACCGTATTTCAACTTGGAAAACCTATTTTACACTTACTAATAATATTTACCGTTTCTTTAGTTAAACCAGCTGCTATATAAAAAAAGAAATTATACCTCAGTCAGCTGGCTCATTCTGCACTACATGTGCTCAGGGCTGAATTGTAAAAGTCGAAAAATTTAAAAAAAAAAAAATCTTCTGTCGCAGTTTCTGCAAAAGTTATTTAAACCAGTTTTCATCAACTGTCTCACACGAGGAAAATGCGTAGTGCTGCGCTGGAAATAGCAGGCTGTCTCGCTCTGACTTCCTAGATGTAAGGAATTTGATTAGAATGATTTCTAATTGAAGCTTTGTGTCTGGTTGTGCTACTTCTTTCAGTACTGTCAAGGCAATTAAATCAGCTAAAGATAATCTTTAACATTCACCTGATGCAGTTAATTATGGGGTGAAAAACGAAAAACTGATTAAATGAATCAAAAACGTTAAATGTTGCAGGTAGCAAAGTTTAAAATGGAAACAAGAATACACAACCAGTCGTTGCTTTGCTATTTTAGCTATTTTACTTTAGAGAAGTACAGCTTTCTTAACCGAACTTCGCCCATTAAAATATTTCACGACGTGCATTATCCTCAGACTAAAGCAAACCTTGATTTAAGAAACACCTAATAACTCATCAGCATAATTGAAAACAAAACGCTTCACTGCGTCCGTCCTCTGTCTATCTCAGCCTTTTTACCAACACACAAGGATAAAAAAATGCTTCAGCCCAACAAAGGGTGGCTTTAAGTACAATAAATAAAAAGAAAACCACTGCAGATCCTGGTTCAGCACACAAGTATTACAAGGTCCAGCAAAGTGTATGGGAAGGCACAATAATATTCACACACGTGTGCATTCAAATCCAAAGCCCCACACGCGCAACTGCGTCAGGAGCATTATCAGTTTTGTGTCTTTCCTCCACTCTTTCCTTTAATTTCACATTACAGCTTCTGATCAACTCAGCAGTTTAAAGCAGCAATCTAAGTGGACTGGAATAGGAGCTAATTCAGAATCAGCAAATACTGGCTTTGTATTCCTAAGAAAAGCAGTCCCCATTTTTATCAGGTATGAATAATAATAATAATAATAATAATAAATACAAATTGAGCAGCAACACACAAAAATATAAAATTCATATTATCTGTAGCCCATAAACAAAATGATTCCATTCTGCATTTTGCATCTGTGCCTTATCTTTTAGTATAACAGAGAACAGGCCAAAATCTGTTGTGAATTGCTGTGTTTTGTTTTGGTTTTTTTTTTCATTGACACCTTAAGGTTCCTTAAAAAAAATAAGTCCAGAAAGTGAACACCACATACCTGATCACTTATCTGACATGCAACAAGGTTGTGCTGATTGTAGCATCCAGCAAACTTGATATATTTGAGCCAGTTTCCTACATCTGGTTGACTGGCATCTATGCAGAACTTCACATTGCAAAACTCATCCAAGATCTAAAAGGAAGAATATGAAAAAGTAAATATTTCTGTCACTGTCTGGGCATACTAATCAAAATATAAATCACAGGTTTACAGGTGTTTAAACAGATAATGATAATGATAATAATAATAATGTAGGCATGTCTATTTGGAAATACGTTCCTCTGGGGAGATTGGGGGGGGGAACGATCAGAATACATACATAAAAATAAAAGGACAATAAATGTACTGAAAAATGTTCTTGACAAACGTTTACATGTAATCGAGATGTCTGATTATTGCTAAGAAGCACTATGTTAATTTAAGAGGGACCTGATTTTCTATGCATTCATCAGTGACTATTCTTGAAATTATGATTTTAATTAAATATGATTCTGCCAGGGAATATAACAAATATTATTTAAATCGGTAGTGTTGGCTTCATTTGAGGTTTCTGGTTTGTTTCAGGATTTACGTGGCTTGCAGCACCCACTTAGTCTTCTCGTATTTGGTGCTCTGAACCAAACTTTATTTGTTAGGCAGAGTTATTTATCTAGTTTCAATATTACACTTCCCAAACAGCCCTTCTGTGCAACACTTAAATCACTCCCCTTAATTGAGGCAAATAATAGAACTCACTATGCCAAACTAGAGAAAATAAATGAAAAACAATGTAAACACTCATGCAAAACATGGCAGTATTCAATACATACCAATAAATGGTTCCAATTATGCAGACAACAAACAAATAGAATGAAATTGCTTGTGGACAAGCTAAAGAGGATGTTCTATTCTAATATTAGGACAAATTACTTAATCATTACATATGACTGAGTATCATTATTTATTTGCAAGCTTTACCACTGGCCTATCCTAAACTTTCCACAGCATCCCAGTTTGCTCCCTGCTACATTTGTAACCTCTCCGCCTTGGCACCGGCAGCAAAACACC
>VWZY01013008.1:72032-82774 GCA_013399075.1 Chloroceryle aenea | reverse complement strand
TTTTTCTTTTGGTAATGGAAGAACGCTATTCCTAACATTACATCAAAACTATCAATTTGAGTAAATTAAGTATTTATATTAATTCACAAGATACTTTGAGAAGCAATTCTGCACCACTTATATATTAATATAAAAATAAACTACAATTATTATACATTAATTCTCGAACCAAGTACAATACTGTGCAGTTCACCCTTCCCATTCGTATAAATTCAGAAACTTGATAACAAGTACAACACACTATGTTTCTGTACTGCTTCACACAGAAAGTTTAGGTATTTGTTTCCATTGGATGAAAAGCAAGAGGAATTGACTGTTACATATTTTTGCAAATTGTCAATTTAGTCTCCTAGGAATTGTTTTCTTGCCCCCATTTCCCATTTTCTAATATGAATTCCCATATAGATTGCTTTTCATGTAATGTCTGAACTGGGTTCAGTGCCCTGGGCAGGGACGCAGACCACCAACATCTCAGTAGAAGAGAGACCCTCGAGAGCTGCTGAGTTGCAGCCAGGATGGGGGCAGGTGGAAGGGAACAAGAGTTGCAGGATCAGGGCTGCAGGCAGTGAGCACTGGATTCCCAGCAACACTGGGGCAGGACAGAGCCAGCATCATGTTCCAGGTGCATCCTTCAGCAGGACACTTGGCTCTCCAGCCATGAATATCCCAGCTCCTTTATGCCCAGGCTCTGGAAGGGCAGAGCTTTGATCCTGGGGGGCAGAGCCAGTCCCCCTTTGGCTGCATCCCTCTTCCCACCACTGTTCCTGCCCCAGGCTGCAGAACAAGCTGGTTCCGCCCACCTTGCAAGCGCTGCCCGTAGCTCTCTGTGAAGATCAAGTTCACTGGCGTTATGTAAGGTGACCTGGGTGAGCAGGGCTTTGTTCCTGAGGCCATCGGGCACTCTGGGAGCTGGGACATGCCCTAGTCTTAACACCCAGGAATCTCGGGCACAGCTCTGGGGGATGGGGATTGGGGCTCAAAGCTCTGGCGTCCGACTTGATCTAGCAGAGTATGTAATCATAAAAGTTTTTTTGAGAAGCTGATGGAGGGATTGTTTTGAAGGCACAGGAAGCTGTGAAAGAGAAGGAATTTCATAGCGTACCTGCTGTACTAGCTGGAGTAGTTGAGGTTAGGTTCAGCTTACAGATACAGAGAGAGATCTGACAGCTCACAGGCGTTTACAGCATCATTCATGGAGGTGGCCACAGGTAGACAGCTTTAGCTGAGGTATATTTCATATTGTGATGTCCCGTGACAGCTTGTGTGTCATACACAACAAATGCAAAACAGTAGTTTGAAAACACAGGAGGAATTAGAGCTGGTTTAGCTACTTCTCTTTTCCCAACCTTGCAATCCTGTTGTACATGTCCCTTTTTCCTTCAGTTTTAGCACATTAGCTTGCAGGCTGCTCTGACAATGAGCTGCACTGAGAGGGTATCAGCCAGGAGTGCCATCTTGTGTTCCTCCATTCCTACATTCTGACACACTCTTATCATGTCAGTGATAGTAGGATTAGCATTCTTTAAGGGGGCAGTCGCCTGCTTACAATCAGAATTAGCATTTTCAATCACGAGCTGATGCAATAGAATCTCACAAGCAACATCGTTTTCTACTTGCTGCTTGACACTGTTTTGTAAGTGCTCCAGAAACTTAATTGGGCTCTTGATGGATAATGGCAAAAGACGTTTCAGGATGCCCTACATCAGGGACTCCGCGCAGAGCTTGGAATGTTAATTCTTTCACCTGGAGGAATATGTCTCTAGGCAGCTGTGCCTGCACTTGTGACCCAGCGTACTGGCCCTCCTCCATTAGCTCCTCAATGCCAATTGCCTGCATGGCTGTTATACTGTCCAGTACCCTTGCCACAGCAAGCTCCTTGTACTCAGCCACGCAGTATACTGCATGGATGTGGGAGTCATATGAATCAGTATCTTCCAGTCATNTTCCATATATCAGCATCAAAGGTTTCTTCTGTTGGGAATTCTGAAATGTGCTTCCAAATCCATGTGAGCATAGTTATGAGGGGTAGCGTTGAAACATTGTNTGTGGTCATAGTATACCCATCCCCAATTGCACTGAACAGATTAAACATAAAAGATGACTGACTACTGTTAATTGTGGACTGATTTCTGCAACTCTTTCACTGCCTCATATGTCAGGGTCTCCCAGCTCGGGGCTTGGTCACTCTGGTACTACCCAGGGAAAGCCTTTAACATTTCAGAGTCCCCATGTTTAATGGCTTCCTTTCTGCACTTTTCTCAGACCCCTCGATAATCTCTCATTTCCTCCTCTGGCCCACCTGACCAGTCCCACAAACAAGGTCAAGCACACGACCCATGATGGGTCCCCTGGGAGTTATCATCTGGTGTNTGCAGCATATGAAGGCACAGACCCTAGTTGAAGGTGCAACTAGAATCAGATTTAGTGAGAGCACACCAACTTTTCTACCNAGATCAGGTTCTTTCTTAGGGTCTGCTGTACCAGAGTCCAGAGGGTCTTCTATCATCTGAGGGTGCTGCTGTGGAGGCATCTGATGGTGCCAATGGGGCCAATGGCATGGAGGGTGGGGTGAGGGGAACTGCAGGCTCCCCCACCTGGCTGGTGCTACAGGGCCTGGGCTCCACTTTGCTCAGGTGGATGGGGTGGTGGCAGCCATCAGGGGTGGAGGGTGGGATCCATTAGAACCATCCGGGCTCCGCTTTGCGTGGGTGGGCAGAGTGTTGGCAGCCACAGGGNGGCAGCCACAGGGGGTGGAGGGTGGGCTCATTACAGAGCTGGCACAGTGCATCTGAGGTCTGTCACTACATTGGTAGGTGTTTAGCAGCATCTGTGTCTCCTTGGGTTGTGGCTTCCCACAGCTCGTCCCCGACATTGTTCCATATATCAGCATCAAAGGTTTCTTCTGTTGGGAATTCTGAAATGTGCTTCCAAATCCATGTGAGCATAGTTATGAGGGGTAGCGTTGAAACATTGTAACCCTGACTCTTAAGGATTCACTGTAATACAGCTATGTTTAATTTCTGCTCATTTGTGAGTGAGTTCCCCATGGTTCCCGGCTGCTCGCCTGCTGTTCAGCGGAGGCGATGGGTGCACACGGTCAATCACTTCATTTGGTTCAGCCAGGCTATGCCACCGATCCGGACTCCATGAATCTCCCGCTTAAAGTCCCTGTTCTGGCACCATTTGCAGCATATGAAGGCACAGACCCTAGTTGAAGGTGCAACTAGAATCAGATTTAGTGAGAGCACACCAACTTTTCTACCCTATTTATAGCACACGGGCTTTTATACCCTTGAGGATTCTATTTATAGCACATGGACTTTTATACCCCCAGCCCCAGAGGGGTGGTACTTCTGGATGCTATGTATAGCATACACAGGCTTTTATACCCCCAGTCCTGGGGGGTCGTACTTCCACAAAAGGTTTTTCTGTCAACCTCACAGCAGATGAGGAGCCTAGAACTACACACAGTATTCCTGATGTGGCTTCACCAGAGCAGAGTAGATGGGGAGGAGAACCTCTCTTGACCTACGGGATGAGATACTGGACATGAACAGCCAGTGTGTGCTTGCAGACCAGAAGGCCAATTGCATCCTGGGCTTCATCAGAAGAAGTGTGGCCAGCAGATTGAGAGAGGTGATTCTACCACTCTACTCTTCTCTGGTGAGACCTCACCTGAAATACTGCATCCAGCTCAGGAGCCCTCAGCCCAGGAAGGACATGGACCTGATGGAGCGGGTCCAAAGGAAGGCCACGAAGATGATCAGGGGGCTGGAGCACCTCTCCTACGAGGACAGGCTGAGGGAGCTGGGATTGTTCAGCTTGGAGAAGAGAAGGCTTCTGGGAGACCTAATAGCCAGCTTGCAGTTACACAGTCCCTAAAAGAAAAGGAAGAGCTGAACTATTAACCTGACATCCATTCTGAGCACACACCTTTAGTTATATGGAAGCTTATATGGAAGTTTGTATATAAATGAAGTTTCATCTCCACTTTTTAAATGAATATGGAACTATCTTTCCTGATCTAATATATTTTGGACATTTTTGTAGATAATTATTTTGTAGACTTTTCGGACTCTTTTAAGCTGTTTGAGTAGTTTCCATCACTCTGCTTGGCTAGAACTGAAGACAGGTTTCAGCATGCAACATGAACATTCCCAAGGAATCTACAAAGTGTTTATGTATTGACATTGTGATTTACAGTTTTTCAGGACTATAATGTTTCTCTTGCACATTAAGAATGAAAAATACAATGAAAAGGTTTTTATTAAGAAAAATAATAAAATATTCTAATAAAAGGACTGAGAAGTAGAACCTACTTAGAAATAGATGTTCCACACTGTATGACATCATGTTTAACATATAAAGCTGGGAGAAGTAGAAGGAAAGGGGGATGTTTCAACTGGTGGCATTTGTCTTCTCAAGCAACTATTACACATGATGGAGCTCTGCTTTCTTGGAGATGATTGAACACCCTCCTGCCGATGGGAAGTGGTGAATGAATTCCTTGTTTTGCTTTGCTTGTGAATGAAGCTTTTGCTTTGCCTGTCCAACTGTCTTTATCTCACCCCAAGAGTTTTCTCACATTTACACTTCTGATTCTTTCCCCCACCTAGTGTGTGGGCAGTGGTGTGGTGCTTAGTAGCCAGCTGGGGTTAAAACACAACACCATGACAACCAAAGGAAATAAAGCAGAGTAGGCTGAAGAACACAAGAATGTCAAAAAACTTGTAAGTCAAAACCGAATGAATAGTATAGTTTCCAAAAAGGCTGCCTCTATTGCTCTTTCATTTCAGTTTTTCCTCAGTCTAGCAATAACCATCATTCAAGTGCCAAACATAATCTGTTTACTGAAATTATAATGTAGGAATTATGCACAACAGAGATTCACTCCCTATTCTATTATGATGTTATACTGCTACTATGAACATAAAAACCCCATTAAACTCAGTTGTAGAGAGAATACATCCACCCAAAATTCCTTAGAGGAATTCTCACACTGAGAAAGTCATCATTCTGGGAGGAAACTTTGAACTGAGCAGGAGATAACACCTCCACATCATTCTGTTAGGAAGTGTTAAAAATTTTAATAACTTAATACCCTTTAATGTAATGTCCATTCTATCAACTGTCAGCTGCAAGCTAATTTCCACAAAACACATACAACTTGAGTTACTAAACCAAACAAATTCAGCATAAGTTTTAAAAAAATATATTTAAATATTGTATCATATATCAGAACTCCTCCATGAAAATAGTGAACTACAGCTGATCTATGCTAAATGACAGGAAAGAACAACAACAAAAATTATTTTTTTTTTTAATTTATTCCTTATAATATTTACTATGAATACTATATTCAGTTCTAGTCAGTTCTTCTCCAAACAGGAGCAGTAAAATGACTATCCCCATAGAAAAGTAAATATGAAATATTTGACTTTGGTGACAGTAAAGGAATCATTGTTAAGGGCATCATGGCACACGTAACAGTAGTGTCAACACATCTGGATGAATGTCAGCAATGCTTGGACTTACCTTCAAAGCAACAATTGGGCCCAATCTGATTAGAAGGCTGGGGCTTCTGGACTGTCATATAGTGTTATGGTCCTGAATATGTCATGGAGAAAAAAAATATTTTCCAATTTTACGATTATTTGTGTTTATTTTTTCCTGAACTTTTTTAAACAAGAACAATTAAACTTTCAAAAAGAAAAATGAAAAAATATCTGTTTATTTACTTATTCTGGAATACAAAAGTTTTACCCCTTACTTATGTCCATACAGTGTAGTCTGAAAATCTTATCATGATCTTTAGCCTATAGACATCATTCCTTATTGGGAGCAAGTCATAATTTTTACATTTGATTTTTTTTTAATTTTTTTTTTGTAACAGATGATTTGTAACCAATGCATTTGTGTTTACAGACTAAATCCACAAGGAGAGAGGATACATCTTTATTTTCAAGTTCCCTTTTTAAAACTTTGAGATTTCATGTTTTTTTTCTGAACATTGGCAACCATTTGGCCTATAAAAGTCAACATTAAATTTTATGGCTATCAATAGAAGAAGCAAAAATAAAACATGGTATCCCAGTGGATGGCATGAAAATATATTCTCTACATAGTGACAGAATATTGCCATTTAATAGCAATAACTGTTAAAGAATATATGCATTCTCGCAGGAGAACATAAAAATGCTTTTCTGTGGCTATACATAATGATATAGATGTATAATGTATTATATATATATGCTGTTATGGTATACATGCCATTAGAGTTACACAGGTCTAAATAATCTTATGAAATTCTGTATATACCCACATTAAATTATATATTGCATGTATGTACAGTATAATCGTTATTCTATCTCTGGTAGCTTCTCCATGTTTAAAAACATATTCTGAATGACTAGTTTTTGAAACTGTTCTTAGGATATTATATAACTATTTAAATGCTTGCAGCATCAGATTCCCTTAAAATGCATCACCAAAATTAATCAAAGATTAATTGTTGATTATCTCTACATCCTCAGTGATAGGAAAAAGAAAAATCCTATTAGGAGTTGTTCATGTTCACTAGAAATAATTGAAATGAAAGGTTCTTTCCTTTCTAAATAGAATATCCCCTGAGAAATTGCCATAATCAAGGCAAAGAGCATAGTACAACAGTGAGGGTATTCTCAAAGGGATCAGCCTAATTATTAGTAATTACTGGAACGGGCAGCTGTTCAAAGGAAATACCCCCCCCAAAAAAAAAGTACAGATACCCAAAGAAATTATTATTATTTATACAATGCTTGGAATTAAACATACAGGTTCCAGCTTTGAAAGCATTTTAAAAAATTATATCTATATAGGAAAAATGTCATGTATCATACTGACTAAAAGAGCTACTGAAGCAAAATGAGTAAAAAAACTGCATTTCAATGATGCCAGAGATGCCAGGCAAAGCATCTGCCACTGTAATTTCTGAAGCTGGAACTGTCTGGGATAACCTTCAAATCTTCACATTCATTTTATTATTTTCTAGCCTTTCTATTAGAATCACTACATGTGGCATGTAAGCTACAGACTTTGCCACCATTTATAATAGGTGTTTGGGGAAACTACAATAAATGCACAATGATTCAACTACCAGAGGGTCAGCTGAATGCCAAGGCTTTCAGAGAGAGGGTCAAAAATTAAGTGCTCTGTCTGAAAAAATGGACTGTGAAAGCCAGACAGAATCAAGTGCAACAGCTACATTCAAAAAAAGTAGAATCTTGTACTATGCCACCTAGACAGAAATATTAATGCAATGAAATCTACAAGATTAAATAACAAGCCGTGAAAGATGCTAATTTCTTGGAAAAAAAAAAAAGAAGTAAATGTTAATGGCTACTGTTAGGTAGGAACTGAAAATATTATTATGGTCTCACAAATAAAATCGTAATTCTCTTCAAGGACTACAGTTCTTTGAGGAGAATGATTACAAATATAACAATCATAAAAACTGCTACTGAAAGCAGACATTGTTTAGATGGAAAAAAATGTTCATTATGTAATGTTAAGCATCAGTCTACTGATTATGGTAGTTCTCAGCTGTTTTGTGCATGATTGTTGCATGCTGATTGACTAAATTGAGAGTATTTGCAAATGCAATGCTGAACAACTTCATACTGACAATTTGTAAAATTAGATGAGAGAAATAATTTTAGTCTTTTATACTTTCATATTTATCCAACATATAATTTATGTAATTAATAAACACTATAATCTTTCATCCATAATGTTCAGGAACCAGGAAGATATGATTTTTGTTATGTAAAATGAAGAAACAAGCGTTTTGGTATCAGGCTTTATTTAAAGTTTTCCTTACACATCTGTGTATATACTTGCACCATATTATTTTCTGCTTCTAGCAAAACAAGATTCAAAGAATGCAGTTCAGAAAAAAATTCTGCTGCTGAATGGCAGCACAGCCTTCTGGTGTAGCAGCCACTCCTCTCAGTTTTAAGTCATCAACGAACTTGATGACAGTGCACTCTTGACTACTTTCCTTCAGCCAGTTCACAATCCACCTCACTACCTGATCATCCAGACCACGCTTCCTCAGTTTAGCTGCGAGGATGCTGTGGAGGATGGTGTCAAATGCTTTCCTGAAATCCAGATAAACCACATCCACTGCTCTACCATCATCTATCCACCTGGTTATGTCCTCATAAAACACTATCAGGTTGGTCAAGCATGACTTCCCCTTGGTAAAACTATGCTGACTAGTCCTAATGACCTTCTTATCCTTGATATGCCTAAGGACAGCACCAAGGATAAGTTGTTCCATCACCTTTCCAGGGATGGAGGTGAGGCTGACTGGTCTATAGTTAACCTTCTAAGGAGTTTCCTCCTTCTTGCCCTTTTTGAAGACTAGAGCAACATTTGCTTTCCTCCAATCCTCAGGCACCTCTCATGTTCCCTACAACTTACCAAAGATGATGGAGAGTGGCCTAGCAATGACCTTTGCCAGCTCCCTCAGTGCATCCCATCAGAACCCATAGATTTATGGATGTCCATATTGCTTAATTGGTCCCTTACCCAGCTGTCATCAACCAAGGCAAACTCCTCCTTTATCCTGACTTCCTCTGGGGCCTCAGGATCTGGGGCTCCACAGGACAGCCTCCAGCAGTATAGACAGAGACAAAGAAGGCATTCAGTAACTCCAACTTCTTTGTATCCTCTGCCACCGCAGCACCCACCTCATTCATCAGTGGGCCTACATTGCCTCTAGTGTTAGTTTTATCTGCAATGTATTTGAAGAAGCCCTTTCTGTTGTCCTTGACCTCTCTTGCAAGGTTTAACTCCAAGGAGGCCTTAGCTTTCATAGTTGCCTCCCTGAATCCTCTGAGAACAATCTTATATTCCTCCCAGGTGGTCACCCCTCCTTCCATGATCTGTAGACTCTCTTTTTCCACTTGAGTTTGCTAGCAGTTACCTGTTTAACCATGTGGGTCTCCTGGCTTCCTTTCTTCCTACCTGTTGATTCCTTAAATTGGAGAAGAGAGGGACAATTTATGGTCTCTTTTTTATCTACATTACATTTATGAGAAGTGTTGATTGCATGTGTGCAATCAGGCTTTTCTTTTGATGAGGCGGCTTTAGATTTGTATCGTAACCTGATATTGATTCAATTTTCAGTCACTGAGCAAAGGGGCTGTTTGGGATAATGGTATAATTTTCTCAGTATCCACCAACAGAATCTACAGAAATTTAAAGTTGAAGTTAAACAAATGAGAGATTGACCTACAGAAGAAAGAAGTAGGATATCTTCCAGACCTGTGCGAAATGTCTTTTATTATATTTCTCCTCCTCAGTTTTGTGCACCATTCAGAATTCAGCACAGGAAAGACTGAATCTGGGCTTACATCACTAGAGATCTCCCAGAGCAAACGTGTACAGTGGTGACTGATAACTGAAAAGGCCACTGGGACTGCAGGGGACTACACATTCTAGTCCAGTATTTGCAATAGTTTATTTATGAAATCTGAATTACAGTTAAAGAGTTTATACACATAAATTTGTAAATGACATAATAATCCACAAACCAATATAATGCCACTGTATTTTAGCATTATTTACTGTTTCTATTTTCCTTCTACTTTAGAGATAAATAAAACATAAATTTTCCCATCTCACTGAACTGACTGATTGCGAGATACACATAATGAGTTTGGCTGGATGACTGATGCATCAGAATCCTTCAATGTTGTATTTTATGATACAGGCACATTCTTTCAAAGGCAGAAAGGTATTCCAGCAGAGTACTATTGCTTCATTGTGTCAAAAAGAGAAAAAAAAAACAACAACCAAACCATAGCTATGTGCTGAGATTCAACTTCCCTAATTTTGTGTGTACATTTCTTTGTTTCCTCAAGCAGCTCTCCTGTTTTCTAATAACTTCTGTGTTTTTGTGTGAGGTGACCAATTTTCTCAGCATGTTGTACTCAGATTTTAGACAGTTTAGTCAAGGCTGGTTTTACTATTGCATGTTTAAGTGGCAGGCACTGCAGTGATATGACACTGAAATACTTTGTGGATAAACAGATACTTAGGAGAAAGTCAGTAAAAGATCAAGCAAACCAAATAAATTTTCCCTGAAGTTAGCTAGTCTAGATCAGGTAGTTTTACTGATAGATTTTCAAATTGCTTGTCCAATATCTAAGAATGGTTCTTAAATGAGATAATTTCATAAGCATGAGGGTTTATGAAAGTATTACTAAAAAATACTGCTTGCCTCATTTATTCTACTTAAATGACTGTCCTGGTTTGGGTGAAAACAGGACTAATTCTGTTCGGTGATTTTACTTTTCAGTTCAGTACTTCTAATTAACAGCACTTTCTGAAGTTAGCAGCATGTTTTTGCAGTGTCTGCTGCCAGCAGTGATAACAGCCCATGTTTAGAGTTACTACCAAGAATTGGTATGCAGACCAAGGCCACTGCTGGGTGGTGTGTACCACACAAGGGGGTGCAGAAAGAAAAAGACCGCCCCTAGGAGGGAGGGGATAGGGCAGATAACCCCCAACTGATCAGCGAGGTATTCCATCCTATAGATGTCCTATTCTGAAGCAAGAAGAGGGATCAAGTAGGTTCTATTGGGCTTTTACCCAAGCTCTTCTCCCTTCTTGGACTGCTTCCCTAGATCATCAAAGGAGGACTCTGTCCGTTCTGCCTTCAATCCCGTGTTCCTGAATCCGGTACCAGAATCCAG
>VWZY01013008.1:32040-61387 GCA_013399075.1 Chloroceryle aenea | reverse complement strand
ACATGCTTCTAACTTCAGAAAGTGCTGTTAATTAAAAGTACTGAGCTGAAAGGTAAAATCACTGAACAGAATTAGTCCTGTTTTCACCCAAACCAGGACACACTCATTTCCAATTTTTTAGTTCCTTTAGATCTAATCTTGAAGAAACACGAAGAAGTTTAAAATAAAATAAGCTCCAGTAAACTTTATGTATTTAACTTAAAAAAACAAGGAGTGGAAAGCTATTTTGAAAAATTAAAAGAACAGAAATAGTTNAGAAGCTGCTGTTTCTGTAGCTCCTGCTCAGAACAGTCAAAGCAAACAAAGGATAATCTGCTCCCTGCTACTAATAGTGAATCAAATATCCACACTGCAGCCCATGAGGTTCCCCATGGGCTACAAATAAATCTGCAGCCCATGGAGAAGTGACCACACAGCAGTATGTTTTCTGACAGGACGTGTGGCCCATAGGGGACCTACACTGAAGTAATCCATTCCTGAAGGACTGTATCCTGTTGAAAGGATTATGATGGAGCAGTTCATGAAGAACTGCAGCCTGTGGGTAGGAGCCACATTGAAGAATTCCAGGAAATATTTATTGCTAAACCTCTACATCTTTCTGTTGAACACTTTAATTATTACAGATAAGCATATTCTCTCTTTGTCCCAAAACAAACTTGATCTTCCTCATAAAGAGCAATAAATTGAATTCTCTACTCCCAGACACTCCTGTACTCCGAGATACTTCTGTACTCTTTGAATATTTGCATCAGTGTATTGTTGAAGAAGAGTGATAAAATCTGTATATTCATATTCTTGTTCTTCAAAGGAGAGAGAAAAATTTGAGCAGAAATGTAATGTAGAACTATGGACCTATGTTGTGTCTTTCACTTCTTCATTTGTTATTGAGAAGTGAAAAGAGACCAGATTTATCACTGAAAGTATATGAAAGGAATGAAGTTCTTCCTGGCATGTCTATAGATGGAATACACAATTAAATGCAAATGCAATGTCCAGACGGAATGAGAAAAACAAGAAAAAAAGTCTGTGCAAATTCACTCCTGTACATGCAAGAGATATTTCTGAGATGAGAAGGAAAAGATATAATGATGGGAACCCTTCACTCTGTCGTGGTTTAGGGTCAGGGCAGCCCCTAAGACCCAACAGACGCTCTCTGTTAACCCCTCTCCCTCCCCAAAGGGGAAGAGGAAAGGAATAAGGGAGAGAGACTTAGTGATTAGAAAAGGAAACTAGAACAGCTTTAATGATTAATAATAATAAAATAGAATATGTACAAATATATACAAAACCAGTACCAAGCCCAACCCCCCTGATGGTAATTACGTCACCGTCNCCTGTCTGCTCCTTGCTAGGTGCAGTCCTTTCCTTTCTACACCCCCCTATGGGATGGTACACACCGTCCAGCAGTGGCCTTGGTCTGCATTCCAATTCTTGGTAGTAACTCTAAACATGGGCTGTTATCACTGCTGGCAGCAGACACTGCAAAAACATGCTTCTAACTTCAGAAAGTGCTGTTAATTAAAAGTACTGAGCTGAAAGGTAAAATCACTGAACAGAATTAGTCCTGTTTTCACCCAAACCAGGACACACTCATTTCCAATTTTTTAGTTCCTTTAGATCTAATCTTGAAGAAACACGAAGAAGTTTAAAATAAAATAAGCTCCAGTAAACTTTATGTATTTAACTTAAAAAAACAAGGAGTGGAAAGCTATTTTGAAAAATTAAAAGAACAGAAATAGTTTTCTAATTTTATATTAAATAAAATCTAATTAATTGAGCAAGTGTCTCATAGAAGTGTATGTACTACATATACTTGTCTCTTCAGATAATGGTCTTCATTATAAACAAAGAATAGGTCAACACCTTTAAAACTGAGGTATTTTCCCCTTGTCACTGTCTTACCGTAACTGGATTATATGATAATGTAATAACAGGATCCCTTACCTCTCTTTACAAAGTGAGTACTTGAATGACACCAAGACTGGATTTTAAATATGAATTTCTGGATATCAGTGTATTTTCTGTTTTCCCAGTTCCACATACCATCGTGTCAATCAAGTCAACTGATTTATGAAATCCAAAATTTAAAGAATTCAGAAAGGCTAAATTACAGGAGGATCTAGAATTTTCAAATTAAATAGTAAGTTATATAATGAAGAAGTTATTTAGAATCTTGTCTGATTTCTTGTGTCTTCAGATCAATATTTCCACTTAACCATATCATTGCCCCATCAAACAAGAACATGCATAAATGTAGTTTTGGCCCAGTGGCTGGTGTTTATTGTATTCAATCTTCAAATTTGTGTTTGCTGACCATTGTAAGAAAACATGCAGTCAAAGCAGATGTCATTAAACGCTGGGAATCAGTAAATGCTCTGCAAACAGTGGTTACATAAGTAACCACAAGCTTTACCTCTTAGATCTGTGATGCTTTAATGGACTCAGAATTTGTATTTCAGTGATTTCTATCCAGTTAGTGAGATTTCTTCATCTCTTCTTGGGATGATTGCACTTTATTTGGAGGATAAGAAGAGATGTGCATTTTGGAATTCTTCAAATCTATAGCTTTTGGAACTTAGAAATGAAGTCCTTGGTTTGGTTTGGTTTTTGTTTGGGTTGGGTTTTTGTGTGTGTGTTTATTTGTTTATTATTACTGTTGTTGTGGTGTTTTTTTTTAATTTTTTTTTGGTGGTGTTTCTTTTGCATTTATTTTCCAATATATTGTAGTTGTAGCATATTCAGTGGTTGAAGGCGTACCAGCAAAGCCATTGTTTGATGGGTTGCAATGTTGGCTGCATGAATATATAGTTATGTTTTATAGGCTTTCCACAGACTGCAAAACGTATGAGATTTTTCAGATAATAGATGTTGGATATTGCTATTGCTAAAGGACTTGCTTTATTCAGTTAGTCGCTATTCACTTACACTGCTTGTTTTTCATTACATATTTTGTGTTGGATGGGAAATCGTACTGTATGTAAATAGGAGAAAAGGACTATATCTCCTAAGGATTTAAGTGTCCTTCCTTTTACCAGGCACAGTTTTTTTGTTTTCATTTTAGGTTTTATTTTGAAATTATAATCTGCAAAACAGCAGAAATTTGATATCTGCCTGAATGAACATTTGAATATATGTAGGACAAAAAAGGTGCATTGGTAGAGGTATAAATTTTTCTGGTGTCTTATCATACGTCCAAGTGTATACACTTTGACCAGTCCCCCATCAAATAAAGACAGGTACCATAGCACACATTATTGATATCCATATATGCTCACTAAAGATGCTACATTCTAAAATCAACCTGGACCACAATACTATTATTAATCAAGAGCACAATAACTTCACAACACAAATTCAGGAAATATAAATGAAAAACAGACTTTAGCCTGTTGTCATAGACTTGAACAAATGCAGAAATATACAGACACATGACAGAAAGTAACTGTACAGCAATGTAGAAACAGTGTGAAAAGAAAAACTTTTTTTTTTTTAGATTGAAAAAATGCAATAGTCTAAAAGCCATGTTAACAGTTCATAAGGTAATTAAACTCTAATTTTATGTAGAAGTTTTGAAAAGACACGTTTTGCCAATAATTCTTAAAAGCAATCTCATAAAAAAAAAAAAGAAAGAAAAAGGCAGCAAAACTACTCAGAATAAATCAGTGCTATATATATTTTGAAGGCAGAAATAAAAATGTTTATTCACAAGCATGTAGTGAGTTCACTAATGCACACACTGAAAAACAGTAACAGGATTTGAAAAACAGACCACCCAGTTTTAAGACTAACAGTAGTCAGTCATACATGATAAAATAAGAACAATCACCTAAGTTTTGGGGCAGTTTAGTCTCTGCATTGTTTTCCCTGCAAGAAAGAGTTTTCCCTGAAGCATAGAAGTGCAGGATAGGCCTGATGCATTATGGGGCTTGGGGTGTTCTTTTGATATACCAGGATATTGTACTTGATGGACCTGGCTTGGATCAGTGACACACCATAATACTCAAGAAAACAAATGCCATGTATTAGAGTATTTGAATACACACAGAACTGTGTCAGAGTGCTCCACTAGCTGGCAAAACCAGATGAACAAGCTCCTTGAAATTCACGGCCTTACTATGCCAGCTAGATTCATGATGAAGTGTGAACATTAAGGAGACATTAACATTGTGGTACTCATCTGACAAGGAATTCAGTACCAAGGATTGTGCTGTATGTAAAAAATAGATGTATATATGACATTGATAATATATTATATAAGATTTTAAATTAATCCAATGTGTTTTTTTAACGTAATTGTATATACTTTAAATAAATGTTTTCTCTCATATGTTTTTAATCTCCTATGGTTTACAGAAAAGAATAATAAAAAAAGATTTTTTCATGAGATTTTGCTTACGATAAAACTCACGTCAAAATGTCCTCAAAGATATATCAAAATATTTATTCATGAAAGTAGAACTGGTGGAGTAATAATAAATGAAAAATTTTAAAAAATAATGTTTAAAAAGTTGAAAAACTAATATCTTTTAAAAATTATTTACTTCAATAAGGTGTTTTTTCTTTTGAAGCTGGCATATCTTAGGCAATTAAAATTCCTCAATATTAAGTTTGTTTGGTTTTTTTAAGTAATACTTATTTAATTGAGTAAACAAAACATTTCAGATTAGGCTAAACATGACGTGTTAAATTTTTAATAAGAATAGGAAGTAAAAAGGAAAAAAATAAATTAAAAAGGGCAGTTTTGTAATATTTAATTTTAGTTTTACTTTTAAAGAATAGCATTTAACATTTAATGTCAGAATACACTTGTGTTACTGCATTTTAAGTTAGGTGGTAGGTAGAAATGTAATGAGGATGCAGGAAAAGGAAATAATTTCATAAATATGTAGATAAAGATGAAGACTTCCATTTCATCCAATAAATAGTAAATCTGGAGGTTGTGTGGAAGACTGCTCAAGTGCAAAGATTGGCATTTGTGGTAGCTGAAGCGTGCTATGAGGTGTAGCATTCACACATAGTACTTTGACCTGGACACAATGAAGGCATAAATCATTATGGCAGGATGTCAGGCAGACACCTGGCCTAACAGAGGTGTGTATAGCAGGGGAAGACCTGAAAATAGCATGTGCAGGAAAAGTACAGTCATTGGAGGGTGAAGCATATCAGAGGTGCGAGCCAATTCTCTGGGGCTTAGTGTAAAATGAATGGGTTGTGAGCTAGACTTCATTCTCGGCACACTTGTTCTGCCATTTCTTTTGGACTGGTTAGCAGTGTTAATGCTTCAGAAGTTCAATAATTAAGAATTTATTTTTTTTTTTCTCTACTGATACAGGGTAGAATACAATCAGACTATTATAACGGATGGAATAGCTTCTCAAGACACATATTAACAAATACTATGTTTCAAAATGAGAAGATTTCAATGTGTGGACTCTGATTATTTTTTTTCCCTGTCTTGCCAGAATAGGAAAGCTTAGAAGGAGAAGGGGGAAGCAGATATAATATTTGAAAAGAAATACACCTGCTAACAGAGAAATTTCCAATTAAATTAAAAGACTGAGTTTTGCCCAACTGTGTTCTAAACCTTGTATTTGACAGAAGGAAGAATTAGTGCCAAAACAATATTTTTGTGTGTGTGTTCCTCAGCAACATTAAATCTGTAAAGCTTCAGCACTCTACAGAAATACATCAATAAACCCTTTAAAATATTTCAACTGTGAGCTTTATAAAGTTCCTAAGGGCCATCCTGAACAGAAAGGTGACAATGCTGGCTACTGAACTACTTCTTTTATAGATTGTTATGGATTTATATCCTTTTATAGATTTATTGGTAATAGCAGTAATAATATGAAGAAGAGTAGAATAAACACAAAGAACTTGACAAACCATGAATTTTATAAGTTATCACAAGTATATTTTCAACAAATGATTCGATCATTATTCTCTGTAGCACTTATACAACAGCTTAAATATAACTTATTTTAAAATATAATTGCCACAGAAGCCAGTGGTAATCAGCCACATGATTTATATTAAGAATCGAGATAGATAATTTGAAGAATAGACATGGTTTTCTGAATTAAGGACCTTTTCCATAAAATAGTGGCTGAATTAAGAAATCTGGGGACCACATTTGACAGACAGAAACAAGAATTGAGTATGTTGAGGGTAGGTCTGTTAATGGAGATTCAGTTTATGAATGACTTCAGGTTTCTTGGGTTTAAAAATTATTAATTTGTTGAAGGACAGCACAAGGACATACTATTTGTCTGTGTTCAAATTAATGGAAAAAATACCTAACATATTCAGTATAAATCATGGTAAACTGTCAGGTTGAAAATCACAGAGAGTATTTTTCTGATCATTCTGCTTCAGACTGATCATTAAGTTGACACACATTTATTTCAGATTTGTATTTTTAAATACTTACAACAGCTGTGTGATAGAGATTTATGGATTCTAATTTTCGATGTATTGTGAATAATAAGCATTGAATATTTAATATTTTTGTGTATCATTCTCCGTCATACTTTATATGGGTATACTTTATAAGGGTATACTTTATAAGGGAAAAAAAGAGAGAGAGAAGTACAGACTGCCATTTTCACTTTAAGTCTTCATTTCCATCAAGTTGTTCATAAAATGAACAGTATTTTAAAAGTTATGGGTATTTAGAAAGAAAAAATGTACAACCAAACATACATTGAAAGTCTATTGTTGATTTTTAATAAAAATTAAATAAAATTTTCAGTAAAAGCTATAATATTTTGAAATGCATTTATTCATCACCAGTATAATGAAGATATAAAATTAAGATATTGGCATGTATGGTTGTAAATTAGGTATATTTTTTAATTGCCCTAAATAATTACTGTGATAAAAACATGGTGCAAAAAAACCACAAAGAACCAAAACCAAAACAAAACAAGCAGGGAGATCAGTGTCATTAAACAATGAATCAGCATACAGATCTTATACTTTTTTAACTGTTTCATTTCCTCTAGGAAAATAGGCTATTTTTATCTGATGTGTACTCTTTGCTGGTTTCTTAACTGCTATACTCCTGTTTGATCTTACATAAAATACCATCAGGCAGAACAAGAAATAAAGAAAGAATAATAAAGAAGAAATAAATTATATGCTTGAATAATCAGAGGTAAAAAGCAGTTCAGAGTAAACGGATATTCTGAAACAATATTTCTGATCAGCATACTTTTTTTTTTATTTATTAATTCCTTATATGTTATGTTTAGTACCATGAATGGAAAGAAAGTAAGAAAAATAAAATTTTTAATAATTGTATTTACTGTGTTCAAAAGTAGAGTCTAGAACATACTTTCCCTTAAGAAAATCAGAACATAAATAGGTGAAATAAATTAGATAAGTGAATTTCCTATTTTACATTTTATGCTAATTAGGTATTATAACACATTTAAAAAGTGAAGATCTATAAATATGTGGGTGTGTACACACATCTTAGGAATTTTAAACACACCAGCCATATATGTGAATATTATTTCAATTCAGTCATGTATTTCAGAAAGGTATGGCAGCTTTATTCAGAAAAGCATTTCAGAAACTGATCAGCTTGTCACCCTTTTCCTCATTTATTATTTCATTAATTATGAAGGCAAAGTTAACACATTACTAAAACACAGCTACATCACAAACAGAAACTCTGATTTTAAATCCAGTTAGAGGACTGACATGTTGCAGCTAGGACTTCTGAAAAAAAAGATAAATTATTTGTATTATGATTTTTTCCTAGTAGGAAAGAAGAAGTGGAATTTTGAAAATTACAGTATACATTGTTCTAAGAAAGGTAAGTCAACGAAACAATGTCACACATGAATAGTGTTCTTCTAAAAGAAACTCTCTCGAGGTATCATATTCAGAGGTAGAAGAACTTATATTTCAGTGACATGCAAAACAGTAATTTAGATTAAGTCTATTTCCATTAAGCAGTATACAAAGACATTTTGTAAAAAATTTCCTGGCCGCTAGATTCTAAGTAAATTGCAAAGAAGTGCTGGGCAAAATAGGGAACTGAATTACAAAGTGAAGGCATGTTTTATGGGATGTCAAACAACAGATCAGTAGCAAAATATTGATCTCACTGGATTAAGGATGCCCACAAAATATCCACATATTTTAAATAGTCATAGACTCCTAGAGTCCTATAGATTCACTAATAAAGAAGGACTAGTGGGAGATGTGAAGGGGGACAGGGGTGTAGCTGGCCTTGTCAGCGAGAATCCTGGGTGTAATAGCCCAACACTTAAGTAACAGGGTGTTGACATTTTAGATAACAAGAGGGCCTACCCCGCTACAAGGCTGGAAAATATATACTCGACTCCATCCCTGAAATGTCTATACACCAATGCACGCAGCATGTGGAATAACAATGAAAGTGTGTGGGAAACTGAAACAAAGCCCCCTCTGTGACTTTTGTCTGTTTTTTTTTGGTTTATATGGAAGATAAGTATCCCTAACATGTGTTGGAGAGTCAAGATATAAGTGTTTGTCCTGGTTTGGGTGAAAACAGGAGTAATTTTGTTCAGTGATTTTACTTTTCAGTTCAGTACTTCTAATTAACAGCACTTTCTGAAGTTAGCAGCATGTTTTTGCAGTGTCTGCTGCTATCAGTGATAACAGCCCATGTTTAGAGTTACTACCAAGAATTGGTATGCAGATCAAGGCCACTGCTGGATGGTGTGTACCACACAAGGGGGTGTAGAAAGAAAAAGACTGCACCTAGGAAGGAGCAGACAGAGCAGATGACCCCCAGCTGAACAACGAGGTATTCCATCCCATAGACGTCATATTTGGTAGCAAGGATATATTCGGAAGCAAGGAGAGGGATCAAGTAGGTTCTATTGGGCTTTTACCCGAGCTCTTCTCCGCTCTTGGACTGCTTCCCCAGAACATCCAAGAAGGACTCTGTCCATTCTGCCTTCAATCCCGTGTTCCTGAATCCGGTACCAGAATCCAGCTCCTGAAAACAGCTTCCGTCTGCTGCGGGGCCCCGTCTGGGACCCCCAGTGCCTGCTCTACAACATCAGTGGTGATGGTGATGGAATGACCATCAGGGGGGTTGGGTTTGGTTCTGGTTTTGTATATATTTGTACATATTCTATTTTATTATTATTAATCATTAAAGCTGTTCTAGTTTCCTTTTCTAATCACTAAGTCTCTCTCTCCCTTATTCCTTTCTCTTCCCTTTGGGGAGGGAGGGGAGTTAACAGAGAGCGTCTGTTGGGTCTTAGGGGCTGCCCTGACCCTAAACCATGACAGTGTTTCTACAGGACAAGATTTATTATACACCGTAGATATTAAAAGAAGAAATTATATTATGAAAGTGTCATTTCATAACACAGAAAGACTTAAATATCTCACAATAGCCCATACAAGTAAGCCTTCAATTCCTCTGCACTCAACAGGCATTGTACCACCTAGATTTTAAGGCTGCATCTACAGTTCCAAAAATTAAGTCCCAGAACATATCCAAAGTTCTGAAGACAAGCAATAAACAGTTTTCTTTTCAGACAGATTGGGATTAGTAGCCCGTAAAACAGATTAGTCATATCCATATTATATAGCAATGTGTTTCAGGCCACCTTTGTGACATTTAGGTGACCTAATACACAGTTATCATATTTTGTACTTTCTTCTGTTCAATCTTTATGAACTATTCTGAGGGCTGTATTTTTGTGAGATATTTTAGAGCATGAAATGGAGTATACATGCTGCGTCAATTGGAGAGTGGTCTCAAGGCAGATGAGACGTTTGAGAGAGCAGATATGGATTCAGTAGTTTACAGGAGGCTAGAAGTAGTTAGCATTATGTTATCTGTACTGATTTCTGGAACTGAAAATGCAATAAACTATACTGACAACTGTGTCTGGAATTTACTTTTGAGTAAAGTAAATTAAGGACTCAGAGTAAAGTAAATAAAGGACTCAGATCAGACTAGAGGCACAGACTAACAATTATTTGGGTCCACTGCTGAATTTCTTCTTTGTTCATTTCTTTAGCAATGTAGGCACAGACCGAAGGTTTATAAATATAAAATAGCCATGAAAAGTGATTCAAGGTCCAGACAGTACTGAAGAAACAATCTTCAGTATTTGAATATAAAATATAAACATAAAGGACTGGGTACCTAGTTTTTTTGCAAGTGCACCATAACTTTACTTTTCACTTCTTCTTAGAAACAACCTAGAAGAGGAATCTATTAGAGAAATATATGCAAACATATACACCCACTTTCTATCAAGGAATAACAATGAACTTGAAAGACTAATATATTTTTTTCAGAATTTAAATTAGCACTCTTTTGTAATAGATAGTAGAAAATATGCACAATTTACTTATTCTAGAGGAAGTCAAAATAGGAGCCAGTCATTATTTTCTCTGCAATATCAGTAAAACCAAATGCTGCAGTTATTTTGTGACAAAAATAGAACAAATAAACATCTAAGAGAATAAACCAGCAATTTATGCTTTGTCACGGCATTTTTGTCTCCTTTGTGTAGTTTGGTATTTCAAATTTGTTAAAACTCTTATCTAACAAAGTCTATTTTCAAATATAATTTTAAAAATTGGAATATTCTCTTTCATTCTCTTCTTTTTCTTCTTCTTTACTATGTCACCTTTTTCTATAGCATTCATGCTTGTGTTGTCACTAAAAAGGATGTCTTTATTCCAAAATAAGACCTACGATTAATCTCTGGAGTAATGATTTTAATTGCTCCCCATGTCATTTCCTTGAAGAAATTAATTATAATAAAAGAGTTCTGTAACTTACACATAAAGCTCTCCATTTCAGGATAGTATTTCTGTAGACGAATAATCATTACTTGTCCATTTAGTAAAAAGAGTATCTCAAATTTCAAGTGGCGTTTTATTTTTCTGTTACCTGATTTCTTTTGCATTTGGCATCTTATTAAATGATTCTTCACTGAAAAATGACTGGAATTTTCTGATGAAATCTACTTGGATTCTTTCTTCCATCTCTTCCAGTATAACCAAACAGTCTGATGGTTTACACAGTTTTGTAAGCAAAATTTGTATTCCTTTTACCTAAATGAGTAATCAGCATTGATTACACATGTTCACAATATGATATTTTATTAACTTTTCAATTACAAATCAGTGTTGATTGGAAGATTATATTTCTCTTCTACTTGTCAATTGACTTTATTTTCTCTCCAGTGTTTTTCTTACAAATTGCTAATACATTCATTTTGATTATTAATTAAGAATAGTATAGTTTGAAAAGATCATATTTCATTCACAATCACTGAATACCAGGGATTTTTTTTTTCCCCAATAACTTTCTCATTTGGCTTTTCTCTACTATTAAATAAAAGTTGGGACAAAAATGGAAACATACTCCAAAGCTGACGGTACAGAGCTTACACCCATTAATCTTAATGTTTTTATAGAAGAATTTTGGGCAAAAAGACAGTTGTAGTGATCCAACACCAGAACTGGAACATGAGTTGATGATTAAGCAGGATGAAAAATAGGGAGTCCAGTTCTTGACCTTGCTGCTTGATTTTGTTCTATTTATCAATACAGATGCACCCAGAATTTTGGAGACTTTGTTCAAAATAGGAAATTTCCTGGTCAGGAAAGCAGAACATGACTGAAAGATCTAACTTTCAAGGACATTAAACAAGAAGGATATTTATGTTTAGTCCATTTATTTGATATTTCTTAGCCAGAAGATTTGAGCTCTCTTTATTTACAGAATTACCATATTCTAGCTTATTAGTTTTCTGTACAAATCAAACATAGCTTCAGGGATTAAGAGCTACTGATGTCTTTCTTGATGTAAAATAAACACAGGAAAATAAATTTGTAGGACAGATTTACAACAGTTCTATTTCAAGGTATACCTAAATTGGGAGTCTTTTCACATATTTATGCTTAGTTATTTGTATAAGAATTACTTTCATACTTCTAATATTAGGAACTTTACTGACCAAAATGTACAAATACAAAATGAGTGTATTTTATTTTGGATTTTAGTGCTTAATCCAAACACTAGCTTTCAGAATCTAGTTATGAGAACTGATGTAAAGGAGGAGGGATTAGAGGAACTGAAGTTCAGAGTGGCAATGCTACTTATCTCCTTGCTGCTTCCACACAGGATCCTGAACTCCACCATTTCATGGTCACTGTGCCCAGGCTTCCCCCCAGCCTTCACATCCCAGACATATTAGCCTGTCTCTTACTTCTTACCCATGAGCTCTTGACTTATTCTTCAACCCCCTCTAGGCAGAGCTTATGACATTCTAGTTGCTCTCTCACATAAAGAGCAACTCCACCACCTTGCCTTGCTGGTCTGTCTTTCCTAAAAAGCACATAGCCATCCATAGCAACATCCCAGTCCTGTGAACTATCTCACCATATCACTGTAACTGCAGTGAGATCGTGGCCCCTTGACTGCACCCAGATCTCTGGGTTTTTCCTCTTACTGCCTGTGTTGGTGTACCCGCATTTCAGGGAGGTAATCAAGAAGTTTTCCCTGCAGGGATTCAAGAGGAACCACACACAGGTGGTTGGCCTTCTGTNTTCTTAGGTAAAAAAAGTAATTTTTTAACTTAATTGAAGTCAGGTTATATATAGTGGAAGATACAGCTAGCACTGATTCACGTAGAAGAAATAATTATGGGAAAAATCTTGGTAATTGAAAAAATGATAATAAGATTTTGTTCATTCAGTCTGAATTAAGGCAGAAAATACAGTATGAGAACAAGGTAAGCTCAAAATAAAAGGCAGTTTATCTACTCCTCAAAGCAGATATGGAAGNACCCATGAGCTCTTGACTTATTCTTCAACCCCCTCTAGGCAGAGCTTATGACATTCTAGTTGCTCTCTCACATAAAGAGCAACTCCACCACCTTGCCTTGCTGGTCTGTCTTTCCTAAAAAGCACATAGCCATCCATAGCAACATCCCAGTCCTGTGAACTATCTCACCATATCACTGTAACTGCAGTGAGATCGTGGCCCCTTGACTGCACCCAGATCTCTGGGTTTTTCCTCTTACTGCCTGTGTTGGTGTACCCGCATTTCAGGGAGGTAATCAAGAAGTTTTCCCTGCAGGGATTCAAGAGGAACCACACACAGGTGGTTGGCCTTCTGTCTCTCATCTTGGAAGGCAGCTAAGGAATATTTGTCACTATCCTGGTTGGTCTGGCTTATTTCTCAGTTGTATGGGATAGCACAGGCATTGCCATTTTGGACCCTGTCCATTTGAGTCCTTCTATTTAGAGGGTCAGATTTTGCCATGTAACTGTCTGGAGATGCTGGAAAACAGCNAAGAGCACATTGATGACTCATGGTCAGCTTCCCATCAGCTAGGACTCCCAGGTCCTTTTCCCCTTCACTGCCTTCCAACAGGTCGGTCCCCAACCTATACTGATACCTGGGGTTGTTCTTTCCCAGGTGCAAGACTCTGCACTTGCCCTTGTTGAATTTCATCAAATTTCTTCCTGCCCAATCCTCCAGCCTGTCCAGATCTTGCTGGATGGCAGCAAGTATCATCAGCAATAGTTGTTTACTACATCAGCGATAGTTCTTTACTGTTGCTAAACACTGAGGTAACCAATCTTATTTTTTAGGCCTTAAACTTTGGAGATAAAGGATTTATAAGATTTACTTCTGTTCTTCCACTTAATATTGTTCATGATAGTCAGCTGGCATTGGAGGCAGTCTAATTTTGCCTGTGTTATTTATTGCTGTTGTGATGTTTATTTCCCTCCTGACCTTTTCAGGATTGTATTGAATATTGTCCCTTTACTATTATTCTATCCATATCCCTTGCTCCCTAAATTAAGGATATTACTATTTTTCTACTGCAGCTGCTTTTATTTAGCTTTATAGATATATGTTGTGAATGTATTTGAAATATTAAAACATACATGGTATGCTTGATTTATCACTATCATAGGATTTTTCACAAAAAACCCCTCTTGTTCAGAAATATAATATTACAATAGTAATTGCTGTTTTGAACTAGTCTATTTGTTGCATACTGTGGTGTAAAATTGCAGTGGGTTTTAAGACATGACATGACATATGGAGCAGCTCATTTTGGAGGTCATCTCTAAGCACCTGGAAGAAAAGGTTATCAGAAGCAGCCAGCATGGACTTACCAAAGGGAAGTCATTTTTGACTAATCAGATAGCATTCTATGATGGTGTGACTGAATGGGTAGATGCAGGGAGAGCAATGGATGTTGTCTACCTTGACTTCATCGAGGCTTTTGACATTGTCTCCCGTAACATCCTCTTGGGTAAGTTCAGGAAGTGTGGGTTGAAAGACTGGATGATGAGATGGGTTGAGAACTGGCTGAACAATAAAGCTCGGAGTGTCATGAGCAGTGGTTCAGAGTCCTGTTGGAAATGTGTAACTAGCAATGTTCTCCAGGTGTCAGTTGTGGGTCCAATATTGTTCAACATCATCATCAACAACCTGCATGAAGGGATAGAGTGTACCATCAGTAAGTTTCCGGATGATACTAAACTGGGAGGAGTGGCTGATTCACAGGAAGGATGTGCTGTCATCCAGTGAGATCTGGACAGACTGGAGAGCTGGGCAAAGATAACCATAATGAAGTTCATCAAAGATAAGTGTAGAGTCCTACACCTGGGGAGGAATAACACTACACAACAGTACATGTTACCTGCTGGAAAGCAGCTCCATAGAGAAGGACCTTGGAGTCCTGGTGGACAGTAATTTATCCATGGGACAGCAATGTGCCCTTGTGGCCAGGAAGGCCAATGGTATATGCCTTAAGAATATGTCCAGAAGGTTGAGGGAGGTTCTCCTCCCCCTCTACTCTGCAATAGTAAAAGCACATTTGTGTTCAGTTCTGCTCTCCCCAGTTCAAGAGGGACAGGGAAATACTAGAAGAAGCCCAACAGAGAGCTATGAGGATGATTAATTGACTGGAACATCTCTCTTAGGAGGAAAGGCTGAGACCCCAGGTGCTGTTTAGTCTGGAGAAGAAAAGACTGAGAGGTGAATTCTTGTTGCTGTTTAAAAATATCTGACGTGTGGGTGTCAAGTAGAAGGGGCTAGTCTCTTTTTCATGGTACCCTGTGATAGGACAAGAGTTAATCGGCATAAGCTGTAACACAGGAAATTCCACCTCAACATGAGGAAAAACTTCTTTACTGTGAGGGTAACAGCACTGGAACAGGCTGCCCAGAGAGGTTGTGATGTCTCCTTCTCTGGAGACTTTCGAAACCCACACTAGGTGATCCTGCTCTGGCAGGGGGAGTGGACTCAATCATCTCAATCATCTCAGAGGTCTTTTCCAACCCCTACCATTCTATGATTCTATGCAAATACCTGTTTACAATACAGTCAGAAACTTTAGACAATAAATGAATAAATATATTATTTTCCTTCTCACTCACTATGTACATACACTGACCTTTCTGCATACATTTCCACAGTTAAAATGGCAATTAACTCAATTAGTCACAGCAGCAAAAAAAAAAATCTTAATTTTTATGTGCAAAATTATAGGGTTATTAACTTTCAGTGAATTTAACATCAGGACTGACTAATCCTCCTTTATATGACAGCCACAATACTATAAGTCTGAAAATGAAAACTAAATCAAGAGATAAAGTCTCTGAAAAAGATACATGAAGAGTGCATAGTGATGCACTTATCTTGTTAAAAATGACATATCTTATTCAAAAAAAAATTGCCATTATTGTCTTCATGGAATTGCATAGGAAAATCTCTTTAGATGATTAGAGAATTACATCAGTGAATGAGCATACACAAAATAAAACTAAATTGCAATAGGTAAAGACTGATGTATGTAAATAGAAATGTTTTTGATATAGTGTCTATATAAACAAGCACAATGGGAGAAAAATGCACTAGCTGTTAATGACATGCATGAACTGGTCTAGGATGTGATAAACATTGTGTTGCAAAGTTACTTTGAATTTAACTAGGAAATAACTCATAATCCATTCATAGCATAACATTCTGGTATTCATTTGATACAAATATATTGCTTTTTCTAGGGAGAGTCAGGATTTGAATTGAATTGTACTTGACTGGACACACATGCTGCTAACATAGATTCACTGGGACCTGATAGTATTTATGTATTCAAAACTTAGAGAAAAGCTTGAAAAAGATTAATGTTTTTAAATTAAATTAGTGTAAATAATATTAAATTTACCTTTTATGTCATTTTTACTATAAGTCTGTTGAAAGCTTACTTGGAAGCATGATGCAAATTATGTTATAATACAAGTTTTTATTGGCTTTCTGATCTTATTTTTTAGAGAACCTGGATTTTGGTGTCTGGGGCTTTTTATTAAAAAAAGAAAAAAAAAAAGTAGACCTTAATAAGTCTCTATGACATCTTCATGCAACCATAACACACATGCAACTCTATTCTTCATTTGTCTCTCTGTCACAAGAGATCATTAATAACATACTCTGAAAGATTCTCCATTATCAAAAAATAAAAACCTTACATCTCTAGAAATGCAGTGTTGCTTGGATTCACTAAAATACCTGTAACTTATAAGTAAACCCCTTCCCACAATTAAATTAATATTCTGTTTTGGTCTAATACAAATTCACAAATAAAAACATAGGGTTTGAGAGGAAAAAAAGAAAAAAAAACAGTTCTTCGTGAGGAAAAAAGTGTTACTACACTGGAATGTCTTCTATCTATTTCAGTTGTCCACAGCACTTGTAGAGTGGTTTATGAGAGCAATATCTTCACAATCACTCTTTTTTGATATAATAACTTCTACAACCTCTTGCTGGAAATTGCATGTTATCTGTAAGAACAGTTTTAGTATCGTATTTTTAATAAGTCATAATTAAATCCACAAATAAACATCTTGAATTATTTTTGGCACTTTCTTAGAAATGCTCTGAGTACATGTTTTCTTTCAAGATGTGTATGACAGCAAAATGTCGCCCTACTTTATTTTAATCCCTCAGGGCTAAGTGTAAATCCTCATGCCAAGTAACAAAACCAGCTCCTGCACAGAAAAGGGAGGAAATGGTTACTGTAAGGAACTACTAATATCTAGAAAGCAAATCCAGAAATGAGAGTGTAGTAGGTATTCCAGAAACAGTTGAGAAAAGTTTGAATCATATTTATATTAAATATTTTTATTTTATTTCTATTGGTGGTGTTTCAGGAGTAGAATTTCCCTGATTTCCTAGAAACGACAGCTAAATTATATTCTCAGAAAGTTCAGCATACTTAATGAATTCCTTCGGGAAGCCAGAATATCTGTAGCACAGTTAGCTTTCCATTCTTATATAAATGAAAAATTTCAGGCTCCCTGATGTAAGCCTGCTTTTTGGCTACAGTTAGCAAGAATATGCTATTAAATGACACATGGAGCCTTGAGATGAAATTTAGACTTCACTAATTTGTGCTGTGACATGTGCAAACATACTTTAGAGGAATGTGAAATGCAGGTTTTTTCAATGTACCTGATGAAATAGGGATTATTGCCCCTGGCCAGACTGTAGTCAGCAGTCTGAGTACCTTTGCTTTTCCTTGTCCTTAACAGAGTAAGTGCACAGACAGTCTTTTTATTATTTTATATATCTTCTATATTTCTTTTAATTTTAATTTCTATATTATTATCCAACTGAGATCATTGTTTTAAAATTGAAAGAGTCCAGCAGAGTGAAATAGTATTTTAGATTGTGTGCGTGCATTTGTGTGCATGTAATTAAAATTAATACTGAAAAGTTAGTACTGAAAAAGAGAAACAAACTCTGCAGCAAGTAGGTAAGGCCCATGCAGCTTGTAAAGGAAAATAAAATCACAGACATAAATTTAATAGTCTAAGTGATATAGGAGTGAGAAAACAATATTCAAAATGAAAAGAGAAAGTTACTGATTAGCTCAAGCTGTATTGCTGTTAGTAAAGTCCTTTGAGATCTTTGGATGAAAGGCATTCTAAAAATGTAAAGTATTACTGTCTCAGAGGACCAAAGCTATATGTCAGTTCTAAAACACTGAAATACAATAAAATTCAAGCTATAACCACAAAGTGGGATCTGGATGAATGTTTTGTATCTAAGTTACCTAGCAAATTCCTTAATCCCATTTGGAGCTTTGCTTCCCACATTTCATGGAACTTTTTAGGGTATGAGGAAGGAGACTGTCTGCTCCTTTTAGCCTACCTGGTCAAGTGCCTCTTTCACTGCAATAAGAGATAATGAGGAAGCCATACACAGGAAAATACAGGGACACAAGCCTGAGCAAGCAATGACTGGGGAGGCAGTGATAGGAATCAAACCTGGTCAGATGCTATAATTGATAAGGGTGTGTAAGAGTGTGCGAACGTTTATTACAGTGAGGTTATCTGATCATGGATCTTGTCATTTGGGAAAATAAGGGAAAAGGGAGAAAGGAAGGACAAAATATACAGAGTCACAGACATGACAACACACTTCTAGAGACAATGTCAAGACACAAACCTCACCAGTCACACTCGTTGATGGGTTATCCAGGTATCACTTCAAGGAAGATTAACCTGGACTTTGCAACTGATAAGGCTTTAAACTATGGACAACATGGACTGGGAAAGATGTAGGAATTGATAGAACTGTACAGACTGATGGTAGGACGTGAAGGGGAAGGGAGGCTAGAGAAGAATAAAGGTAGGGGTACATTTTTTTATTTTTCTTTTTTTTTGTCCTCAAAAGATTCCAGGCCAACATAATTCTGTTTAGTAGATGGCCTTAAGCAAGACCTAGAATACAATGTATATTGCATAGATATTTATTAAAAATTGGAAATAAAAGGAAGAGCTAATCACCTTTTAGACGATAGCCTATAAACTAGAACTGTTAGAACAGAAATAGGACTCATTTGACCACATGTATAAATCTACATCAGTTATAAGAAGAGCCTGAGTAGCTCAAATATAGAAGTCTGCATTGCAGATCTAAAGACAGGTGTAATTAATTTCACTTCCATTTTCTGTACCTCTTCTTTCAGCTAGAGTTTAATCTTACTTCTTCCATATTCCAGTATTCCAGGAGGGGAAAAAAAAAAAAAAAAAAAAAGAAAAGAATTAAGGCTTTGCTTGGACTAATGCTTCAGTTTCTGCTTCAGGTTATATGCCAAAAAGCATGAAAACTTCCTGTTGGCAAAGGACATTATCAAGAAAAACACAGATTCTAAGACCTTGACATTACAATTTTCCTGAGACAAGGTATAACATGGTTTGGAGCACTGTTCTTTAGGCACTATGTTTATTTTGTTGGTCACATTAAGGAAGAATGCAAGTGCAATTCTGAAAAGAAAAAAAAAAAAGAGATGAACATTGTCACACCTAATCAAACTTTCTTGGTAGAAGCCTAAATTGCTACTTCAGGCTCTTATGAGAGATGTTAAGAAGGATGAAGAGCCTGGCTTTGGTTACTTAATAAGTCATGCAGATGTCTACTGTGTGCTTTTGAGATAATATTGCCACTTGACAAGATTAGGATGAAGAGTGAGAATAAAGAGTGGTCTTTGGAGAATGGTGACCTGTATTTCTACAATACTGTGACACTGAATAGAAATTAACGTAAGAATTAAGGCCAATAAAGTTTTTTTGAAAACCATATCTTTTTAATCTCTGTTGATAAAAAGGGTATTCCCTCAGAATCATCATTTGGACACAAATGAGACCTAAACTTTAAAAAGGGGCTGAGGACAAAAGAACAGCATGCAGGTTAGTGTTATCATAGAGAAAGACATTTGTTGTTACTAATGTTTATCATGAACTGAACTCTCTATAACTGAAGGATGAAGTCACTAACACACAGAACCAGCTAGAATTTTAAATTTATTTACAAATCAATTACACATATCCACTGTGAAGTGATTAATTCAGGGTATCCTCGATTGTTCTTAGGTGAGATGTTTACCTTGCAATCTCTGAAATAATGTTTGAGAAAGTGTATAGTAGGTGAGAAATTTAAAACTTCTATTATTAAAAAAATATTGTTGTGAGATAACAATATATTTAAAATAATGAGTAATCTGCCTCTCTAAAATACGATGAATATCCTTTCTACTGTATCGCAGCATAAATTATTAACTTTGATTCCTCATGCCATTCAAAACAATGTGAGTCACCTCTCAATATAAATATTTAGTAAAATTCTAACAGAAGTAATTAATTTTTTTTTTAATTATTCTATTTTCTTTAGGTGAATTTCTCATGAGTGATTACTGTTAGCAAAGCAGACGAAAAGAGACATCAAAGACAATTGTGATTGCAATTGTAGAAAAAATGTAGCCTACACAATATGCAGAAAGTCTTGCATTGTATCATGATCTACTTACATTGTCAAATTCTTTTATGTGAGTTGTAGCAGAGATTATGTATATACTGGGATTATATTTCATTGTCATGTTCTTATCATCTGGATTTGCTGCCTCATTAAACATGGAAATGAATGGGGACAGCTTTTTAGTTGGTTAAGTGAGATGAAGATACAGAAATACCTGAAAGATTTTCTTATTTTTCCTGTCTTTGCTTCTTATGGGTATATATGAAAGAAAAGTATATCAGTGATATTTTTAATCATGTTTGCTTATTTGTCACACTGGAAGAAATTCAGGATATTGTCTTGCTATAATTTCCATATACAATTCCAAGCTTTTAATTTTATGTCGTTTTCCATAGCTATATTCATTAACAGAGACAAACTCATAGAAGACAGCATAATGGTCAGAATTCTTCCTTTAGCCGTCTTGAACACCAGGACAAGATATCACCACTCTTGGATCCAGTGACAACTCACAGGATCAGTCCAAATCTTTGGTGGTAGCTGTACAAGGATCAATATATTACTATTCCTTTATGCACTTGGGATACGGGCAGCATCCCCAATTTACATAGGAAGTGTAGACAGGCAGTGCTTATTTGTATGACCTCTCCTTGGTGCAGTCATAGTGATTAGCAAGAAATAAACTCAAAGACTTAATTTGCCTACTGCAAAATTTATCTCTTCCTATTGTTAATGTATCTGCAAGGAGCCAGGGGACTATGACAGAGCCATTGAGGGCCATTGACATCTCCTTCCTGCAGGCAGGCCTTGCTCATTCTCCACTCAGATCTTATCAACGCACAAAGTTTGAGTCACTGTCAGGCTCTTACACTAGGTTACTGATGAATCTTTTGTACAATGTTGGGAGTGTAAAAAGTAAAAGGTTGTACCTGTGGGGAGGAGCTCCTGTCCACTCCTTGGATAGGACAGGTGACCCTAAACTGACTAATGAGGTATTCCATCCAATATATGTAATATTAAGTATAAAGCTGAGGGATCATGAGGGTCAAGCTTTCTTCTTCCATGGTTGGTGTCTGAGGGAGGACCTTGTCCATTCTGCCTTTGATCCAATCTGTGTGTTCCTGAATCCAGTTCCAGAATCCAACTCCTGAATCTGATTCCCATGTGCTGATAAGTCCAGTCTGGGACTTTCCCTAATTCTTACCTGCAGCATCAGTGGCTATTGTGATGTAAAATGAAGCTCAACAAATGTGCTCTGTGCATGAAAATGACCAGAATATCATGAAAGTGATAAATTTATTGTAAAAATCTAACTGTATGCTGTAAAAACTATTTGACTTCAGAGATACTGAACTTCTAACCTGCACCTTCCAAGGCCAAGCTGTTTACACAGAAAGAGTTTGCTTTTCAACAACATTATGAATCTGTGTATCATTTTAAAACTGTATGAAAACCCAGCAAGAAGAAAAAAATCAGACATTCCTGTCTCAGTGTTTTCTGATGCAGATGAAAGAAAACAGAAATGGAGTGCCTTGTTCAGCCTCCTGAAAAATTGCTTCATTTCACCCACAGTCATTTTTGGATAAACAATAAAAGCAATCAAAGATTTAAATTACATGGACTGGAGTACTCTGGGAACAAAAATGAAATTGATCTACGAGACAATATATTGCTTACAGTGGAATTCCATTCTTAGTTCCTTGTCAACCTAGGAAAGAAATTATTTTAATTTCCAATTTAAATTAATTTAATTCCACTGTTCAAAGTAAATTCTGCATAAATTCATTATAGTACATAGAGAAAATTGAGAATAACCCAACCCTTCATCTGTCCGCCATTTTCTGTTTATCTGCATATGGCAGCAGCTGGTCTTCACTCACACAGAGAAATACAGAGGGAAATAGCTCACATGACAGAAATAAAGGAGTTCAGTTCTCTAAATGAGCACATGTACGAGCTTATTTGCAAGTGATGTTCTTGAATGCTGTAACTCTTTCTATCCCCAAGCTTTTTCCTTGTATTTACTGATTGTGTGTTCTTCTGGAAAAGAAATGTTTCTTGTGTGCTGTCTCCAAAAAGCAGATCCGTGTTGAATTTTATGATATTTATGGATGGCATGGGGAGGATAGCATAGAGAAGGCATAGAAGTTTGGCATTAAAAAAGAGTGATGAGACTAATATAACAATTATTTTTTTATTCTCCCCCATCAAATGACCAGTACATTAATTATATAACCTGATCAATAAAGCCCATCTTTCATGCAAGAGGAAAGAGTGAGGCTCAGACTTTTACTTTGAGAACATGTCTTAATTAATTTATTTTTTTCTTAATCAGCTTTCTTTTGGTTACTGCAATATATATAAAGAAGGGCTAAGGCTATGTACAGCTATTTGGGGGAATTACCACTGTTAAAAAGGGCTGGTGAAGAAAAAAAATGTGCAAACTGTTAAGAATAGAAACTCCCCATCAAAATACCATGAAGTATACAAAAAATGGACTGGGTTTCATCAGGTTGCTGGGACGATGTGTTGTATTATGGCAAATAAAATTGGCATGTGTTCTGTTGTGAAAAACAGAAAAGCATTTTTTAAAGGAGAAAATGAGAACATCTCTGGATACACCATGGACTGTTATGCTGTGAGGAATAACTACTTAAAGTACAAGATCTATAAAGATTTTACTTCATCGGTTAGTAAAATTGATAGTGAGTTATCAAATGAAACTGAAAAGAAGACTTGAAGGCAACAATGCATATCTTCAAAATCCTGAGAGATATATTCTTTTTTTCAGCTTTTATATTTAACTTGTATTAATGTCAGTGGGACTTATGTGCACACATAGAAGGGACAACTCTGTATGTAAACAGTAATTCACCTTTAGATGAGAAACAGAAAAATAAAAAAAACAAACAAACAAAACCCAAACAAACAAACAACAACAACAAAAACAACCAAGGAAAATAATAAAGACCAGATGATTTAAATTTGAGAGAGCACTTCAAAAATAATTGTGCAGGCTATGAATCAGAGTTATATTCAGAATATCTGTGAAATTCTCATCAACATAAGCATAGATGACAGTAATTCCCTGTGCACTGTGATGGAAGCCTAATTATTACTGTTACTAAAATAAAACTAATTTCATTCAAACAATAGTAACATTAAATGCACATACATTGAACTTCAGAAACTCTTTAGAAACTTTTAATTCTTAACCTTTCTCTTTCCAGAGGTGGAATCTACATTTATTTAAGGTAGTTTTTGACTAGGAATAGTTCAATTTAAGTTATGTATTCTCAGAATCATTAGAGTCTGGCTGAGTTTTTCATAAATGCCTTGGGTTTGTGCTTGGGGGGCTTTGGTAGCACAAAAGGAAGCTACTGACATGGCTTCCATAAGAATCTCCCCCAGCTCCAAGTGGGACCAGCCTCTGGCCAAGCCTGAGCCAATCAAGTGCCTTTGTGATAACATATTTAAGAGAGGAATACCTGTTGGGCAACTTCTTTTTGTGTTGAGAGTTCTTTGTGTTGGAGAGGAGTGAGCCATGAGTGAGTCAACAACATAGATATCCAGATCAGTGAGGAAGTAGCAGAGGAAGCGTGCTGGAACAGCCATTCCCCTTTGGCCTGTGGTGTGTTGTCAGGCCAAGCCCTTGCAGCCCTTAGAAATCTACAGTGGTGAAAAATCCCACCTGCAGCCCTTTGAGAACTGCTCCTGAAAAAGGCTGTGAATCTAAGGAAATACTACACTAAAGCAATCCATTGCTGGGAGGATGTCCATTGAAGAGACCTCCACTATTTGAAGTTTGTGGAGGACTTTCTCCTGTGGGATGGATGCCACATTGCCACAGGGAAGGACTGTGAGGAGTTTTTCTCCTGGGGAGGAAGGAATGTCAAGAACAACATGGAACAGTCTAGGACCGACCAGAACTCCCACTGCCTGTCCCATTGCATCTTTTGAGGGGAGGAGGTGGCAGAGCTGGGCCCAGGAAGAAGGGTGGGTGGGAAGGTGTATTTAAGATCGAGTTGTATTTATCACTGTACTATTCTGATTCAACTGATGAATTGGTGATGTTTTTTGTTTAAATCAAATTGATTTAACAGCCCAAATCCAGGCTGTCTTTTGTCTGTGACCATAATTAATGAATGAGTTCTCCCTGTTCTTTGTTTCAAAGCTTTTGTTGTATTTTTTCCTCCCTATCCCACCAGAGCGGCATAGGAGAGAGCAGGTAGCTATGTTGAACTAGGCTCAAACCATGACAATTAGACTTTTGTCAGTAGAGGAGGAAAAAAGTGAGGAAGCAATATAAGATACCCGTTCAGTTTAGCTAGGAAGGTATCATTAAACCCTAAATTTGACAAGCCATTTTAAAGTTTCAAATAAAACCATGTATTTTCAGAAACACTTACGAAACATTTACTATTTCTGGACTCTAGTCTAAAATATATGTATATTTTGAAATCTTACATTTGGTTATTCAAGACATGCTTTCATCAGGGTGAAGAGAGATGTAGATTTGCTGTTGTATGCCATTAGGTTAATTTGATTTGCATGGCTAAAACCCTGGTTATAATACTGAAAATGTTCACTTAAGCCTCTCTGTTACAACTGGTTAATAAGGAGACTTTTCCAAAAGAAAAATACTAACTTCAGTCATAAACTCAATAAATATAACTGAAAACATATTGAATCTGTCTTTTTATTTGCTCTTGTCACATTAAGTTCCTTCTTTCTACTTAAAACCACACTAGTTTTGTTATATAAGAGAAGTACAGGGTACAAGAAAGAACCAAGCAACAACAATAAAAAAGACTTTTTTGAAAAATTTTCCCTGGAAACCTGCATTTTATATTGTATGGAAAATATTAGTGCAGATAATAGATATTTCCAAGATGATGCAATATGATTTGGGAAACAATTCTACTCTAATAACGGCAGCAGAAGATTTTTATTTCTCTTTTGGATGAGTTAAAATATGTTTTTAGATTCAATAGCAGAATTTCTCTCTTCTAACAGATTCCCCTGCCCACCATAAGAAGCATAAAGGGTTTTTAGCACCAAGAGTCTGTGGTTGGGTTTTGTCAACCAGAAATATATTGAAGACCCTTTGATTCAACAATAATAAGGGAATATGTGTGCTTTCTGAAAAACAGCAGTCCCTGCACATTTGTTGCTTGGTTTTGTTTTTTTTTTTTTTTTTTTTTTTTNTTTTTTTTTTTTTTCTTTCCAAGATTGTTGTAATGACTTTTTTTTTGCATAAATTTATTTAAAGATAAGAATTCCTAATTCATTTATCTTCCCATTTTACTTTCCAGTAATTTTCAGACTACCCAGAAACTGTCAACAATACATTAGTTTGGTCCTTTGGGCTGATTACAGAAGTGTATTAGAATATGATTTTTTTCAAGCAGTAGTAATTATATAGTTTGTTTTAATGCCTTTTAAAAATGCTCTTCTTTCTTTCTGCACCCCCAGAGCAGTACAGAAGATCCAGCAGTGGCCTTGGTCTGAACGCCAGTCCTTGGTGGTTATTCTAGACGTGGGGTGTTATCACTGCTAGAGGAAGACTGCCTATGGAAACATGCTGCTAACTTCAGAAAGTGCAGTTGGAAGAACTGAGCTGAAAAGTCAAATCACTGAATAGAATTAGTTCTGTTCTTACTCAAACCAGGACATAATATCAAGCCTAAATATCTTTGACAATCATAAACTATATTAGTTAATCCAAAAGTTAATCAAATAACAAACAGTCATGTGTTATGTATTAAATAAAATAATGTTTGGAAACGTAATTTAAACAAAATTTATATTTATGTTCTGATTATCCTATGAACTATCAGTCTTCATTTTTCTGGTTAATTTCTATTAAAGTATAATGCTCTTCATTCCTTCCTATTTTCTGTAAAACTCTATTCATTAAGTAGTAAATCTGAATCAATGTGAAACCTTACAGAAGATAAGGTTACAGGTAATCAAGGAGATTTCAGGCCTAGCACACATGAAAGGGTGATGTTGATAATGTGTTCCATAAATTACTCTGGAATACAAGCTGTGGCATGGAAATATATTTTTCATTTGGTGCTATGAAACCCAACTGATTCAGGAAATTAAGATTTTCCATAAGAACAGGAGCATAATTTCTAACTTGATTATTTTATTTTATTTTATTTTATTTTATTTTCCAAGTGAAAAACCTTCTCTCAGTAACATGCAGCTGAATATAAGATTTAATCTAGAATCTGCAGATATAAAAACTGTGTTGGTCATGGTTATTGTTCCTATGAATTTCAGTCCTGCAGCTCCTTACCATAGTAAGTCTTTTCAATTATTTTACTTTTAAATTGATTTGATTTATATGGAGTTTACTGGCACTTATTGCATTGGGGAATACTTTATTTTGTTCATACTAAGTAAATATAATCATATAATCATAGAATTATAGAAGAGTCTGGGTTGGAAAGGACCTCTAGAAGTCATCTAGTCCAACCCCCCTGCTCAGAGCAGGGACATCCTCAACTAGAGAAGGTTGCTCAGAGCCTCATCAAGCCCCCCTTGAATGTCTCCAGGGATGGGGCCTCAACCCCCTCCCATGGCAATCTGTTCCAGTGCTCCACCACTCTCCTGGTAAAGAACTTCCTTCTTATTTCTAATCTAAATCCACTCCTTTCTAATTTAAAGACATTACCCTTTGTCTTTTCACTCCAGGCCTTTGTAAACAGGCCCTCTCCAGTCTTTCTGTTAGCTCCCTTCAGGTACTGGAAGGTGGTTATTAGGGCTCCCCAGAGCCTTCTCTTCTCAAGGCTGAACAATCCCAGTCTTGGGAAAGCATTTTTAAATATCTGCCTGCTTTGTTCTGCTCCCTTGTCCCTGAAGACCATTTGCCAGGGTGTACTGTTCCACTCCTTGAAGAGCTGGAAGTTTGTCTTTCTGAAATTCAGAGTCCTGACTATACTCCTTGACTGATTTGTGACCCTTGGTAATGTAAATTCCACCAGTGCATGGTCACTGCTGCCCAAGCTGCCTCCAGTCTTGAGGTCCTTGACAAGCTCACCTGCATTGGTGACCAGTAGATCCAGTATTGTATTCCCTCGGGTAGGGCTTAATGAAAATGAAATTTCAAGGTAAATAAATATGTCCTATGAATCATTACTGACATTATTAAAAGCATATGCCAATGTGATAAGCAGCATTGCAAGCTATTTTAAGGACAGAAATAGGCTAATTTGTAAGTGTATCAAGTAGCAGAAAGAAGAAACCAAAACCAAAACTAACTAGTTACTTGTTTCAACATTCAGGTCAAAGCTAACAAACTTGTACATTAAAGAAACAGTCTGACTAGGAAGAGGAAAAAAAGGCATGTTGAACATCTTAGGATTAATACATAAATCTACAAGCATGGGAGAGCTATGTACAACAAATTGTTTTCTTGCTTTCAAAGATGCCTTAGTTAATACAGATAACATATAACAGTAATATAGTGAGTAGGGAATATTTCAAAGAGTTCATCCTGTTTCCATATGGTAATGCCTAAGAGTAATTCTGCTGTTCACAGATTTTTCATTACCAAAGAAATAGTTTATGATCTTTTTCTGGAGGGAAAAAAAAAAAAGCAAAAAAAAAGTTAAAAAAAAAAGCTATTCTCTACTGGGTTATGCAGATTATGCAACAGAAGAATATTCTTTTTATGTGGATTCCATTCATCATCAATATAAAGAAAAATAAATAGGTCAAGAAAAATACTTATGTATTTTGAAAACAATGGAAATAATTATATATTTTTAAATATTAAAATCCTAGGATACCATAGAGCTCAAAATTATGTTGGAAAAAATATAACCCTGGGGTGCCAGAGTTTTTCTAGTAAACATGATATAAAAATAAAAGAAGAAAAACAGATGAAGAATATAATCCTGTTGTTTATATGTATGTATTTGTAAAGATATCAGGGATGATTGCAATGAGATTGTTTAGAAGACTCATAAATTAGGGCACTGACACTTTACAACAAGGATATTCATCAACAATATACATCACTAACTATTAATTCTTAATTGTTACCACTATATATAAAGAATAGTCTTTAACAGTCATATTCCAAATTGGTTCCAAGTAAAATTCAAAGAAGAGTGTGACCAGCAGGTTGAGGGAGGCTCTCCCTCCGCTCTGAATCAGTGAGACCACATCTGGAGTATTGTGCTCATTTCTGGTCTCCCCAGTTCAAAAGGGACAGGGAAATACTAGAGAGAGTTCAATAGAGAGCTACAGTGATGATGAAGGGACTGGAACATCACTCTTATGAGGAAAGACTGAGAGCCCTGGAACTGTTTAGCCTGGAAAAGAGAAGACTGAGAGGGGATCTTATGAATGTTTACAAATATCTGATCAGTGTGTGTCATGTAGAAGGGGCTATTCTCTTTTCAGTGGTGCCCTGTGATAGGACAAGAGGCAATAGTAGCAAGGGAAAAACACAATTAAGTTCCACCTCAACATGAAGAAAATCTTGACTGTGAGAGTGACAGAGCACTGGCACAGGCTGCCCAGTGAGGCTGTGGCATCTCCTTCTCTAGAGACTTTCAAGACCTGCCTGGATCTGTTCTTGTGTGTGGCCTGCCCTGGGTGTTACTGCACTGGCAGGGGGGTTTGGACTTGAAGATCTGCAGAGGTCCCTTCCAACCCCTACTATTCTATGATTCATATTTACCTGTGATTCAAGTATTCATGTGTAAGTATATCTGATTCTGTGCATAAGCAGAGAAGGATATTGTCCTTAATCATCTTAGATACAAAAATTAGGTAGTCAGGCTTAAGAGATCTTTATTACACATGCGAGAAAAATAATGGGGGACTTTTGTTGTAGAAACTATTCTAACTAGAAACTAATCTAAAAGCTATATGGATTTTATTTTGTATTCATTCCTTGGTGAGATTCAAGCTAAAAAGTGATGAAAGCTCAGTGATTATGTTGCTATCTGCTTGGAGCTGTCAGGCTTTCTGTTAGAATAGAAAAGAAAAGAAAGGGGGCTTTTTTTTTTT
>VWZY01013008.1:0-31956 GCA_013399075.1 Chloroceryle aenea | reverse complement strand
TTTTTTTTTTTTTCTTAGAAAACTTAGTCCAAGAACTGCAATGGCTCAAGTAGACACTGTGTTGAGGATTTTAAGATACATACTGTCGACAGAGTAATTTAATGCTCCCATCATGTTATCAATGTATTTTTCAAATCCTGACAGTGTTGTTTCATTTGTGTCTCAGTTACGGAGTTGTGTCTTAACTGTATTTCATCTATATGCTTATCACTCAGGCAAGGTGGTATCTGAACAAAAGTACTGTACCTATCTTTTGAGAAGAAAACAGATCAGTGTGTCTTCTCTATGCATTACAGCTATCCTGTTTCATGACTTCTCCCAGTATTCTGAGACGAAGTCACAGAATTGTGGCCTCTGTGGTGCTGTTTGAATAATAATGAATCAGTTTTTACCTTTCTAAAACATTTGAAGGAAGGTAATAAACAAATGTGTACATACCTTTTGAAGCTCAAATGATGGTGGCCTGGAACATGAAAAATTAAAAGCATTATTAAGTTCATGATTATTTTATATTGTTATAATATTATAATGAAAATAATAATAGGTAATACATGTTCTTGTGTACTTTCTGACCATGAAGACCTTTTATAGCTTCTGGCATGGGTATTTTACATGCACTGCAGTCTTTCCAATTAAGTTTTAACAATTATTACAGCAAAAATAACTAAAAAGTCTATAATAATATATATATTTGTAAGACTGATAAACAGTAGTTAATTCCTGGTTACTTTTGTACAAATAGCATTTCAGACACTCTATATCAACATAGTTGCACAAGACTGTATCAAATTAACTAAGTAACTAAGAGGTGAATACTTTTTCTGAGAACACTCAAAGTGAAATGAGTCCTAAAGCCAGTGTCATATTCGAGAGATTGAACTAAGCAAAAGTTGTACTTTGTTCAGCAAGGCAGTCTTCCAAACTTCCTCTGAAGACTCTGTAACAATTCAGTGCCTGTTAATAATGTTAAAGTATTCTAAATCAGGATGACATTTCCATTGAGTTTGCTTACAAATTACAAGATCTGAATGTTCCAGTTCTATGTCCCAATATTACACAATTGCTCAATTACATGGATGTGACTTTTCTCTTTCCTTGCACCTGAACATCACCATATTTTCTTTTGTAATCATATTGCTGAATTGTGTTTGGCTAATTAATGTACTTAGTAAAGCTATTATAGGTTCAAGCATATGACAGCTTTTGGAGCTATTTATTTGAAGTGGTTTATATTTTTTTTTTCCCCACAAAGTTATTATGATAAGTATAAAAATTCCATACGTTGTAAAATCATGATTTCTAGTAGTATATACACATTTGATTCTCAATATTACTGGAAATCATAATTGAAAAGGGAACAAGTTTTTATGAGTCATATTTAAATGAAATTTAGGCATATTATAATACATATATAGTAATTATATATTTTCATAAAACACTCCATTACTTCCCATAGTGTACTAAATTTATTGCTAACCGATATATATGCTAATATTTACAGATTAACATTCAATACAATCTATTTTCCTCCAGAATGCTTCATGTTATTATCAAGTACAAAGAATATTTACATTCTTAAATAACAGTAAGTGAAAACTGGCTATGTTAGCCTCAAATTTTGTCATAACCATTGCCCATCTCCATGATACTTTAAGTAGGATTTCATCCTTTGACATCAGGATGATTTTGATAAAAGGAGAGCATACCTGCTTCAGTATCTTTCAGCCAAGGATCCTTCCTATACATAATTATCCTGACTATGTATATGTAGACAGGTTACATAATAAAATGGTGTTCTCTTACCTCATATATTTCTATCCACATTCTTAATGCATTTAAGGAATTTTAATTGTTTTATACATTACAGCTGTCTGAGTAGCAGTACATATGAAATATTTGATGAAAGGTGTTGTGTTGTTGTTTGTTTGGCTTTTTTTTTTCTTTCCATGCACCCGTATTATCTGAAAGTTTGGTACAAACAAAAACACCAATACAAGCAGTCAGAATACATTTTCTGAAACTAAGTAAAATATTGGTTATTTTTTGTTAATTTTTCAAGTGATAGTTGTCAGCCATAAGAATATATGCAGCTCTGTCTAGCAGTTAATCTTGCAATTAATGCTTCTGTTGTCCTATTTATACATGGTGTTTGGATAGCCCTTATTGGTATGGAAAAAAAAAATCAGAAGTTTTTTTTTTATTCTCACAGTGTGTTTTACTGACAATATTTAGGTGTAATAACAAAAAAAAAAATCCCTAAATATTTTAATGCACTTGGAAAATGCAGTCACTATCTTTTTTATATTTTTCTGGTTTATAGGCTCAAAGAGGGAATCAAAGGGGATCTTGGGGCAAGAAGTAGCAGAGCTCATCCAAAACATTTTAAACTAGATTCAAAGTAGGATGGGGACAAAACAAGACTTGCTGGAGAGCCTGGGCACAGCATGCCGCTGCTTGTGGTACCGTGGAAAGTCTTTCTGTCAGCTGTCTCAATGGAGGTGGGGGATGGTGATCCATGTGGCAGCAAAGACACAGGGGTTATTAATAGGTTAGTAACCATGGAAGAGACTGAGAATGGTCAGGTAGGAATTAAGGCTTCTCCCTCACAGCTGAAGCATGCAGCATGGGCATTAAACAGAAGGAGCCGGAGGCCATAGCTGCCATCATGGAAACATCATGGAAATATACTGGTATGACTGGAGTGCTGCAATTGATGACTGTCACCTTTTTGGAATGGATAGGCAAGGAAGAAAAGGCCTTAGGATGGCCCTTTATGTTAGGCTGAAATCACGGTGGGAATCTATTAGAGACCATCCATCCAGGAAGGAAAAGCAGATGAAATACTGTATAAGCAACTGGGAGAGGTTTTGCTATTGATGCTTCTTGTACTCATGGAGGACTTCCACTTCACAGATGTCTGCTGGAAATACAATACAGCAGAGAAGAAACAGTTCTAGATGTTCCTGGAGTGTGTGGAATATAACTTCCTCACACAGCTGGTGTGAGAGCCAACTCAGGAAGGTTCCTTTGCAGACCTTCATACTCCATACTCCATGTTTAAAGTTTTGGTCAAATCAAATTTTGCCTTCTGGTAAACCTTCTAAGATTTCACTTTCTGTTTTAAGGGAGAAAGGAAGAAAAAGGTTTTTGTTCTAAACATCTTATGTAGTTCATTAAGATCACACTTAAAATACATCTCGGATATATCTTCTTCCCGTATTCTAAAAAACAAATATAAATCACCAAATAAAACAAAAATGCACCAAAACTACAATGTTGCACCTTGTACTTGATTGATCATTCACTTTTGTTCATTGTCCTGCAGAACTGTAAATTGCTATTACCTCTGTGGATTTCCAGGAGGAAATACAACCTTCGTAATCATCGTTTATACTCCTGCAATTTAAAATTATCAAATGACAGTTCTTTGCCCTTCAAAAGCTTATTAAACATTGGTTGATTGATAGAATATAAATTTTAGTGAAGATTTCAGCAGTGGGCAAGCACTAACATAGATTATTATTATTTTTTTCCTTCATATTCTTAGGTTTGTATATATATTAATATCAAACTGGATGTCTGGAAATCAACTGTTTTTTCCAAGTACCTTTATATTCCTTACAAAAAAGCACCTAAGGAGTCATGATATGCTGTTATTTGCTATTTTATTAATTTATCTGCTACAATGCAGATGATCTGCTGCTGTCTTAGAAATGAGCTCTGAGTGCAAGGCAAATTTTAATTTATTTTTTTTACTGTAATAAAATATCCGGGAATTGTCGTAGTCTTCACTGTCTGTCAACTTGAAGCACCCTCAGGGCAAAGGCTCAAACATGTTGATATGTTTTCTAGGCAATATTGCACTTCCACTATCACCATTTCTGTTTAAGTTATCAGAGTTGTCATTAAGAACTTTTAGCACAAGATTTAATATATTTTTGTAACCGCATCTTCTACTGCTGCTCACAAGAACTGCTCACTCTAGATGTTCACGTCTGGTTAGTCCCGTATTTGAAAGACTCATGTCAGCTCCACTCACAACACAGTACTTCAAGAGCAGGAGTTGACATTGTTATAACTGATTATTCTATTAAACTAAATTAGAAATTCAACTTTTATGACAGATGTCATCCAATCCTTCTGTAACTGACAAATCTGGAACTGAAATGTTACAGAATGCTGGAGGCTTCACAGCTTTCCCCATTAGAAATAGGGTTTCATTTCCACTAGTTATTTTACCATTAAACAGTGTATTTCTGTGCTCTTTCGGCATTTTTTCATATTGTTTTTTTTTTCTGCCTTTGCACTCCTTGTGTATAAAAAACATTTCTAAAATGTCTTCCTGTTTTCTCTCTGAATTTGCTCTGCAGCACAACCTCCAATAAATAAAGACAACATTCTGTCAAAGACTTATCAATAATTCTCATGCTAAGATTTTTTTTTCCTGTGTGTCTACTTATCAAAGATATGTGGAAGATCAATTTTTGAAATGCTCTAAAAATACTGAAAGTATTGTTAAAAGCTGAAAAACTTTTTTTTGTTGTTTTGGTTTGGTTTCTTGTTATTAAACCAAGGTTTTATACAGAATCCACTGGTTTTTATCCAGTATTTGAAATCCATATTTTAAAAATCATTTGCTTTATGCATACTACATATTTTCATGAGATCTCAATGTAGATGTTCAACCTGCAAAGTAGAAAAGAAATCTTCAGATTTAATATTCTTTCTGTAACCATCATTGTATACCAGAATTACTGCATATATTCACATAGTTTTCTCCTGTTTTCTTTCATTTAACTCTTACCTATCTTGTCATTCACTTTTCCAATCTCCTTTTTGATAGGTGCTCTGAATGTTATTTTGTGCCACAAGTGTCAACCAGCATTGCCTACTGTAGCATTCTTATTTGTTTTCAAAATTTAGAGTAGTTCATTCTCCTGTGTGATCTTATCTGTTGGTTTTGTTATGTTGTGATTTGCAGTCTTTTTTTCATTTTATTCTAAGTCTATGACATATACATAAAATGTATTCCTTCTTTGCTGTCTCAGGGGAATATTATGAGATACATTTGGTTAGAATGAAACAGCTTTTAGGCTCTTAGAAAATCATGCTTTATAAAAGCAATAAAGTGAAGGTAATGTTTCTTTTCCCAAAGACATTTGTAGACAATATATCTGCTGTGAAACTACCAAGCGATTCTATTTGTATTTGTCTGCCAACAATAACCCAAAGTATTTAATTTACAGTTATCTTTATCATCATGTTGCTCATTTATGTGATTACTTCTGCTTATTTTCTGTGGTCAGGTTCTAAACTGAAATGAACTTACCTTTCCCTTAACTAAGAATTCAGTATCCTATAGATTCAATAATTCATTCAAAGCTGTTTCCAAGAAAATACATAATTTTATGTATGACACATTAACTAAGAGCTGGAAAGTATGCAAAGTCTTTATGAAGATTTGTACCTTTTCATCCGTACTCTAATATATTACCCAGTTATATGGTAGCCAAAATATAAGGCATCACTTTTTCTATTACTCTGTGTACTGATATTTTAATAATAACTTGATGACTTAATGAACTTTGGCATTACGTAAGGAATGTTTCAGTGGAAAGATGATTTTGACAGTAGAAAGTTATTTGAAATAAAAATTCCATAAATTTTAAAATATAAAAAGAAGGTAAAAGCTTTTCTAAAGTAATTTCAAGTAATTTTTGTTTAAAAACTGTTAAAAATTCATTGCTTTTTAAAGAAATGCATACATGCACAAAGTCATATTTTTAAGAAAGTCACAAAACTTGTTTTAATAGAAAATAATATTATGTGTGTCAAGAATTATTAATAGTCAAATTTAAGAGCTAAATGGCAAATTAATGCCTTCATAAATCAATATAGAATCTGCTGTAAAACCAATCTTTACACAAATTTTTCTTACTCAACTCTAGGAAGTCTATTTTGAACTTATGATGATTTTGAGAGAAGTTCATGGTAAATGAATCACACACCTCTTTGTGCAATTTACCCACTTTTTAGTCATTTGCAGCACATCCATTTAAAGATATAAGTATGCATTTTGCACACAAGTAAATCTTGTGTAGTACCAAACAGAAGATCTCCTTGAGTCTTTCCAGATCAATGAAATTTATGTAAAATACTACCAAAATAACATTATAATTGCTCTTCTAAATTCAACATTGAATATGATGAAGTCAAATATTGTTTAACAATTTATTATGGCATGCATGTGGAACCTTACTCTGCAGGAATTTTTAGAAATTCCTATTATATAAATATAGTGGTTATTTATTTTTGTCATTTCACTTGAGCTGTTTTGAGGGTGGGACTGTAAGTGTGATCAAAGATCACATGTCAGATGCTACATACATAGTGGGAAAAGAAGCTAGTTAAAATTCTGATGCTCTTTGCAGAAGGAAAAAAGAATCTGTCTATTTCAACCTTTCTGGTTCTTTGTAGAAGCAATTATAGAATGTAAATATTTGTAAACTATATATATGTACTTCAACTTATTTTAAAAACTAAAGTTATATATATATATAAAAAATTATAACTTTCTTATTTGCAGTGTGCAGCTGTTCAAACAAAGGAAATAGAAATCCAGAAGTATCATTTACTTCTTACAAACTGTTTTTTAATTTCTACCTGAAAATTATCTTTAAGCAATATTTCACAATAATTTCAACACCTTTCTCCTAACATTTTGTAAGGTTTCTTTCTTACCATGGTGTGTCTCTATGTAAAGATGAAATATTTCTATTTAGAAGATGATGTACGATTATATAGAATTTTTTGTGATCAAATTCTTTTCTGATATTCTTTTATATAATTACACATACATTAGTGCAGGCATGTAAATGACAGTATCTCATCTGATACTGGTTTTTATTAGGTCTTCAGAATTATACCACCTAAAAACATGTATAAAAACCTATGCAAATATTCTAAAAATATTATCAAATATAAATAGTTTACTGATTTTTGTCTTGCAGATATTATTTGTGCATAACATAATAAGGAGCACAAATCTGCAGCTCAATAACCAGCCAAGTTCGATGAACTTCTTTATGCTGTAGGGATAATCTATATCAGCTGAGAGTCAACCTTGCCATCCTAATAACAAAAATCTTACCTACAGAGAAAATTTAATATCATCTTTTTTTTCCCTGTAGTCCTTCCAGTCCAAACTGCTTGTGGTGTTGATTCTGTCATTTGATTAACACCCTTCTTAGTCTAGGCAGGGAGATGAAAAGATCATTTTTGGCTGCCCAAGGAATCCAATTCTAGAAGTATTTAAAAAGTGGGATCCACAAACTGTAGAATGAAAATGGCATACACAATGTGTTCATGGAAAGAATAGCAACAACAACAATAATAATAGTTTTGATGTTTCTTTAACAGGGACTCATAGTATCTAAGCAAAAAATTAATTTTTCAGAATGCTTCTAACAGCATAGAAAACAATATTTCATATTTTATAAATATAATAAATATAATCGCAGTAGACCAGAGCTACTTTGTTGAAGTAGCAGTACTTATTTATTAAGTTGAAGCCAATATGATATTTAGGCCTCATTCAGGTATCATTGAAGTCACTCCAGAAATTTCTCATTGATTTAAAGGGACTTTTAGTTAACTGTTCTGTTCCAGCTATTCTTGATTCTGCCTTGTTGGGTAATTAGTAGCTCAGTGCAACAGAATACTTTTTTTTTTGTGCTCCATAGCAATAATCAGTGTGATGAAAGATGCATTTCTACTCACAATGACATTCATGGGAACATTAATTTCTATCATACTAGGTTTTTTTGGTTTGGTTTTTTTGTTTTTGAGGGTTTTTTTTTTTTTCCTGTATTAATGGCAGTAGCTGAAAGATAATGAAAAAAGTCAAGAAAACAGCTAACTGAAATTGTTAGAAGATGGTGTGAATCTCTGTGTATCAGTGATATCATCAGTATCAATAGAACATATACGAAAGCATAGATGTAGATACCTATTGGAAACAATGTTGCTTATTTCAAAGTGTAGAAACTTGTATGATGAGATGATGATTTAGGTTTAGCAGGAATATATCAATTTATTGTATATTTTATTTCCAAAAACAGTTTCACCTAAATAATCAATAACAGTCTCTGAGAGCACAAGATTTTCCTTCATGTAGTGTATTATAAATGAGAGACATTTTGCCTAAGAAGAGAGAAAAAGTTTTTTTACTTCTATGAGTCTATAGACATATTCTGATTAAAATATTTAGGTCTGGAGATTTTAAAGTTACTCACTCATTACATCCACATTCTTCCATCTTGCTTTGATGCTTCAATGCTTATTGATAAGAATACAGACAGCATTATTTTGCAGACTAGTGGATGACCGGTTCTTCAATAGAGACTAAAAAGTAGTCTGTGTCATACATAATATGCATATGAAAGACACCACTTTCTGCAACTACAAGGTATCCTACAATGGATCAAGAGTTGGTCTTATATATCATGTCAAGCTCTTGTTCTAGAGGGGCAACTTTGTCCCAGATTATAGTTACTATAATGTTATGTTACATGAACAATCATAGCATCTTGTTGTAAGTGGATATTATCAGGAAGTTTCTTAGAAAGTGACATGAAAGCTTTAGATAACCAGGTCTCTTTTTGCCATGATATGTCCCAGACCCTTTGTTTTTATAACAGGGTTGATGAACTGCCAAGATTAATTTTGGGAAAGAGTTGAGCAACACTGCTTAAAATCAAAAATGGGAAAGATGCCTGCACAAGGGATTGGTGGTATGTGTTGTCCTATTATGCATTGACATATATATATGTATACCCTAATAATCTTTCATTTACAGGGCCAATGTCTTGCTGATCTTTGCACAAGACTACAACAGAGTGTTTTGCCCTATACAGTGCTGCATCTGGGACAGAGGCTGTACAGTCAATCTATTAAAATATCCTGGCCTCTGTCACAGAGGCAGAGGCAGCCAAAAACTGGTTTTGTTATGATTAACATTATTTATCATCTTTGTTCCAGGTCTTTCTGCTGTGGATTCAAAAAGACAAAAGAGGTCTCTCCCCCATCTGTTCAAACCCAGAAAATCTCTACTTGCCTTTGAGATACATTAACATGTGGACAGTCCATTTCTCAAGCAAATTCTCACATGGGGCTTGGTGATCTTACTGCCTCCAAAGTAGGAATTATGACATCCACCCTTTCCTTTAAGGTCCATTTTGCAGGTGATTGATGAAGAACACTAATCTTTGGAGTCTGTAGCCTAATTTAAATTCTTTGGGTCCTCATTATTTGGAAGGGTCACATGAGTCATAGCAGCAGAAGACAGAAAGCTTCAATCACAGTGTTAACTACCACCTTGATGTCAGAGTGGCAAAATGATAGCTAAGGATTCACATGATGAATAGCCTTTTACAGAGATGGGATAGTATAGCTGTAGGGCGAGGCAAGCAAGTTGGAAACATGGTGTATGCAAAAAAAGACCTACATCAAAGGCACACAGAGGTGTAATACAGCTATTGCAATGCAGTACAATAAGAGACACAAAATGCTCAAAAAGACCTGAACCTTAATAATAAATTGAGCTCCTCCTGGCAAAATAAATAACAGGGAATATACCATGATACATACAGTGCTGTAGCATATTCACTCCCTGGCTTTATCATCAGCAATTAAAGCAATATGTATTCTAGAAGGAATAATGCAATCAGTAATTCATACATGTAGTATATGCCATACACTTTATGATGTTCAGTAAATTCAGTGGATTAAGTTTCTCTTTAAGATCTATACAAGAAAAAAAATCCTAATAAATTTCTTTGTTCTCACAGAAAGCATAACTACAGGTACTCACCCAACCTGGAACTTTTCCATGCTCTTCAACAACTTTCAAATCTGAAAATATCAAGTTCAAGAAATATATTAGAAATGTATTTTAACTGAAATATAGAAGCTTTACTACTTCAGAGTCTGACTCAGTTTTGACCAGCAACTCCTGACTCAGTGAATCTTTCTTTCAAGTTATCAAAGATTCTTTTAATGTAACAGAGAAACATTTGGTCTAGGCTTACTGAAGATTTCAAAACTCAAAACGTAAGGAATCAGTCTCTATGGGTAAAATATTCTATCAATTATCCTTTTTTTATTTTTTTTAAATTTTTTTACACAAACATTTAGGGCAAAACATTTTGCACTCTTTTCTGGAATTTTAGAGCACAGATAATGCATATTGTTCAAGCAGTGACTTTCACAGGCAGGACAATTGGCTTTTTTTTTTTCTCTCCTTGTTGAAGGATGAAGGTTAGGATGTTTTGTGATTCAGATAACCTTCATTCACATCTAGTTGACTAAGTATTGGATTTTATAAAGCAATTAAGACACCAGGCATTTGGATTAGTAATGTTTGCCATCATTCATACTCAATAATTGAGGTCATAGGGATTATAAACTCTAATGTGTCAAATTGAATTCACCAGCAACAATCTAAAATCCTTTCATTATCTACTTTGCGGGCATTGGATTAACTGATGCCTGTCAGCAACAAATAGACATTATGTAGAATTTTTCTTTCCTTTTTTTTTTTTTTTTAGTAGGCTACTGATAATTTTTTAGCTAATAAATACAAAAATAAAATTTAACCCAAATCCTTCCTTTTTCTTAAGATGTTTTACATTACCATTTAATCACAGTCACTCTATGTTTGCATCCCCTGTTACAGTGTGGAAAACAAGGAGAATAAATCACAGTTCTTTATTACTTTCAGCCATTTATTACATAGAATCATATTAGAGATATGTACGTAGAATGTTATTTGGTTTGGTCATAAAATGATAACTAAAAAGATAGATGTAGACAGATATATAAATGATCATCATCTTCTTAAGTTCCTCTCTTATTTCTGTCACAAGAAGACAGGCATAGTTCTTATTTTCTTAATAGATGTTTCACATTCACTAATGTATCACTCAAATTCTTAATAATAAACTTCATTAATACTGAATTTTTAGTTGCTGTGAGGTTTTGTCTCAGGTAATTCCATAGTGTTGTTAGCAATATCTCTTTATAAAACTGTAGGTCCATTTTCAGTCATTATTGTCTTAGAAAATATAAGATAAATTAAAAAAAAAAAAAAAGAAAGAATTCTCTTCATAAAATGTTAGGTTGTTAATTTCCTCCATAATAGCAAATCACAAATGCTAAATGCAGTCCTCCTCTCTAACATGAATTTGTTATGTCACCCGAGATAATTGTATGCTTTGGATTTGTATTTTTAAATCGCAATTTTCTAAAACTTTTTTTTTTTTTTTTAAATATGTATGAAATCTGTCAGATTTGGTTTTTTTGGTGAAAAGTGACCATAAGAGGAGAAAGTCCCAGTACTGATTTAGGTTTTAGACTCTGCTTCAGGTTCCCATTGTGGTGATTTTACCTGGTGATTAACAAGACTTTTAATTCAACTCCTGTATCTGTGGTGAATATTTAAGACATCAATAGATGTAGTACTTCAGAGAAGAAACTCATGAGAGAGTAAGGGAGAAGTATGCTAATCCTATTTACTCAAGTTTTCTAAGCCACTCTATGAAGAAATAAACAAAAAATTTGTGAATGGAGACAATGGCAATGAATATTTGTGCCACAGTGACAGATACTCAACCTGACCAAATTTAAACACACTGCTGATGCCTACATCTGAGTTAATAATTTAAAATCCCTTCATAACTAATGAAGAGAATAGGTGCTTGCAAGAGATGATTCATTTAATTCTAATGCAAACACATAAAAAGGTCAGGTGAATCAAGTCTTAAAAGTGGCTATTTCTATTTATAAGCTATAAGGAGAATGGAGTGATTATCTGGGACAGAGATATTTATGATTTATGTTGTTCTAAAGTAGACAAGAGGAATCCTTTCAGAAATCCACAATTTCTACCTGCTTTTCAGAGCAGACTTTAAAAAAATAAAAGGCAAGTATTTTCTTAAATATTTTGGAATTAACGGAATAATCGAATGCAAACAAGTATGTAAGACAAGTAAATACTTTTTTCATTGCCTAAGTAAATATATTGTAATATTACAATTGTTATAATTTGTGTATACTGTTGTCCAGTGTTTTGAGTACTTCAGTAAAAATACACTAGTATTAGATAATAATAAATTAGATATTGTACGTATTCACTGCTATTTGACATTGGTTTACTGCGGCAGTAACTGCTTCATTATTTAGTGGAAAACAATGTCACATTTCAGTGGCAAAACTTAATCTTCTTCAGACTTTAATACACAATTGAAAGGATTGATTGCTGTTGATTAGATTTTGTCTGAGGACATAGTCACTTCCACATGCCACTGGATTTAACAGTCACTTTTCTTATTCTTGGGAGAATAAAATTCTTTTATTCATCCTTTACATAATCCTTCTGAAGCTGCTGTGGAAAAAAAAACCCAAACATGTAGAAAATGTCACTGTTTTCAAATTGTCTCTGTATTACATCTCTTTTTGTTTCATAAGAAATCCCAAATATGAAACTGGAATGACATATCTTCCCCCAGGTCTTCAAGTGTGATAAGCAAGTCTTAGATAGTATTATTTCTTCTCTCACTGCTATTACAGGAGCACCTTAACTTCATTTTAAGTTTTCCTCATCAGTTTCTGCTGCCATCAGGTGAAAGCTGACAATGTGTAAGAAAGTATCTGGCCTTGGAGAGGAAGGTAGGAAACTCTTTCAGTGGCAGCAGAGTCCTATTTCCTCCTTGCTGACAGCAGGTGCAATTATTCACCATCTTCGGATCTCAATCTCAATCTCCTTTTTGCAATTACTCTTCTGTTCATGCAGAAAACAAACAAACAAACAAACCTCCACAAAACCAAAACAACAAACAGACCCAAAACATGAGAACATAAAATATATTTCACTTTCTCAATAAAGCAAAATTGATTTTTGCTTAGACAGAGAGGGTATTTTGTTGGCATTGTCTGTGTCCAATGTGTGGCTTATGTACCAGGGTGTTGCTGTTACACTTTTAACAAGGAAAGTTGAAATGTAATTTCTCTTTTGCAAACATGTATATCTCAGATATGAGCCATCTTTAGTGCCTATGTCAGAACAAAATGATTCTTTTTATGACCTGTGTGAGCTCTGACCTATTCCAGTAGGAGATCCAGAAAGAAGAAGAGAAAGAATTGGATTGCAACATAGTCTGAAATGAGAGAGAAGCTAAATGGATTCTGGTGAAGAGGAGAATCAGACAGCACCAACCATCAGGAAGGGCTCAGACTCGTAAGAGGTTGTTACAAATGGGCATTGTAACAACCAGAGTTGGTGATTTAGAAATATATTGAGACTATAAAACCTATTCCTTCAGATACCAAATAGTGATTAGGTGTATCTTCTTTATGCTGTAATCATTGTTAATTTCTTTTTTAAAGCTTGATGAAAGAAAACCACCAGCTATTTTTTAAGTATCTATAAATTCTGGATTGTCAGAGTATTTTAATGAAATGCCATTAATTTCAGCAAGATTATATGAGAATATAGTCCTTAGAATGTACTGTATTTGTATAATTCATATTAATATTCTAGAGACAGCCCAAAATAAAAGCAACAAACACCATATCCACCTTCTACTACATCAATGTGCAGCTGTACAGCTGTGAAATATTTTTGCTACAAATAAGTAACATTTTTTAAATGGGATAACAACATATCCTTGATTTATTTTGTTCTTTGCAACATTCTCAAATGGTAATGTTGCATCTATTTTCTGTAGCTAACTTTATATTGTAGAAATAGCATTTTCTTAAAAGACCACTGAAATTTAGAATCTCCAATATTCTTTTGCATTATTATATGTTATTTATTTTTACTAATAGGCTGAAAAGTTGGTTTTTTTTTTATTCAGATAATCTCTTTTAATAACTTATTTCAAAGAGTAGCAAGAATGAGTATTGTCACTTAGGAACAGATATATTTTGTAGTTGTTTATAAGCTATGTAAGCTTCTGGTATAATCAGTACATAATAAAAAAGCTATTTAATTTTTTTACGATTACATATAATTATATATATTGAATGTATTCAGATTAGAACGCCAAAGAAGACATTGAGCATATTGAGGTTAATTATGTTCATTTTAATTGTCAATCAGTAAAAGATAACATAAAATATATTTACATTTTAAGATTGTGAGTAATAATGATATATTTACTACAAATAGACTTTTAAAATTAAAATTACATTCCTAACAATTACATTTATCTATTCTAATACTCAGAACTGACAACTTATAAATGAGGTTTGCAAGCAATTTTTTGAAGCAGTATAATTATAACTTTTGTAAGATCAATTTATCGCAATGAAAAAATAACGTTGTGTGAAGAAAAGAGCAAAGATGCATTAATAAACAGGTTATTTTTAGCTTTTGAGGATAATGAACATCTGGACTATCATACTGTAGAAGTGTCACATCAGTAGCAGCATTGCAGTTTCTGTATCTGTCAATGTTTTTCATTTCATTCCTCTTTTTATCTGTAAGAAAAACTTCATATGTACAATTTATCAGGCCTGAATAAGATATATTGATAACATGTGAGAGGGCAATTGAAAAGTGATTTAATGCTAGAGCAGCATAGATCTCCGTTTATCTCAAAAATCACCAAAACAGAAAACAGTCAATAGTCATAATAGTAAGGAACATATTCTTAGTGAGCTATGTGTGAAATGGTGCAAAAGGTACTTCACTCAGAGAAGCTGACCTGATCTCTTTAATTTAGATGCTTTTTCCTAGCCAGATGGTACAGATGCTTTCCACAAGAAGATATTGTCAAGTGGGTGCACTTTCAGTTCAGTTCAGTTCACAGCATTCCTGGTATTTGCTTCAGACAACTTTCATCCGGAACAAGAAATTGCAAAATGACACAGAAAAAGAAAATACACAGTCATGCTGCATTAAGAATTATGAAATCCTAGTTATGAAATGCCCAGTTGCTTGGATGTTCTGGAAATCTTGTACATCTTCATCCTGGAGGAACAATTAAAAGGAAAAAGAATCATACTCAGCCCATATGGTCTTGGCTGAATACAACAAGCAAAGGATAAATTTGCAGATAATGTGGTGACAAACTGTAATTAATCTCTAATGAACAAGTCTGAATTAGAAGATCAAGTTTATCTGAAGAGAGGATTTTATATTTTTTAAAGAAATAATATATGTAATAAGCTCCCTTCAGGTACCTAATAGCCACCTTCCAGTACCTGAAGGGAGCTTACAAAAAAGACTGGAGAGGGCCTGTTTACAAAGACATGTAGTGAAAGGACAACAGGTAATGATTTTAAATTAGAAAGGAGTGGATTTAGATTAGAAATAAGGAGGAAGTTCTTTACCAGGAGAGTGGTGGAGCACTGGAACAGGTTGCCCAGGGAGGTGGTTGAGGCCCCATCCCTGGAGACATTCAAGGTGAGGCTTGACGGAGCTCTGAGCAGCCTGCTGTATTTGAGGATGCTCCTGCTCTGAGCAGGGGGGTTGGACTAGAGGACCTCTAGATGTCCATTCCAACCCAGATACTTCTATGTTTCTATGTATTTTCTTGATACATTGGCAAACTATCAGCCAAATGTCATATGTGCTCTTGAAGTAGAGAAGCTATTTAAAAAATATTATAAATCTATTAAAGAAAAAAAAAATATTCTCTTAAGGCCACTGGGGAAATAACTGAATGTTTTCAGATGAATGCCTCCAATAAAACTCAAACCTGCGAAAATATCCAGAATAGAATACTTGTAGATCGGGGGGGTGGGGGTGGAAAAAAGCCGCTAGAAATAAAACTGTAATGCAAAATGTCAGTCATTTGTAACTGTCACTGTCATTACCCATACTATCTATTATATCATGTTGCGTCAGTTCTTGAGTTAATCTTTATTCTTCTGGAGCCATTTGGTTCTTCCACAACAATGATGCTTGAAAATTATTTTCCAGATAGATATTTCATTTAATAGCTACCACAGAATAATTCTTACTGCTTACTATCTTCCGTTGATTGAGTTCCATAGTATGCAAAGGATTTACAAGATGCATAAGTGTCTAATAAATTGCCCATGGTTACTGCTGTAAGATTGTTTTACAGATCCACAGAGCAACAGTATAACCACTTCACAGAATTACTTAAAGGAAACAAGAATCTACTGGCTATGAAAATAACTAATTTCACAGTTATGCTTTGTGGCCCCCACATTTTTTAATTTCAGTCACTGTTACAGGTTTTGTTACCTAAATGCTTTTGTATTATTTCCTGTATTACTGCTATTTGGACCTAATGCTATCTCATTTGTTAATACTTCTAGTATTTATAGCATTTTTTCTTAAAAGAGATTGGTTCCCTAGAAGGACCTTGATCTTAAGTAAGAGCTTACTGTCTTTATTTGGTAGCGTAGAAGCACTCAGAAATGGTCATTGACTTCAGTTGGTGGACCATTCAACGAAATAATTTACTTTTAGCAAAAGAATATGGCAAGTTATCACTTTAACTTGTTCTATAGGGCTCCTTGATGTGAAAAACTTGCAGATTCCCTGGAAGTAACACTTGAAGCTATGTAAGTTTTACAAGTGATGGTAAGTTTCTACTTTTCTGAGCATAGGCTGAATTTACAGACAAAAAAATCAGTGATTGAAAGACAACATAAAAACTGAAAGGAAAAAAAAATGAAAGAACAAAAAAAACCCAGAAATTTCAAAATGCAGCTGTGATTCTCAGAAAAGAATAAAACAACCCCCACAAATGTGATTAATAGATAATAGAAACTTTATACTGAACCTGAGTTAAAATTGCAGTACACTCACTGAGTTCTTGGGTAGTGTAGAAACTTGGTTACAGAAATGGCCCAACTGGGCTAGTATCCTGGTCCTGTTATGCCCATTATCAGGTAAACATCACATAAAAGATCTTCAGTAGATGAAAATCAGGTATGACTTATTCTTTCTATAACCTCTAGGCTGCAAGATATATCCCTGAACTTACGGTTCTGTAGTTCTTCTGTACATAATGCAGTCTTTCCATCAGATATAAACAGAAAAATAAGCTCATTGCCACTATAACAGAACCTATCAATACTTTGATATACAAGCTAGTAATGATGCACAAAATCACAGAATAACTGAAGTTGGAAGAGACCTCTGAAGTACATACAGTTCAACCCAGAAATCTCTGAAGTCTTTGCCTACTGTATACTGGTACAGAGGAGAAACCTGAACTGTTAACTGAAAGGTTGAATTAAGTTGTAAATTGTGGAGGAGAATTAATGAAAGAGTAAGACAGTATGTTACCATATTCCTATGTTCCCACACTCCAATCCTTTATTTTTAGGGGAGAGAGACAGTAAAGGCGTTCTATATAAAACTGACTCATAAAATCATCCCTATTCATGCTCTCTCTGCAGATTTATCTCCCTGTTTGTAAGTCAGCTCAAGACCTGCCACCGCTACTGAGCTGATAATTTTCCAGACTATATTTTTTAATATTATGAAGCATCAAACAAGAAAACTGAAAAAAAAATAAAAATCAGTCACTGCATTTGCATCTTAAGCATATAAACAATACAGGCAGGTGAGGTGTCAACTTCTTTCTAGATGCAGTGTCAGTTCATATCCCTCCATTTTATCAAGGACACTGTGATATTATCTAAGTAGTAAAACCTTTGTGTTTAATTTATCCTTCCAAAAAGCTTTATAAGGTAGATATTCACCTGCAATGTCTTTGTCAAGTTAAGGACACATGTTAAAAGAGCTGATACCGAAAGGTGACTTAGACTGAGAAATAACATGGCAATAAAAACATTCAAAGTACTTTCAAGGTAGTAGAGTTGACATAAGCTTGTCAAGCAGTCAGAGACCTCTGAAAATCCAAATGTTTCAGATAAACATCCTCATGCAAACTAGAAATAAACCATATATATTTCAGAATTTCAGAACTTCTTTTTTAAATTTAATTACTTGAAGTCAGTGCTGCAGTCAAGTAGGGTGCTCTATTTAAGATTTCATGCACGGGTATGGCATTTGCTAAAAGATTTTAAACTGGATTTTGACCATAAACATCATGCAAGGCTAAGCCTCATATGTTTCCTAACTTTATTACAATGTGCTCTTAAGTTTTTTTAATTTTAACTGACAAAAAAAAATGTTGTGTTAAGTGTTCTAAACCAGAAAATTGCAACTGTTGATGCATAATTTTGGCACGAAGTCAGAGACAGCAAAAAGCAATTTCCAATGACACTTCATCACAACTTTTTAATGAATATGATTGTTTACATCATCTTGATATATTTTTTATAACTATTTTGAAAAATACTGATAGCTATAAGATTTTAATGATTCACAGTATACGAAAAGTAATTAGTACATTTGATGAAAATATAGAATGAGTGAAGAAAAACAGAATTTTACACTTGGTCAGAGTAACAGTTTCTAATGGTTGTTTTATTTTCTAGGTTTCTAGTAACCTGTCTTTAGGAATTGACTTTTTATGGGTGGACTTAAACTATAAACAACAGGATTATACTTATTTAAGAAAGCACTCATAATATTCAGAAATTTCTCCTGTATGAGATTTATCATTTAAAGTTCAGTTCAAAATAATGCAAGGATTAATTCTTGATAAGACATTTTGTGCAGGTTACCAGCAGTGACCTGTTACCACAAAAAATGTTGGCAGAGGAGACAACTGAAACTGTACAAATGGCAGTATGTCTAGTAAAGGAGGGAGCAATAAACAAAGAATATGACAGATTTTTAAAGACAACCATACCACAATTACAAATAAGGACTTGATACAGTGAAATAGAGCTAAAGGGGAGAAGTAAATTGGGTTCTGACACATTATTTGGATGAACAGTAAATGTGGTGACAGGGATAATCAAGGAAAATGATAAAATGGCAGTCAGAAAGTACAAGAGGGACAATATGGGAATATTCGCCTCCGCCTCCAGCCCAGCTTCCAACCACTGCAGCTTGGCCTAAGAAAGTTAACGTGTTTCATGTCTGCAACTCTTTCTGAATTATCTCCATGATTAAGGAATACTTGGAGTTTGTAACAATAGTCCTACTAGAAAAGACACCTTTATAAATGTGAAATTTAGATGAGATTTCTTAATAATGTTTTTTTTTTTTTTTTAATTAAAAATTTCAACAGTCCTCTTAGTAAGATATTAACAACACTTAGGATCTGTGTGAATCTTTCACTCCTTCAGTAGGGTGGGAAACATTTTATTATTGACTTCATCAAGATAAAGAGCTAACTATGATAAAGTCATGGCCAGTATTTTCTTTAGTTCAGTGTTTTTATCAGTATATATGCATAGGTTTCAAAGATAATCACCTGTTAAGATGACTGCATTTTTACTAGCAGACATACATACTGATCAAATATTTGTGCTCTTCCTTCACAGACTGTTTTTGGAATTCTGTAGCCAATGTTTATTTCAAATATATACAGGAATAACATAGAAACATGAGCAACTAGCTAAAGAGTATATTACTACAGCTAATGAAAATTCAATTGCTCTCAGATATATATGTCATTTTAACAGAGGGGTGTATGAGTAGTTGCGTTTTTTTAAATATTAGTTTTACCATTTAAGTGTTAAAAAACAGAAAGTTGTAGAATTTCAGAAATAAAATTCTTAACTGCTTCACTTTAAACTGCATGTCATTTTACCAAATTGCTTTTTCTTCTGTAAGGTTTTTTCATGTCTTAAATGGGACATTCACCTAATACAATAACTTAGAAAGAATCTTAAGAGCCTTCTAATTCTCTTGCTAAAAATATAATAATAATTAAAAAAGCTGAAATTAAGCTGTTCTATTTAAATTTGTCCTGGTAAATTATTGATTTGATGCAAGCTCATCACTGCAAACTTGGGCTTAATACAAAATAGCTGTAATGTTACAGTGATGCAGGAAAACATGAACCTGATGTTCACATATAAAAATCAAGCATAATTTAATTTGTATGGATTTAGACTTTTAATATTTTAATTCTATAGTTTGCAAGTAATGCTGTGATAGACAAAATAGTGACACATCAATAATGTCTCTCAATAAATTAAGACAGTTACATTTCACACTTAGATTTCTTGATGTATAAAGAAACTGGGAACTTCCCTTCTTCAGAGACAGATAGGGCCAGTCTCTCTTACATTCCTACCTAGAAGCAGATTTTTATTATAACTGTAAAAAATGTAGTATATATTTAAGCTGTGTAAAATAATTATTTTAGCTGGAAAATAAATTCAGGGATCATTAGTAGAGACAGAAAGAGAAACTTACTGTGATAGTTGAAATCTCATTTTCTTAGAATACCAGATAAAAAACATAAGACTGACAAAACTGGTACTATACCATAGGGACATTGAACAGACCTTAACTCATACACTGTGTCTCTATCCTGACTAAAGTAAGAACTCTGTTCACAATGAAGTTTTGCTAACACATTTTTATTTTCCTTTATTATTCTGTGGAGGTTGAATTTAAAAGTGGACAGATAGTCAACCTTTTGGATCCTATAAACCTTCCAACAGGAACCCCCAGAAGCATTTGTGTTCCTTGCACATGTCTACTCTGCAGACTGAACAGGCTGTAAATTATTTGTTCCAAGAATGCAGAGCAAATTAGCTGTTTCATCAGAGAGTAATTACACCATATCTCAGTGTTGTTTAAGGCTCTCTTCTGAGCACAACAATTGATACAAAGTGTGATGGATGGTAAAACTATTAAAGCTGTTTATTCCTATTCTTCTAAGGAGTTCAAACCAACAAGGGTGAAGCTAGGCTGTAGGGGGTCACCTTGTCTTGGTTAATACACATCAGCTCAGGATCAGCCCTCTAAAGAGAAAAATCATAGACACAAAGAAATGTCTGTGTTGGAATGGACATCTAGAGGTCCTCTAGTCCAACCCCCCTGCTCAGAGCAGGAGCATCCTCAAATACAGCAGGCTGCTCAGAGCTCCGTCAAGCCTCACCTTGAATGTCTCCAGGGATGGGGCCTCAACCACCTCCCTGGGCAACCTGTTCCAGTGCTCCACCACTCTCCTGGTAAAGAACTTCCTCCTTATTTCTAATCTAAATCCACTCCTTTCTAATTTAAAATCATTACCTGTTGTCCTTTCACTACATGTCTTTGTAAACAGGCCCTCTCCAGTCTTTTTTGTAAGCTCCCTTCAGGTACTGGAAGGTGGCTATTAGGTCTCCCCAGAGCCTTCTCTTCTCCAGGCTGAACAATCCCAGCTCCCTCAGCCTGTCCTTGTAGAAGAGGTGCTCCAGCCCCCGATCATCTTCATGGNTTGAACATCATGAGGTTCACCTGGGCCCACCTCTCCAGCTTGTCCAGGTCCCTCTGGATGACATCCCATTCCTCTGGTGTATCCACAGCACCAGTCAGCTTGGTGTCATCCGCGAACTTGCTGATGGTGCACTCGATCCCACTGTCTATATAAAAATGTTAAACAAGACAAGCCCAGTACAGACTGCTGAGGGACACCACTTGTCACTGATCTCCATCTGGACTCTGAGCTATTGACCACTACCCTCTGGTTGCGGTCATCCAGCCAATTCCTTATCCACCGAACTGTCCACCCATCAAATCCATATCTCTCCAACTTGGTGAGTAGGATGTTGTGGGGGACTATGTCAAAGGCCTTGTCTGGACCATGTCAAAGGCAGAAGTCTGGATAGATCACATCCGTAGGTCATTCCTTATCCACAGATGCAGTCACTCTGTCATAGAAAGCCACTAGGTTTGTCAGGTAAGATTTGCCCCTAGTAAAGCTCTTCATTGTTAAAGTTCAAACTTCATACTGAAGAAAAAAAATAATGCAAAGTTTGATTTTTTTTCCCTCACTCTGTGGAGTATTAATATGTGGGGAAATATCAAAGAAAGAAAAATAAGCAGTGTGCCTGGAAAATAATTGCTATATCTCTACCAAAGTTTATTTCAAAAGAATATATTCCATTTGACAATGTATGTTTTATTTTATAACTAGAAGAAAATAAAATCTCCGCAAGATATTCCTGAAACAAGGAAATCATTTACTACTTCCCATTGTCAGACAGGTGTTCATCCATCTGCAGGAAAGCGGGTCTCCATCATGTGTACCAGTTACTTGGGAAGACAAACACCATCCCTCCCCTTCCTTCTTATTCCCCCAGCCTTACATGCTTAGTATGATGTCATATGGTATAGAATATTGCTTTGGTCAGTTGAGGTCAGCTGTCTTGACTGTCCCCTCTCAACTCCTTGTGCACTTCCAGTTTGTGGTGTGTGTAAGAAACAGAAAAAGCCTTGACTTTTGTTCATCAGTTGACTGATATTCATCAGTAACAGAAATGCCTCTGTATTATCAGTTACTATAAATTATTACCTCTGTATTATCATCACTTTTTTTTCTGGCACAAATCCATAACATAGCTATATACAAACTAATATGAAAAAAACAAATAAACCACTCTATCCCATTGTCCTGGTTTGAGTGAGAACAGAATTAATTCTGTTCAGTGATTTTACTTTTCAGTTCAGTGCTTCTAACTAACTGCTCTTTCTGAAGTTAGGAGCAGGTTTTCATGGACTGTGTCTGCTGCTGGCAGTGGTAACAGCCCATGCTTAGAGTTACTACCAAGGACTGGTGTGCAGACCAAGGCCACTGCTGGATCTTATGTACAACACAGGGGTATGCAGAAAGTGAAAGGCTGCACCTAGGGAGGAGCAGACAGGGCAGGTGACCCCCAGCTGACCAACAAGGTATTCCATCCCATAGACGTCATAACTGGTATATAAAGCAGAGGGATCCAAAGGATCTAGGGCTTTTACCTGGGCTCTTCTCCCCTCTTGGACTGCTTCCCTGGAACATCCAGGGAGGATTCTGTCCATTCTGCCTTTGATCCAGTGTTCCTGAATCCGGTAGCAGAATCCAGCTCCTGAACACAGCTCCTGTCTGCTTCAGGGCCCAGTCTGGGACTCCCCTGATGCCTGCTCTACAACATCAGTGGTGACAGTGATGTAATTACCATCAGGGGGTTGGGTTCGATACTGGTTTTGTATATATTCGTACATATTCTATTTTTTAATTATTATTAATCATCATTAAAGCTGTTCTAGGTTCCTTTTCTAATCACTAAGTCTCTCTCCCTTATTCCTTTTCTCTTCCCCTTTGTGGAGGGATGGCGGTTAACAGAGAGCATCTGTTAGGTCCAAGGGGCTGCCCTGACCCTAAACCATGACACCCACTCAAAACCAGCACAAATATTAACATTTCATTTGATGAAATCTAATACAATCCAGGAAATATTGAATAATGTGCACATAGTTATTCTAATTTTCTTAACTGCTTATTACATGGTTTCATAACAACTTTCTTAAATTATATAAACCCAAAATTACCATATTTCATTAGTCTATAGATCATTGTTTTCTTGAACTGAGAACAGCAAAAGGCTCAAAATGCTTTCAGTCCCTACAGTTAACATTTTATCAGAACATAGACATTATGAAAAAAAGAAGAAAAATAAGGAGAACTCTGACTGAAACTTTTCTTTTCACACTATGCCTTTGCAATGACTTTGTGATTCTTTTCTTGAATTGCTTCTTCCGGTCTAACAATTTCCAGTAGTTTATTGGTTTGGATAAACTTCACAGAATTCCCTTTTTGGCCTTGTAGGAAAGTTTCTTTTGTTACCCCTGAGGTTTATCTTTGGTCTGTTCTCTAATTGCAGACAGACTGCTGTTCCTTTGAGGGTCTTCAAAGCTGCATCTTTTTCATCTCCAGTTTTCTTTCTCTGGCTCTTCAGACATTTCTTCCCCAAAACACACATGCACATACACAAATCTGAAGTTGATCAGTTGTCTTTAAGGAGAAGGAAATTTCCCCTTTCCTCTGAATTTTATCATTGTACTAGAACAGACCAGTCAGGGACAAGGTAAACACAAAGTCTTTTGAATTGCTGTGTAATTCACAGTGGTTTCTTTTGTTATACTTGGTTAGAAAAATCCAGTATTTGTACTGTAAAATAGAAGCTTAGAAATTAAATAATTCTTTCATCTTTCTCGAGTAGTCTCAGATAAAAGACACACAGATTAGGACCTGACTTTATCTTGAGCAAGTTAGAGAAAGGTGAACAGCACAAACATAAAGTTGTTAAATATGAACAAAACCAAGTTATCACTGTTTCTAACAAACCCAAGGAGGTATTTACTGAAAAACTGTAGGAGCATTTAATTAAAATCACCCTTTATATCTTTTTAACTCTCTCAAAACACTGTTTTAGCTTCTAGCTACATTACAGTGAATGGCAGTGTAATTATAATAATTAAACATTATCTTTGTTGAACTCTAAAATTGTAAGGCAGTAAAAAGTCATGGATATATGATGTCAGGATTTGACTATTTGATGACCATACTCTTTAAAGTCATGGCTTTCCAGTACGTCAGAGGAATTCAGTGTAAGAGAAGGGTCCCCAGTCATGGGATTCAGACAGTTAAATGTTCATTTGACTCTTCAGTCTCTGAGAATTAAAAAAATTTTTCACATTTGTCAAGATTTCTAGTGTAATGGCATCATGCAATAAACCTAACATTCTGCTTACTTACACTTTCTGCACTGGCACCCAGATAAAGTTTGGTTATTTTTATGTGTAAGCTATTTAAGTTACACAATACCTCACACAATGAAAAGAAAGAGCTAATGCTTGCTACTCAGTCACCATGTACATTTTCTCAACCTCTGTGATATTCACAGAGTTCAGCTCCAGCAATCGAGGCAATAGTCACCTAAGTGCTAGAAAATTGCTACCACATTGAAAAGAAACTAGAATCAGCTTAGGTCAAAACAAATCTTGTCACTGTGTACTGTCAGGTCAATAAATAGTCTGTGGCCTTTTACTATTCATGGGAAAATCATGGTTGTTCAAAAGAATATTTATCTTTAACACATCAGTCATAACTCTATCATCTTTCTCACTGAAATCTTCTAATGAATTTTCTGAAAATTTATGCTATCCATACATGTCCCAAAAGACATATATGAATCAAAATTCTAAAAAAAATCCCAAAGCAAAACAATAAAAGAGCAGTTGAAACTAATAAAACTCCTTTAGCTTCTGAGAAGCTACTTAACCCACACTATACACTATAACATACGAGGGAGTGATAGAAAAATATTATTGATTTTGAACAAGAAAGGAACAGGCAAATCAACCTTTAAATTGTTGATGAGAAACTGTTGATAAATATACTATAATAAATATCTCAGATCTTAAAAAAACCAAGACTTTTTGCTTAGTGCTAACATTGAGAAGAAAACAGGCAAGAATGTGGTAGAACAACTGTACTCTTACTGTCAGCATGTCTTTACTGTGAGATACTATCATATGAAATCAGTTGGTGAAATGTAAATAAAAGGATGTGTTAATAATCACCTGTTTGAGATAAGTAAGATTAAAATATTATTCAACTGATATTTCATTTTAATTGGATTCTCCTTGTCAAATATTGTATCTATTCCAGTACACTCAGAAAATTGACCATATACTTTGAAATTAATTTAGCAGTTTAAAAAAAGTCAGACCCTATTATAAAAAGTCTATTATCAGCAGTAGCTTTATTAACTTACTGTTTTTATAAGAGATTTTACTTCTTCAGGTAAGAACTTACTTTCCAATTTCAGATCATGTAAAAATTTCAGGATGATGTTAAAAAATTACAGTATTTGCTTTTCCAGTAATCTTACAGAAACTTTTTGAAGTTTGTAATTTTTAATATCATATAAATTCAGTCATATAAATTAAATTGTATTTTAAATTTAGAACAAGCTCAATAACTAACTCTGATCATGCTTCACGCCTCTAGAGAGTTACAATGGATGGTTGCAGGCTCTTCAGGAAGGTCAGGTTGAGTAAAGCAGTAGGAGAGTTGCCCTATATGTGAATTAACAGTGGGAATGCATGCCTTGAGACAGGTCAAGAGACAGCTGAGGTTTATGGATCAAGATCAGTGGGCAAATCAGTGTGGGCAAATCAGTGTGGGTGCTGTTGTAGTGACTATCTGCAATAGATCTCCTGATTAGGCAGGAGCTTTCTGTTGCTAACTTTAAAAAACAGAAAGAAGCCTCATTCACAGGTCCTGGTCCTCATGGGGAATTTTCACCACCCTGAAATTTACCAGAAGGTTTGCATATCGGTGCATGACCAGTCTATAGATGCATTGCACTGAATGCATTGCATCTGCATTGCACTAAAGACAACTTCATAACAAAGTTTATAGAACCAACAAGGAAATCTTCTCTGATGGACCAGTTGCTTAAAAATGAGTAAGAAACAGGTGTGGGTTGAAATTCAGGGGCAGCCTTGGCTGCAGTGACTTTTCATCTACAACAAAATTAGGTAAAAATACATAGCTAGAACTACATATATGCAAGCAAGTTTGTCTTCTGTAAGTAGACATATTCTTTAACTAAAAAAAAAAAATCCAGTTTTGTTTTTTTTTTTTTGTCAAAATCTTTGGCACAGATGTTTCACAGATTTATAGATGGGGTATACAGTAGGGTAGGGCTGGATATTTGTATAAATATCCAGATAATTTCTTGTAAATAATGCAAGTTATCAATAATGATATCTAGTAGGTATTCCAGTCGTAGCACATGTTCTGTGATGTTAGAATTTAAAGACATAAAAGCATTTGGAATTTGAAAATCATTGTTCCTTACTATAAAGTGTTGGGGTTTTTTTTTACCTTCTAGAAAGAAACCTGATTTTTTAAGAGTATTATGTTTAAGGTTTTCATTTGTAGTAGATGCTGAATCATCTTCTAATAATCTCTCATAGGAAAATCAGAAAAAAACCACTTGTTTATACAAATGTTAAACTAAACTTAGTCTGCAAATTATTAACCAGATGAAGGGGGAGTGAAGTAGCAAGGCATCTTGTTTTACGAGAACAGGATTAAATAGGAGGTTGCCTTTATTCTCTCTCTTAAGCATATTATACATGAAAGGAATGAAAAGGGGAAATCATGATGTTCCTCACAATTAGGTTATTCACTTTGGGAGATATTTATTTTTATTACTTATTAATACAATTACTACATTTCAGTGACTGTTACTGATGAAAGTTACAGTAGATTTTCCTTTTTCCATTGCAGATTTTGAGGGTTTTTTCCTTTCTACTTCTTCTTTTTTTCTCCTTAAGACTCAGTCAGATGAAATTTTTCAGTGCCAGATCTGTCTGTAAAATCTCTTTTATCATTTCTTAAATTCCATCATGCACTGTATAAATTATTGTTCCCCTTAACAGATAAATAAAATTTTGAATAGGTGTTTTTTTCACAATTTACACACGTGAACTAAAACTATACTTTCTTGCTGAGTGGACTGTATGATGGGAAAAAAACATTTCTCTCTGTAAGTAGAGAGAAAATAATTTATTAACTTTAGTTTTATATAGGTTTATATTTCCAGAATGGCATGTCACTAACCATTGCATTCCAGGTATAAGTTAATGGAAATATGTAGTTAAACTGTGTGTGAGAAGGTGACCTATAATCAGAAAGCATAATTTTTATTCATCAGTACAAAATTCACTCCTTAAATATATTTACTGAGTAGAGATAAACATAGCCTTTCATGGTCCAAAAAAGATGTACAAAGACCTCTAGAATTATTTGTTAATTAAAATCTTTGTCAAGACACCTAAATCACCTTGAGAAGTTATGGAAGTTCATCCTTAAGCCTTGCAGCAACACCTGTGCTCCAGGACACTCCACCATATGTAACAATGTGATATAGCTTTAGGATCAGCAAGGTCTAAAGTAATATATAACCTCCTGGTGACAAAGGCTGGGCAAAGACTAAGCACCTAGAGTTAAATGCAGCCTCTGTGGCAATGGTCAGAGGGTACATGGCTTGAGATCCCAATGGGGTTTCTCACTGCTTTTTTCTACAATGTGTTTCTCTCAGCAATCTCATACATGTTTACACAGTTGCACTGCATCAGAGCTGACCTTGAAAACCACTACCCAAAAGTCTGTCAGGGGGCAGCATTTGCCGAGCAGGATCACAAAGAAAGACCTTGGTAGCCTGGTCAGGGTAATCAGACCCTGCTGGCGCACTCGGACCTCCAATAGATTCTCCATTAGCACTGAAAATTGTGTAAAATGTAGGATGTGGGATTTCATCACCCTTTGTCATCCTGTACCCAATATATTTCTATTGGAATGGCAAAGAATTGCCTGTGTGTAGGTGATCATTGATATTTTGTTGTTGTTTCATTAGAATGATACTCTAATATCAGAGTAGTGAAAAGAACAGACTTTGCTGCTGATGAATATGTCCCTACTGCCTCTGGCATTGTCCTGGGACAGCCAAGAAAACCATGTGGGGCTTATAGCTATAATGGGGGACTTAAGGACTCTCAACATCATTCTGGAGGGGTAATTGGGAGGTTAAGCCAGGGTATCATGAGGGATTTGAAAAGACATTTTACAGTTGTAGGCAACAGAGTTCAGCCCAAACTACTTAAGTGTGTCCTTCACAACCAGATTACTAGTTGAAAGTACACATTTACTGGATATATCACATCATTGCTACTCAGACTAAAATAAAATAAAGGAAGAAGAAAAGCCAAAAGCATTCTGAATTTTATCACTGGTTTTAATAAGAGAAAAAAAAAATAAACAAACAAACTACAAAACTTTGCTTAGTAAATAATCCCATTAATTTTAAGGGCAAATAGTCTTCCTTAGGTTGTCCAGTTTCGTATCAAGCCTTTCTTATAACATGACAGGAGAAAATTGCAAGCAAAGACTGGATATGATCAATGTTAAGCAGAATTGACTGAAAATATAATCATCATAGCCTTAGACTCTCAATAACTTTCATAAAGGAAAATATAAGAATTATAATAGTTTTCAGATTGGTTTCCTTCCTTCTAACATTTTAGCTCACTGAATTTCTTCATAAATTTTGTTATTTTCTTTGAGACAGATATGCAATAAATAGAAATAGTTCTTTATTAACAGAGGGTGATAATTTACACTACCATTTGATATAGATACATATTTTGTATTGCAGACAGTGAAGACAGAAGAATAACATGCTATCTGCCAGAAGACATACTACCATTGATGAAATAAGAAACTTTATATAAAAAAGCTGTCACAGAAGACTGACCCCACAACAGCACACAGCTATGAGTATAGTGTCTTGTATTCTAGAAGGAGGGATTAGGAGGGTCAAGGTGTAAGTGCTGTTGTTTACAATCATAAAAGTATCTGTAGATGAAAGAAAAACTAAAAGGCCTACTGAGAATTTGAAAAGTATCAAAATAATGCCTTCCAAATTCTAGCTGAAGAACAGGGAAATAAAGTAGCTTTCTAATATTTTATTACTTACAAGGATCAAAGGTACCCAGTACTGATTACATTAACTTAAATGGCATTACATAATAAAAATAAATACCCTCCTCCAAAATGAAAAATAGAATGTGGATGAATAAATCCATTGGTTAAGCAAAGGATGTTCAAATCCTACTCATTCCTAATCTTGCAAAACACCCTATCTCATTTTCATGTATCTGCTGTGAGATTTTCCCTGAAATTATGTACTACACCAGTTCTGTATACTTTATCCCTCTACTCTTCTCCATTTTTGTCCCAGCTTTCTGTCCTTTGGTTTTGTGTACATCTTCATAACAGTAAAAATGTTTTTCCCCATATTCAGACTTTGCATTTGGATTTTTTTCATATACTTTGTCTCCCAAGACCATCATTGTTTCTCTAATATTTACTGATATCATTGAATGCTAGAAAGATAGGAAAAAAAAAGAAATAAATAAATTTATTTTCTTTTAATATTCACTTTTTAAATTGAAATAACAAGAAAACAATATGCTCACACTTGTATATGATATGCACAACTTATTTTTTAAATATATTGAAACATGATAAAAAGCACACATAGATTTATGATTTTCTGAGATTTTGAGGGGTTCTCCAGCTGCCTGTGGGACCATGGCACAGTGCAGACTGGGGTTGTGTGTGCTTCTGTCTTCTGAGGTCAATGGCTTTGTCAAAAGCTGCAGAAATCTCTGGATGAGTGGCTGTGGAGGGAGGGGATGGGAGTGTGCCATGTCCTTGTGTGAGCCTCCACCTGCAAAAGGCAGTATAAGAAACAAAGGGAGAAGCTAATCTGACTCACCATGGGCTGCCTCAGTCCAGAGCTCTATCTGATGGACCGGTAGCTCACACCTGACTGCACAGAGCAGTGCTCTAGGCATCTGCAAGCCAGCTCTGTAGGTGCTGCAAGGACCCTCACCTGGCCTGTAGCAGCTGCACCAGGACAAGACAGAGCTGATAGAAACGTGGCATCGTGCTGGTCTGCTCTATCTGGGAGTCTCAGGCACTATGGAGATGTCCCAAATAGCATGAGCTATTTCTTTGTTTAGAACTGAAGACTCTTGTCTTATCATTGAGTTACAAATATACAAATATACACATTCACGTATACAAGCATTTACATATGCATACACATATACATATACCTGCACATTTAAAAGTTTACAAAGTACACAAACACTGTATCTGTAATGGCAGTGCTGAAAATACAAACAAATCTGTCTTTATATTGGTCTTTGGATGTATGTAAAAGGTGTTTTTTTCCAAACAGTATTTCCCAAGTAAAGTTTTTTTCTGTGATAAATGAAGGTATACATTATACATCAGTTCACAGTGGTTAATGTATGCTATAAATCTTTGAAAAATATTTTATAAAATTTATTAAATAACTACATTTCAGTCTAAAATATTATCTCTTACATTGCCTATTGTAAGAACATTTCCAGGCAACTCAAGAACTGTTGAAGGTATCAGATTTAAATATTTTTAAGTAAACTGTTTTATTAGACCATAATTTAGTATGTATTTGATAAGCAACTTCACATAAGTAATCATTAGTTTTATGGGTATATTTTCCATGTTTGATAAACAAAGGACTGTAACTTTTAAACATCAAAAGATGTATGCATATCCCCTAAAGCACTGAGCCCTGGAGGCAAAAATATGCATTTTTCTCTTCTCCTGACTCCTCACTTGGTATTTTTGCAGTTTACCTTTAGTTACCTAAGGATATAACTAAATGTGCTTACAGTAGTAGAAAGAAATGGAGCAGACTGTCTTATTAGAAACTGGGATGCACATACTATGACTTGATAGGGCCTACAGTAATGGTTTTGGCCATAATAGATATGTTTCAAGTACAACTTTTCATTTTGTAATGAAGTTGTTAATTCTATTAAAATATTACATGTCCATGGACAAATAAAGGGAGTGGGAGAGAGGGGTACATGATGATACTGTACATAGCATACAGGAACTGGTAGTGCAAGGTTAATAATTACCATAATTTCTACTTCTTCAGACACATCTCTGTTCTACCCACTAAAAAAATTTTAATGATTGACTTTCACCAATCTGTCATGGTTTGGGATCAGGATGGCCCCTTAGATCTATAACAGATGCTCTCAACACCTCTCCCTCTGCAAAGGGGAAGAGAAAGGGAATAAGGGAGAGAGACTTAGTGATTAGAAAAGGAAACTAGAACATTAATAATAATAAAACCTGGAATATATAGAAATACATACAAAACCAGTATCATACCTAACCCCCCCCCCAAGTGTCACCACTGATACTGTGGAGCTGACACTGGGAGAGTCACAGATTGGGCCCCACAGCAGGCAGGAGCTATAGTCAGAAGCTGGATTCTGGTACCGTATTCAGGAACACACAGATCAGGATTGAAGGCAGAACAGACAGAGTCCTCCTTGCATGCTCTGAGGAAGAAACTGGAAGTGGACCCAAGCCAAGCCGAGCAAAGCTGGTAAACCAGGCCAAGAGGGTGAGACCCTTGTGATCCCTC
>VWZY01013005.1:69182-80074 GCA_013399075.1 Chloroceryle aenea | reverse complement strand
AAGGTCCCTTCCAAACCCTGACATCCTGTGTGATCCTGTGTGTGAAATTGCCAGTTTCAGTTAACTATACAGCATTTTACAGAAAATTAACAATTGACATTTATTTGAGGAAGCCAGGCTACAAACTCCTGAAATTCAGGAAATGTGACTGAAGAGTACTATGGATATTTTGGAAGGAAGAGCACTGTTATTATTCCTAAGCTAAACTGTACTCTTAAAAAATTACAGTTGCAACTTACCTACTTAGCTTTCGCTAATACGTTTACACTTAAAGAGAAAACTTTAAGTATATTACTATTTATACAATTTATCTGGGTGTCTGTGCCATTTGATATTCCATGTTTTAACACCTTTTACAATAGATTCCTGCATATGTAACCATCTAAGGCATGTTCACCTGTACAAAGTATGTAATTTTTTTAAGCTTGAATGCAGGGAATATGCAGACAAAATAAAGACACTTCATTTTTAAACACAGGCAATAGATTGCTTGCACAGTGATTTTTTTGTGCTCTTAATGCTACTGCAGACTTCATAATTGCAAAAATCAATTCACTGCCATTCTGCAAAATTAAATGAAGCCTCATAAAGTGATGTTTTAGGACACTGTCAGCAGTTACTGTATAGGGATATAAAACAATTTATTTTGCTGATGCATGTTGGATTTGAGATCTCACCTCTCCAAAACATAGGAGAATGACAGAGATGATGAAGACAGCTTTGGGACGGAGCTATGAGTGTCTGGTGGCACTGTTCCTATTTATATTCACGTACACTTAACTTAATTACAAAGCAGAGCAGTGACAGGTATTGGAAATAGACCCAAACTTTTTAATTGTCTTTCAGTAGTGGTGAATTTCTATGCAAGTACAAGTCAGTGCTGCACTGTTTTCAAAGCTGTCTGTCATGTAGCATGTAAACTCATTATCAATGAACAACCAAGAAGCCTTTCTAAATAGTGCAATCTAGAAAGACTGACAACTGACTTTTATTGAGATCACTGGCATTGCATATCATTCTGTATAACAGCAAGGAGGAAGTATTACACTAGGAAGAAAAGGTTTACTTATTTTGAAAAGGAGAAAAAGGGAAAAATAAACATTAAAGACGATACCAGATGACTCCATGCGACTGGGAAAGTTAGAAGCAGAGGCTGCAGAGGCAGGAGAGTGTACTTCCGATGTAGTGTAACTGGATACAGGATGTTCCATGTTTATGCCCTCTTTTTCATCATCTGTGACATCATCAAAAGCCACACCTCTCAAATAGTGTTCTGATTCTATTAAAGGTGATAAACATCAGAGATTTGTATGAGGCTAATGGACATCTTAAATGTTGCCTTATGTATAAAAACAGATACAGTCATGATTTGGTTCTACCAATTGGCTTTGTATTAAATTCTTAAGTAGGATCAGACTATGTTTTGGTATGAATATAAAATAGACCTGAATTATGTATCCCTAGCATGCTCTGTCCTGGCACAGGACAGTAGCTGTAAGTAAACAGGTACTATGTAGTCAATTGTTACATAAAAAAAAATCAATTATTCAACACATCAACTCTAACAAACAGATAAATTGATGTAAGCTTGTATTAAAATCAGCAGATATTACAACTAAATAGCCACCAAAGACACGTGAAATATACATACATTTATATATACACAGAAATGCATATTCATATACACAGAGAAAACTGAGGACAAGTTCCATATCCTTTTATATCATGCAGCAAAACACCCATAAGTACCATGTTTTGATTTTGAGATACAATAGGAATATACACTATTACCTTGAAAATCCTGTACCCAATTCCTGCATTATGGTTTTGGAAAAGATCAAAGTATACAGGTATTTTCAAATGCATTTTTGTTGAAGCAGTACCCACAATATTCATATTTTCTACCTTTGATTTGTTTCTCATACTTTTGGTGCATATTTTAATAATACCTTTTGGAGTTGCTTTAAAACTCAGTGGTAACAAATAGTTAAGTTTACTATTCAACTGCAAGTTTACTATCCTTCTTTTAAGTGAACACCTACCTTCATCAATGATTCCAGCATCTTCAGGGAATGAAGGATAAGCATTAAGGTCTGAATTAGCAGCCATTTCAAAATCTTCTATTATTTTCACTAGCTATAAATGAAAACCAAAAACTAAATAATGATATATTCTTCAAGAAATTTATGAGACTTACACTGCAGATATTCATGCACTGTTTGCTTTAAATAATTTTTTTTTTCCTCAGAGTCTTATAAACATTTTAGTTGAGTATGCTGATTCAAAATAAAGAAAATAGTCCAGGAATCAAAGTAGCTCAAGGAGATTCATTTAACCTAAAGAGTCTGAACTTACATAGCTGTCATCTGAGAAAAAAAACAAAAACTGTATTATTCTTGTGAACAATTTTATTCCTATTGATCACACTTTTTAAAAATTATTTTAAAAATAGATGAAGTTTTCCAATATGTCTTATCTAAAAACCATAGAAATAAAAATACCTCCATATTTTTCATAAATCAGGAGTTTCCTGAAGTTTAAATCTAGAAAGTGGCATTTAAAACTGACTAACCTAGATTGAGACATTTTATTGAACAGTATTCTTACTGAAACAGGCCTCAAAACTGATTTCTAATATCTAAGAAGTTGTTATAAGAGGAATGACCAACTGGTGTGCACTGAAATAGGGCAAAAAAAAATACAGTTAATTTATCTCCAGGATTTGGCTAGGTAGCCAGACTAAGTTTTAAAACCCAAATGCAGTGAAATGATGAAAAAATGAAAGGATATGTGAACATTTTTTTCACTACAGGCTTTTTAAAATTTGGCTAGATAATTACCATGATGAAGGATATAAGTGACTAAATAATCCACCTTAATTTAATAACAGTGTGTAGGTGACACAATGAGGCCCTGACATTTCTGTGACTATATGGAGGGACAGGCAATAGACACTGTTAGTCTGAAGGACTCTGAAAGATGCTGTGGAATTACATAGTGCTACTGAATTAATACTGTATTAAGCCGGGTCTACAGGAACTGGAAAATGACTGGGTCTTCTTTATGTGCAAAGAAAATAAATTACCAGCTAGGTAAAATCAAAACTTTCTGTCTCTTTCTTAGATCAGTCACTCACAGTTTGGTCTAAATGCAATAAAAGTCACAGTAATGTGAAGATATAATTGCCAGCATTCCCCATTTCACATATACCATAAGTCAGCCACACTTGATGTTTTAGGGAAATTGAAGTAGATACAGGTATTAAGAGGTCACTCTGTTGAAAACTTTGTTAGCTCTGCCATACCTATAAAATAGTAATTCCTGAATTACCATCTGAAAGCACTATGTCCAAAATGCATTTTTTTAACATCTGTATTTAGACTAATAAAGATGTAAAAAATTCAAGTATTTTATGAAATAAATAGCATATTTATATATTTATCTATATCTATTTATAAATAGACTGTTCCAGAAACAGTCACATAATATTCTGCAGAGACACAACTGCCAGAAAGGTTTCCTGCTCAGCCTGAACATTTTTGCTGTTCCATTTTCCTAGTTAAAAAAAATTAAATGTATTGTGCCCAATCACTAAGAACATCTCCACTCTGGACAGCATTTGGTCCATTGTAAGTAACCATGTCAGCCAATAGATGCAGCAGTAAATATGAAAGATCTGTACATTAATCTTGATGTCTCTCAACATATGCTAAGCAGATTTGAAAACACTCATTCCAAAATGTAAATTTTGGCTTTAGCTGAAAAAAGTTACAAAATCAACCATTTCAGACAAACCATCAGTCAGAACTCACCAGTTTGGCATTTCTGAAATCCTCCTCCATGTTTTCTGTTATGTTCTGTAGTGCCTGTAATTGCATATCCATTTCCTGCTGCTTTTTGGAAAATGATCCTTTGACAATTACTCTGGATTGAAGCGCTGAAGAAAGGAAAGTTCTGTCATCTTCATGCTCTGTGTTCCAAGTTACATTATCTCTAGCAGAATCTGACTTCGCTTCCATTTGTATTTGATTTGATACATGTTTCAAATGATCACCTTGAAATAAACAAAACAATCAATCAGAGTGCATCAGCATCATTGAATAAACTGCAGCCATTCAAGTACTGCAAGTAATTAAGCGTAGCTCTGCCAAACCTAATAGTGTATTTTAGGAGGAGGGAATCATCACTAAAGAAGACAAATGTATAAATTTTTTGATGCATTAAGACTGAAAAAGCAGGAAGTGATTTGTGGAAAAGCTGCAGGAGGTAAGAGCATTACTACAAAAGTGCACAACTCTTTTTTTCCTGATTTGAAACTGAAATGGCTTACCTTCCTTCTGAAGTGCCTGGGGTGGAATTGCATTAGTAACAGAAGCTGCCCTGTGATGAAGTTTTGCAGCAGATGAAATTTCAAACTCCTCATTTTGGTGTTCAGTAGCCCTCTCTTCTGCAGACTCAGGTATCATGGGCAAATCATTAAGGATGTCACTGTCTTCAATGTCAATCACACTGATGTATTCACGTTCACCCTAACCAAAATAAAGATTATGAAGAATTGTACAGTATGTGTTTTGCATACATTTTTTACTGTACACTGTTAACCATTTCCTTTGTTTGCCTCTTAACAAATTGTGAGTTGAAAGACTTTTTGTTTCGGGGACAAAATAACTATAATCTTCCCTGCGGCATTATTCATCTGACTCACCCAGACATAAAAGAACCTAAATTCAAGTAGTAAGAAAACCAGTATACTTAAAATGCATTTTAACCATATGTACATTGGACAACTAACCGTATCAGGTGCATCTGACAGAAAGGATGGTAAAGGTCTCTCATTAACTTCAGTGGGGAGTCTCAGGTTTAAATACATGTCTGGGGCTTGTATCTCAGGGGCACTAGATGATTCTATGAGAAAAGAATAATGGTCAGTGTTATATTTCCAGTAAAGGCCACAGAACTTCAGATAAACTATCTGGAAACAGGTATGCATTATGAAAATGATGAGAAAAGTTTTGATTAACAATTCTTTTAAAACATAGACAACGTAGCTTAATGTTGGTTTATGGCTTGCTTAATGTTGGCTTCTAGCAACACATTACTAAATTATTTTTCAATTCAGTGATAAATTAGCAGAAAAAAAATCAAAAAATAAAATCAAAGCAATATGCTGCAGTCTACACTGCTATTAAAATAAAGAAATCTGCTAGAAAGGTCTTTCTGTAAAGAAGTCATATGATGTAGTAAAATAACCTTTCAAATGGAACAACACTGTCGGATTTTAAAAGAAAAGAACAGCATGCTCACTTGGTACCACAGGGGAAAAAAAATTAGGTACTGAATTCTACATAGTACAATTTGTCAAGGGTTTATAAAATGGGAGGAGAAAACCCAAACCAAAATAATTTTTCTTTAGCCTAAAATCAAAGTTAACTGCTACTTTTTGTTCTACAAATTGACCCAAAAGATGACTGATTGTGAATAAAATTCCTACCAGAGACTGGAATACTGTTACTTGGCATATAGCTGTTATACAACTTAGCAGATGAATGGAACAACTGTATAATTAGCTGAGCGCAGTTTCATACGGAGCTGTGATCTGCCTTAACATCCCACTGTTCAAGCCATTTGGTCTACATAACACCAGTTCCCCAAGACTAAGCAGAACTAAAATCAAGCTAAATCCACAAATATGCCTCTTCATAAAGGAATACAAAAATTTATATAGGTACACTGTACCATGAAAAAAATCCAGCCAAATGTTTCAGAAACAGTATCATAATTATTTCACATCTGGTCCCAAGAAGTCAGATAAATCTTCTTATCTGTATCCTGCATTAAGCTAACTCATGTAGAGAAATATGTTAAAATGATAGTATTTTTATNTTTATATTTTAATATCTTCTGTTTCAACACCTTTTGAAACTAAGAGTAACAGCACCAAAAAAAAAAAAAAAAGTTTTTTCCCTTGAAAACCTCCTTCCATCTTGGATATTGAGCAAATATCACAATTAACAGGAAGCAACACCAGAAATAGTTGGTTGCTGTAGTTCACACAGGTAACACTTACCTGGGTGNTTCTCAAGCAACAAATGAAGCAGAGAAACACTGAAGCCACACCTGACACAGGAAGAGACATGACTGATTCATTTTTTTGAACTTCAGAAACCTCATTTCCAGCAGTGATTCCAATATCCCGATATGATTTGAGCACTTTGTAGGAGAAAAAAAAACAAACCCAAATTGCATAAATTTAAGGAAGTTGCATCACTGAATGTAAGTTTTTTAATTCCTAACTCCAAATCAAAGTAAAGTTCAGGGGGAAGAGGCAGGCAATCAATTTCAATCACATGTCAAACATTGTCAAAAATGCATTTAGATAAAGTCAAGCTATGTTAAAAGGAGCTTTCAGGAAATGTCACAGCAGAACTGACTTGAAGAAAGCATGTGGAGATTGACACATAACTGCATAAGTAACATTTATAACTATTTTAACAGTTATTTTTTAATTTATATTTTAATATCTTCTGTTTCAACACCTTTTGAAACTAAGAGTAACAGCACCAAAAAAAAAAAAAAAAGTTTTTTCCCTTGAAAACCTCCTTCCATCTTGGATATTAGGCAAATATCACAATTAACAGGAAGCAACACCAGAAATAGTTGGTTGCTGTAGTTCACACAGGTAACACTTACCTGGGTGAGTATTTGTACTTGCATCTTGAGTTTCTGCTGGCTTTTTTCCAGTAGAAGCCATGCAATGTAGTTCTGCCGAAGTAGGAGTTGCTTCCCTCATTGTGTCTAAAATGTGATAATACACAATAGGTGTCTACAAATAATACAAGAATTAGACCTCTATGAAAGCAATGGTATGAACTCAAAACTAAGGATTCCAAAGTTTTTCTTTGCATTTCTGACAGATAATTGCAACCTTTCTCTAGGAGTACTTCATGAATGACTTAAAGAAAAAATTTTACTACCTGTCTTATGTGAATATGCAACAGTACTAGAACGTACAATGTTACATCGAATTAAAATCAAAGCTCAATTTCAATATGTAATTTTAAAATTAAATATTTCAGTATGCTGTACAATAACAATTTTTTCATCTTTTAAAAAGGGGGATATGTTTATGACATGTACACCTTTACTCCTTTATCGTTGCTACAGAGCTTTGTAAGGCAGTATTTCTCTATGGCCAAATTTCAGAGAATTGACTGCATTTTGTCCTCTGATAGGACTAAATATTGTGCTGAGTTAATGTACTAAAAAATGAAATATCTTTTATAGGTGTGGTCCTTATTTGGCAAGCTACAAATATTGTAAACAGTTTATTTCCAAAGAGACTTAAATTTTATGTAATTAGAATATGCAGGAAAAAAAAAGTGAAGCAGTATCTTCTAAAAACAAATTGATTTAGAATTTGAAAGCATAGTTTACAGCATTCTTCTGATGAATACATGAACAGAAATCACTGCAAAGTTATGGAAATTCACTCAACATACTGTTATCATATCTTGAAGTCCATTGATTATAAACATAAACAAAAGATTATCACTTATATTTAAGAAAACTTAAATTACTTCAATAATTTTGAGGATAATTTTTCTGTGTTTACAGATAATTCATATGAGATCTTAAGTTCACCTGCACCTCTCTCCACATCAATGCCCTAAAACTGGACCATCCCCCCAAAAGACTGAGTATCTGTTGTACATTCTGAGAGGTTTTTCTAGTTTTCTGGGGAAAGATCCTATAAATCATTGTGCTGTACTGCCCACAGACTACACAATTTCAATCTTGATGAATATGGAGTTTTCCTTTGAAATCTAATAACCTTCTGTTTCTTGATTTATATTGTTTGAGCACTTGAAGCATGAAAAAGACTTGTACTTACCCACTGCAATGAAGTAGCCATCTTGAAGGTAAGATGTAGATTTTGCCTGCTGATACAAATATAAACCAATTATATTTTAAAATAGTTCCAATTCAAGGTTTTCCTGATGCTCTTAACTTTCCAATATACCTCTTTTGAACAATGACTTGGGGAACAAAAAAATAACATAATTGACATAGTTTGTTTATCCCCTTTATTTAAGTCTTCTGATCCGTTCCAAATTAGTGGAATTACTATCTATGTGACAGTCTTCCCGTATATACCTTGCAGTTATCTGCAGTAACACAAATTCCTCATTCTTCTGAGTATATGCTATCACTGCTATACTACAATTAACATCTCCCGGGTCTGGTGAGGCACTCCAGCTGCTGTGCTGGACAGGCAAGTCTCAAAGAAGGTATAGTATTGACCAAAAATGAGCCTGATGCTCTGGGTAGTGATATAGTTTTGAATCTGCTAGTGTTCTAGCTTGAAATTTGGTACTTGCAGGGATAAGCCCCAAATATGTTAAAAGATATTGAAAAGGCCTAGGCAGGTAAACAGAAGTGCATAAATGAAAATCCAGTTTGCAAAGGCTTTCTCTTCTGACTTTCCTGTCTAAGACAGAACCGAAACCTCATGCTCCCCATCCTCATTATTGTTATCGTCTAATCCCACATGAAAAGAGTAATGCCTGGGTCATTTGTCTGAGAATTACTGCTAGGCTAGATATATAAATACATATGTAATTTTTTAAGCAACTGGCATTTGTGTATATATATATTTGCTTTAAATGTACATACAGACAACTATCTTATCAAAATGGACAGGTTCATGTCCCAGGAAAAAACAAAAGGAACTCGGGAATACTTTCTAAAATTTATATCTTGTTTATAGTAAATACAAGTATATGAATGAAAGATGTATACTATTTCTAGGCTAAAGCATGGAAGAGATTTACATGATTGATTTGTTTACAGTTTCCTGCTTCTTTCTATATTGTTAATACTTGAATGGAAAAAGACAAAGAATAAATAACATTATTCTATACCCCAGTTCCTGATTCAACAACCCTCACTGTATCACTATTATTGATGATGGAGTCATCTGCGCAGAAAGACACACTTAGTTTCTTCTTTTCTTCCATCTTTTTCTCATCACGCCTCTTTTGTCTGTCAATATATTAATTGCAAATAAAAAACAAAAACTGCATTGAAATAATTAAAATACCTATCTGTTTTCTAAGAAATATACCTATTGAGAAATATACACAGAAATAAAAGTGATAAAAGTAAACATGACTGTTGCATACAGTTCAGTTCAATGCACTTTTGCCTAACAGAAGTCTACATAAAACTCTTACAGGAACTCACAAAAATAACTTTAAAATCATACTAAAATGTGTTAATTGTCTAGTAAGCTATTTACATCAAATATTACAAAGTGTATAACATTCCATATCCATATTTTGTTTGTAATAAAATAATCATTGTTAGAGAAAATGCCTTTAAGGAATCTATAAGAAATACACCAGTAAGAAACAAACCCCTGTTATCACTGAAACTTTCTAATTAGCTATTTTACTTTAAAAGTTGCAAATTTTCTTTAATATATGTTAAGTAGATTATAAGACAACAATTGTAGCTTCAAGAATTTAATCTGATAATACCAAAACAGGTAAACTCCAGCTGCAGTTACTTATGTACCAATTGTTTTTCACCTCAAGAGTGAAAACCTCACTTTAAGAGTCTGTCCTTCCAACTGCCAAATTTAAAAGCATCCTTATCAGAAGCAGGTGTTCTGCTCCAGATGCAGTGTTGCTATTAACTGTTCTGTGGAAAACACAGATGTGTGAAGTAACAGGAATGTATCAATCTTATGTGAGAACTGTACAACGAAATGCATGCAGCTTAAATAAACTGTTTTAACAGTTTAAATAAAATCTCAAGACGTTTGGCTTGCCTTTTTCTATTATTCCGCATATCTCTTAGTTCAAATGGTTCAACAGCAGTTGCAAGTAACTGGATAGGTTCTGTTTGTTCTTGTCCAAAGGAAGTAATGTGCACAGTATGATACTGGTGGTGTTTCTCATATGCAATGACATCTTGAAATGGAATGAGTTTTGGTGCCTGAAAGCATTAAAGAAGGAAAAATGAAACAATAATACAGGGAACAGAGGGGGAACCCTCACCAGACTAGATGAAGAGAACAGGTCCAGTTCGGATCAACTCCTGTACAAATAACTCCTGTAGCAATTTGTAAAGAAAGTGAAAATGTAATGTTAACAGCACCAGAGCAACAGACCCCAATCTCAGCTAACAGGTACATGTGCAAACTGTTTTCCAAAAGTAAACTAAAAGATGAAATTTTTTTCCACATAAAGTATTTCATTAATATTTGCATTTCTAGTGCATGTGGTTGAAGATGAAGGTAGGAATTGTGCAATGTAGACAAGGAATAAAGAAGCACTTTTTAAGGAAAAACATTTTCATTCTACTCAACCAGAATGCCCAAATATATGAGAGTCTATCAAAACAGTATTTTACAAAACATTAAGTTCTGAGCATCCAGAAGATAAGGTTTTCTTACCAAGTCTTTCATCTTTCGATTCCTGCCCATACAAAACCAGGATTTCTTACTGCATTCTTCGTGTTTCTCTAAGTAATTCTATATAAATTTCTGTACCCCCCCTGTTTTTTGCAATATAAATATTCAGTATCCTTGCATCCATTACTAATGGGCTGAATGTTGTGAATTATGGAATGCGGAATCAATCAAACATTGTTAAAAACATTTCCAAGCTTGGAACCTGTTTCATAGTGACAGGCCAGTAAGCACCACAGTTTCAGATCCCTTCTGGTAGCTGTGCTGAACGCTGCCAAATTCCACAGTGTGGAAAATATTTTTTATAAGAAACATGAAACGAAAAAAAATACCTTACTACTTAGAAAAAAAAATATTAAAATCCCATACCTTCTCTTTTTGAGGTAAATTAGCATGGAGCAGCGATATTCCTGTATGC
>VWZY01013005.1:10411-20791 GCA_013399075.1 Chloroceryle aenea | reverse complement strand
ACATTTCAGTATTAGGATATAGTTGCCTTTCTTACCTCTGAAGCACTCTTCCTGGATCATGTACATATCCCAATAATAATACATGAATACAGTCTAAAAGGTGTAAAGGCTTTTTCATTCTATTCCAATATGGATCCTAAAAACCAAAAAAGATTTCAAAGTATTAAGAAGATGAGAAGAGGAAAAAAAAAAAATCATTGTCTGTACACACAAAATGCCAGATGTAGTAATAATTTATCCATTGTTACAAAAATCTAAGAGATGGGAATTCATACTATCTATAAAGAACTTGATTTATATTAGGTCTATATTTAAGTACTATTTTGACTTTCGAGTACTAAAGCATGCATAAATTTAATTCAGTTTTCCCTTACTTAACAATCTGAAAAGTAATAGATTTTAGGAAGTTCTCACACCATAAGTAATCTGGGTAAAAAGAAGCAAGTCAATTCCCTTATTTTTTTGCTTGGTATAAACCTATTTTAAAACCCAAAAGTTAAAAATATGACTTCTTATTCTTTATGCCTTTTGTATCAGTCTGTAGATCAGTCAGGATGCAATAAGATAACAAATTCTAATAATTAATCAGAATACAGTTAATATGAATACAGTTAATATGAATATTNGGACAAAATAATGGGAAGTTTAAATTCCGACTTGTTAATCAAAGTCTAGCAAAGAAACACACTTGGAAGTGATTTACTCCAGGTTTAATTTTCTGTCTTCCACACAATTCATATCTCTCTCTTGGGACAGTTCCCCTAATCTGCACTGAGAGAAGGATACACAATATGTAGCTGCCTCAGCAATGCAGGGCAGAGATTACTCATACTAAACACTTTGTTGAAGTTCTGCCGCGGAAGTATGCTGTTAAGAAAGTTCATCAACTCTTGCTTCAGCACAAAAGAACACTATCATTTCATTTGATAGGACAGACAGCAAGAACACTACTGCATCTTTTATCATCTTTTAAGTGTCAGCAACAATTAACAATTTATTGCTCAGCACCTAATATTCTTCTACAATACTTTAGCATTGTGAAAGAACATTTAGTGTTGAACAATATATTTTCCAGCTTTTTATATAATACAAAGTTGTTAAAACATGTGAGCATCTCAAAAGTACAAAGAAGCTCCAAAAAGGGTCCAGAAGTCTTCTGAATTCTGTTTTTAGAATCTGCTCCTGCAGGTATCAGCAGGTACTAAAAAGATGACAGATAAATAGTGATTACCTAAAATCTTGTAATATGTATGAATACACATATTTACTCTGTATTGTGATACAAACTTTACTACTTTAACGGAATTTGCACAGCCATCCATAAATAACTGCTCTTGTCTTCTAAGCTGCATTACTTCCCATTCATGGTTAAAAACTGAATTCCATTTAAATCCCTACATAAATTATAGGAAAAACTGCACTTGTAAAATACAATTATATTGTGCTTACAAAATTAGAGGTCAATAGGAATTCTGTTTCTACTTTTTGTCTAATCTCTCTCTCCTCAGTACTTTATCAAATTTACTGTAAAAGAAAAGTATCACAATGCTTTTGTTCCTAGTTTCCTGGACAAGACTGAAAACTGCTACTCAGCTACCCTCGAGTTTAACTCCATCACTACTGACAGTTGAAATTATCTGTAACATCTTTTGCTGTAGCTAAAGCAACAAATTACTACAGGAGATGTGTATCACAAAATTATCAATATCCTTTCCATTTAGATTTTTAAAGAGGCATTTCTTAAAGCTTTTTTAAAGAGGCTACCAAGAAAGCTAAGACCCATTCATGTAGCGCTTATGTTTATTTACTATGCAGGCTAAACAACTTGCCTAAAGGAAAGTAACGAGGTGTGCCAGCGTATATCTTTCCAAGAAATACCATTTTCAGACTAATTGCTTGCATTCGGTCAGCAGGACTCAGAGAGACACTGTCAGTCAACTCTGAAAGTGAAAAGAAATCATTTAGAGAGAACTTCAGAAGAAAAAGTTCCACATTCATATATGATTACACGGAGGTACTTAAATTTACTACTAACACATCAAAATCTTATGCTACTGTTCATGGCAAAATCAGCACATGGAAGTGAAAATACAACTTTTTCTGGTGTGTAGGCATACACTTTCATGTATTTTTATGCTTCCTTGAAGTTCCACGTAGATCTACTTAAAATCCCAAAACAAAACACACACACAAAAAAAAAAGCCCCAGTGCCCACCCCCCCAAAACCACCAAGCCCGCTACCATGTAGCTTTTCCTTCAAACAACTCTCAAAGGTGTTTGCACAATAGCAATCTCAAACACAAAATCCAAGAAAAACAACAAAACAGGGAGAGTGAATTACCAAGTCATGGTTAATAGTGAGACAGATTATAGCCTAGTGGTTACAATTGGAGAGCTGTGCCCACTACTCTGCTTCTCTATACATAGACAAACTTCCCTTACACTTCAACTCCTGTCAACATTATAAAAATGCTGAACTCCGTGAAGATTCTTTAGTCTTTGTCACAATATATCTAAAATTTTTAGTCTAATTTCATAATAGTGAAACCTCTAGACAAAACTTCGCAGGTATTCTGAAGTGCATATATAAAGGCACCTAAGAACAAGAAGGTATGGAACAACAACTCAAATGTTATCTGGAATGTGACTATTTATACATGCCGAAAGGGACCAAAAGTAATTATTTTTACACACAGACAAAGAAAATAACATCAATTAATTACTCTTACCAAATGTATTACAGAGCAGTCCAGAAAAGATGCATCTCACTTGGACAGAGTATCAGTAGCCAAAATTTTCCTATGGTTCTAGTGTGTACCATTCCTAGTTCATTAAGACCTACCTTTCTCAATGATTTCTTGCCAGAGAGTTTGCACCAAGATAGGGTCAGAATGACCGGCACAATGTATAATTGCAAGCTTACACTCCGAGAGCTTAAAAGGGTCAGCAAATTGTCCATACAGCTGAAAAAAAAAAAAAAATACCAGACTTTGCATTTTAAGTAGAATAAAAAGGAAATTTTAAAAAACAGCTTTTCATTTTGTATGGTAGACATCAGACTACGAAAGGTGTAACAACTGTTGTGAAACATTGATTAGGGTTTTCTTAACTAATTATGTTTAACCTCTTAAAAACATTCTCCAATGTTATTTAAGGTTATAATTAATACTGTTAATTTTCTAACAATTTTCCCAATAAGGAAGTCTAAGAGACTAAATGAAGAGAAAAAGACAATGGAGAAATTAAAGTACTAAAGACTGAAGAAATAACAAAGTACAGAAAAAGACAATCAAGGATAACAGCGTCAGAAACCAGGGATGTCAAACTGTCTATTACTTTTCCTCATCAGCACAAGATCATTCTTTGCAAAACATTTACCCACACCACAAATGTGATAAATTGACTTTTGACACAAAGAAATTTTAACCACCTTGGTTATATTCATCAGCTCAGCATCAAGCTGGGAGATTGCATCTTGCACTGAAGAATGATGTGAATACTGCTGTCGTAATGTTTCTTGTATTTGAAGCTGGATTCTTGCAACCTTTTATAAAAGGAAAAATAAAATATTTCAAGACTGAATTAATTTAACCAAATATTAAGAACTAAGATTTATTTAGATGTAGAAACACTACTGCCTTAGACCTCAGAGTCTCCTAACAACTGCATAATTTTGTCCTATCAGGAAGAAAGCACAGAAAGCTATTTATACAGAACTGGAAATAAAAATGTCATGTGCCAATAAGATGAAGTGAAATAATGCATTCATAGTGTAGCTTAGATTAATATATTTTCTTACTTCCATTTTCTCTTCTAGTTCATGTAGGAATTCGCCAACAGCAGCTATAGAGGAGATAGCAGTAGAACTTCTGGCGCTCAAAATGGCACGTGCAATGTATTCAAGACGCTGCTGAAGAGAAATTTCTGTGCTGCAAAACAAATATTCAAAATAAAGTGAGTACTTAATATATTATTTGAGCATTGGTTATACTCTAACTAGACTCTGGGAATAAGTATGTGACTTCTGATTTTATTAAATCATGCAGGACATTATCCAACCACGTAATCCCATCTCTGCTGCAGGCTCTGTTCTAGTGTACTTATTAATCCACTGCTTCACAGCTACACTATCCTATTATAAAATTCTGTGCAAGAAATTACTACTTAATATATAGTACTTACAACAGGAAATATGATGAAAGCTAGTGTGTAATACATAAAATAAAGACATAATTTCTTTCTGGCTTTTTGTTTTCCTTGTCTTTTTCTTAAAATACCTACACATAAAGTTATGGGTTTAGTTTGGTTTTTCCCCCCAATTACCTCAAAAGATACAACAGTTAATGCATAATCCATACCTATGTAGGTCAGCCAATTTAGCCAAGACTCTGGCTGCATTACTAAAGTTTCTGTTCTTTTCAAAGTATCTCCACAGTAAATCCATGTAACGAACTTTGTTTTGGTCAATCTTGGTCATCCGTACAAGGTAGGGTTCCAAAAAGGGGGCAGTAACCTGCAAAAGTCATAAAGATAACATTTATATTCTTGCTCTTGCCTCTTTTTCAAAGCATCAGCATTATTAGAATTAACTCTTTCAGTTCAGTGAAGCCCTCCAACAAATTATTTCCTTATATAGAGAAGAGCTTACCTGTAGCAGTTTGTCCACCAAGTCAACTTGTATCAGCCAGTTGTAAAGTGCAATACTGAAGAGTTCATCTGTTGAACGTTGAGCCAGCTTTAGCATTTGTTCAAACTACAGGAAGAAGAGGCCAAAGCTGTTATTCCTGAAGTAGTTACATTACAGTAAGCACTGAATATGTATACAACAATACTTAGATTCATATTATTTGCATGTCATCACTTCTATGAACACTCTACATAAAGACAATTAATGACAAATCTTGACCTTTATCTACTTTATGATTAAAAAAAAAAATGCAGTTTTTTAGCAAATTCTGCACATCTTCAAATCACACTATTTTCTAGAATACAATCATGATTTTTTGGTGAGCTTCTTACATGGTGTCCTGCTTCTTCATTGCTTAGCATGTTAGGGTCAGATGATAACACCGGAGGACCTGGCTTTTTGGGTACACTGGGAGACTGAGGAGCAGCTTTACTTTGATTCACTAACTCTTGAAGGGTGTCAGTGATACACTTGTAGCTGTTCAATCTGTATACAGATCAAAAGAAAATAAAGCCTCAAGTTTCATTGCAACTGCTTATGAAATACTCTTCTCAAATGTTGTTATTGCATGCCTTTTTAAATACAATTACTAAAATTTAGAAAAGGTCAAAGATTACTATCATCTAGTTGCCACAATCTAGTTTCTTAATCATTTTTCTAACAAGTATTTCTGTAATGTTCCGTTCACAATGTTTTCTGCATGTCTACCCTCTATTACAGATTAAGCTGGTGCCATACTAATGATAATCAAGCAAACCATGCTGGACAAAACCAACTATATTGTGTCCCCTTTATAAAATGCTTGTTTGCCATTACCCTGCATACCTTCCTCAAATGAGTCACTTAAATAAAGAAATCCTATGTAATGATAATAAGGTATCCTGAAAACTTGCCTCTCTTGAAAAGCTTGGAGTCCAACAACATCCTCTTCTGGTTCACCATTTTTATAGAAATGAAGGCCAAGACCTTGAGGATCCTTCTTCTCAGCAGCAGTAAGTGAGAGTTCTACTACTCCCTCATAGAATCGTACTAAAAAAACAAACAAGTATCACTGTTCATTATGGTATTAAATTTATGACAAAATGATGACCTTAAATGATTCCCATTTTAGCAAGCAAGAAAAAACAACCCTATTCACTCTGGTCTGTACAGTATAAAGTTTGAAGTTACTTATTTATATAGAGGCTGAAATCTTGACTGTTAAAACAGTTATATTTGCATTTAAATTATGCACCTGCTTTGCTGCACAAAACAGGATTCAGAACCATCTTTCAAACAGCACAGTTGGTATAAAACCTTACTTGCGAAAGTACAGTCATACTTATACCCTCTGCTTACATAGAGCCCAACAATTTTCCTAAAAACATTTTTAACACATATATGAAAAAAATGGACACTGCAATGTATAAATAAGTGGATGGGAATATCTGTATACAGAAGCGGGTTTTTTGGTTGTTTGATGAAATCTAGAAAGGCTTTAAACAAGAACAGGCCAATATGGACTTTAAGAGTTAAGCAACTGTTTATGGGAAAACATTTAAGAGTTAAAAGTAAGCAAACAAAAATGAACGTCCCGAAAGGATACCACAGAAACTATTTACCAGAACATGATCAGTGACTGCCCCTTACCTTGCCTATACTGCGCACAAACATTAGCAAGGTCAACTTGATTGCTGATCTTCTGGTACTCTTTCAGAGACTCCCTTAGCATCGTCTCTTTTTCCAGTTTGCTTTGAGCTTGTCGAGACCGCTGAAGCAGTTCATTTGCCTAAAGACAAATGATGAGAAAAATGGAAGTTATTCACATGAACACATCATGAACATTGTTGTAAATTAGTAAGTTATTCCAAACTTCAAAGCTGGAACAGTAGAAACATTATCCTCTCTAAAGCACACTCTTGTCACTTGGCAGTACTAACTTTCCAGCAGGAGGACTGTGCAACAGCAGTCGAGATAAGGTCTTAAGACTCAAACAACCAACTGGTTCCCTGTTGTACCCTCACTAGCTCCTTTTTTTCACATTTATTTGTAGAGCTTCAAAGAATTAAATTCTTGAACACAATTGTCTTTCTGCAAATTCCATGAAACTAGGCAACAGACAGGAAATGAGAGTATGATGAGATTAAGACTGGAGTAAGAACTCTAACAACATCAAGTAAACCATGTTATTAGACATTACATTGGAGGCAGAGACCCTAAGAATACACCAACTAACTGCGAATTCTTCAAAACAGAGATAACGATTTTCACCATTAATCAACTACAAGACACGAATATTCAAAATATACTAGACACACACCTGCTTTCATTAGTTCATGTGCTCCTGAAACTATCTGAGCATAATGACTAACCAGCTACCCAACTTCTCATGTGAAGATGTTTTAAAGTTGTGTTTTGGTGTAAAATTCAGAAGTGGACTTACCTTGGAACACACACCATCATCAGTACTATAAAGAAGAGGACAGATATCTTGCAAATGAGCAATGATGCCATCCACTGCAGCATTATCTCTGATGTAACAGTTTATAAGAGAAGCAATGAGAGCTCCAGTCAACTCTCTGTCTCTAATTACCAAGTCTTTAAAAGCAGTAATCTTTAGACGTTCTTGAAGTTCCTGAAGATACACAGAATTTTATGTTTAACAGAATTTAATTCTGTTTAAAAATGTCACAATGTTACAGCAGCAAAGTTAACTGTTTCCAGTAAATAAAAAACCCACAAAACTCCAATGACTGACATGCACAACATAAAAATACATTATTTAAGATACATATTCTATAGCAAAATTTAAATAATACAGAAAGCCCTAACAATGAAGGCACTAGACTTCTGGATGCCAAAGGACGATGAAAAAACCCCTTGTAAGATTTCCTCTGCTGTGTTCACTATGTGCCACTTTTGCTTCAGATCTCAGTAAGAATGGTGTATAGCAATTCCCCTTACTTCACAGTACTGTCAGAATGTGCACCCTATAAAATGAGCATCTCACAGTTTTTCATAATGTAAACTGAATATTGTCATTGATGAAAGAAATAACAAATGCATAAAAAGGAAATGTAGTGAGGTGTGCACTCCTCATGCTTTTTTTATAAAAAATTACATTAGGTTAATAATTCTTATTTTTTTAATTATTGGGAATATTTGCTCAAGAGTTACCAGGAGTGTGTCTATATAATGTCTACGGATGATCACTAGCAGCATGAAAGTACTATTACAAAAACACTAAAACTGCTGAAGACAGATGAAAAGATTCTATTTGTTAAACAATTCAACTCCTTGTCTGATGCAAGAGAAAAGCTGCCCGTGTTAGAAATTGTGCTAAGTCCCCAAAGTAACAGTGTTAAGAGCTCCAGCTTCTGAGCATTTTTAAAGTTAAAAAATTGTTCTTTTTATCGACAATGAATATAATTTCTCAAATAATCTTTTTTCCTATCAAGTGCTAGAACAGAATGCCTAGTATTCAAGTTCATAGTCTCTCCAAGGTTAGGATGCAACACTAAGGCAAAGACTCAGTTCATCTTGACTGGTCAACACTGGCGTATTCAGCAAATCTTTGCAGAATATGCTTGAGGTGAAGACACAGTAATTTCTAAATTTCATTATTAACTATCAGTAAACACAAAATAAATTCTATTGCTAGTGACACTTCCAATTTGATAAAACTGGTGATGAGGTCAAGCCTACAGTCAGTCTCTTAAAAATAAACACCTGCGGCCTGAATGAAAATCCATATGTGGTTTGAAAATCATTATATGCTTCTCAATGAATTGAAGTAATACTCCTTTGGGAATATTTAGGTAGCAAAAGAAATTAATATGTTAAATACAAACAAATTAAAATTCCACAGTTCAGATTATACCTTCTGAAGCTCGCCTACAACGACAGTGAATTGGTGCTCACACAGCAGTTTCCATAAAGCCAATGCCTGGCATGTTTTGCGAACAAGTTGATGGATGCCTTGAAGAGAGGTCTTCTCAGTTAGCTGTGCCTCAGCTGAAAAAGGAAAGAAATTGTAAATAAGCAGCTGTTCTACATGTTTCAAATTAGCATGCAATTTATTGAGGTTTTACTCTAACAAACTTAAATTTCTCATTTTTTTTCTCTTCCATTCCTGATTAATGCCAACTAGCTAGCTCACTTTGGAAGGAAGTGTCATGTTAACATTTCCACAAAACAATTAAAATCTCTTAAAATTTCTTTCAAGATATGCAACACAGAAGGACTACTTTCTGAAAAAGAAGCATGGCTACATGTGAGTGCATTGGATTTACATATTTATTTATTTTCTATAAATAGTTACTATAAATTTATTTATGATGAACATAAATAATAAAACCATACATATTCCCTTTTTTGTTTGATCACTTGTATTTGCTTTCAAAAAAAGCAATTACATCTTTGGTCAATGCTGTCTGCACTATCTTTAACAGAACAATTCCAAAAACTAAAAAATTTAAATCCAGTATGACGTTTTATATTCACTGGAAGAATAACTATTACAAGGATGGAACATAATTGCAACAATTTATGTTTATTTTTGAGTGTCTACAGTTCAGAAATGAGGCAGCAATAATTCTAATGGGCCACTTAGCAATACCAAAGTGTTTATAGGCTTTGGAATGCATAAAAATAAAAAAAAAATATTAAGTGTTAACTAAATTCTATGTAACAACTTAAAAATCCCCCTAAATTACACTTGACTCTATTGAAAGTGAGCAGTACAGAAGTAGAAGAAATTAACTCCCAGGATTATACCCAGAAGGACCACAACCATCTTCAACTCTTCAGATATATCAGCAATACTTCCCAGCTTGTCTGCAAATGCTGGGTAAATGCTGCACTATAGCAGGACATGAGCTCAAAAGCACTCATTTCTAAACAGAGTTTTGTAGGCATTTCAGTAACTGTAACTTTGGCAACCCGCATTACAGTATTTCTTTTTAAAAACAGAACACCACACTCATTTGTCTCACAAATTAATTCCTTAACAATTGATGTCCTGAAAATACAAATGGGTGCACATCTACAGGAGATAAAAGAATCTTATGAAATATGGAGAACAATATGAAGAAAATAAAGGAGACAAGTGTGCAAAGAAGCCTCTAGTTTTGTATTTCAAGATTGTCTGAATGGGAAGAATAAAGAGGACACAAACCTACACAGAATTGAAATTTAATTCTTTATATGAAAGAGAGAAATTCAGAAGCGCTTTAAAGTTCAAGCACTTTTATTTTAGCTTACTAATTGAGATACAACTTGTGTTTTCAATGGCTTGAGACCACTAGGTATTACTGTGCTGAAACCTAGATTCTCTTCAGAGGGATATTCTCCTTTGTAGACTGCTTTAATTAGTTGCAATATTAAAGCCTTCAATATCAAACTGCAATGTACCATCTACAGCATATAACAAATTAAGTCTCTTGCCATTAAGGATGGAATGTTTCTGTACCAAGATCTGAGTTTACATTCTGGGTATATACTTCATCTCTGGTATAGATGTATGTAAATGATTGTTCACATCAGCATCACTGAAGCACTGCTCCTGATGGAACAGCCTAATAGGGTATGGAAGCAAAATCAAAGTTGAACATCGTATTACAGAGTATGGAATATCAATTAATGTCAAATTCATAAAGAAAAAAAAAAAAGCATTTTTATTCAGACGATTTAACAAGAAAATGAGAAAGGCAACA
>VWZY01013005.1:0-10324 GCA_013399075.1 Chloroceryle aenea | reverse complement strand
AAAAAAAAAAAAGCATTTTTATTCAGACGATTTAACAAGAAAATGAGAAAGGCAACATCCAAATGCATCATTCCCTGATATTTCATGTTTAAAGTAATTACATACCATGATATTTCCTCTGAAGTTCTTGCTGAACTTGCTGAGAACTCCCACCGTCAGGTCGCATGAAACCCAGGAGTCTCTGCTGCAGGTTAGCTGGTGTGCTGAAACTGAAAATCAAACCAAAGATGATGCTGCTAATATGATTACAAATACTGAATCTTTTACAGACAGTATCTAAAAACCCCATTTTAGCTTCTGAATAGTTGAAGCTGGACACCACAGATTTCAACTCAACACAGATGCAGGTGGTATTTTCAAAAGCTGGATTTATAGAATCATAGAATCATTAGGTTTGGAAAGGACCTCTATGATCATCAAGTCCAACCTTCATCCTAACATCTCTCTATCCATTAGACCATAGCCTCAAGCACTATGTCTACTCGTTTTTTAAACACCTCCAGGGATGATGACCCTACCACCTCCCTGGGCAGCCTGTTCCAGTGCCAACCACTCTCTCCGTGAAGGACTTCTTCCCCATATCTAATCTAAACCTTCCCTGACACAGCTTGAGGCCATTTCCTCTCCTTTTATCATTAATTAATTGGGAGAAGAGACCAACACCAGCCTCACTACAACCTCCTTTTAGGAGGAGTTGTAGAGAGCAGTAAGTAAAGTCTCCTCTCAGTCTCCTCTTCTCTAGACTAAACAACCCCAGTTCCCTTAGCCTCTTCCTATAAGGCATGCTTTCCAGACCCCTCACCAGCTTCACTGCCCTTGTCTGGACCCACTCCAGCACCTCAATGTCCTTCTTGTACTGTGGTGCCCAAAACTGGACACAGTACTCAAGGTGTGGTCTCACGAGTGCTGAGATATACCACTAGTAAATTTATATACCACTAGTAAATTCAACACAGTGAATAATACCTTGGGTTTCCAAGGGCTCCTACTGCAGCAAACTGTGAATTTCTATCCAGAAATTCTTGTAAACCTTTTAGCTCTCGTAGTACACATTCCAAAACATGGGATGGAACACTGCTTTCTACCTGCAAAAGAAAGAAGACTTCTTTGCATAAAGTTTATTTTCCAAAAATTTTAAATTTTGAGCTAAAGCCACTAAAAAGACAAACACAGAGAGGGTACAATAAAATAAATAAATTGCATAATAGTAATGCTGTCATTAGAACACAACGTTACTATTCCACAGCCATTTAGGAGGGGGGAAAAAAGGTCAAGAGGCAGTAGTCATCTGAAGATGCACAGTACCTAAGATACTACTTTCTGTACCCTTCTGATCACCACATGACCTGTGTTTTATTATTTACAACTCTGAATTAACAAAATTGAGCACTGCTAAGATACAGAGTATAACTGCCAAGATCTTTCAGAGTCTCCCAGGTACCTTGAGGAGGAAAGCTCATGTAGCAGTTAATGTGCAGTGCTAAAATGACTCAGTTGAGGATTCTATTAACATCCACAGTCATAAAAAGGTTTCTTATTTAGATCATGGAGAAAAAGTGAAACACTGAGATGTTAGTCAGGAAGATGCTAGAATTTATTTTTTTTTTTTTTTATGTCCTTAAATAACAGCAATGTTTATCCTAATCCACTAATGCATTTCATTTCTAGGCTTTGTTTGGAGAGAGAAGGCAGAAATGAAGGAAGTGCAAGTACTAAACCCAGAGAAAATGGGCCATTGCCAATTAGCAACAGAGGTCAAATTACAATTAGGTTTCTTTAAAAGTAACATTTGAAACATACAACTGCTCGTCAGTTAGGAGTGAAGCACTTAAGAAAACATTCAAATGACAATGATTTTTTTTTTTTGTCAGTTTATAATTTGGAACAGAAGTATTACAGAGCTTAAGATTTATACAATAAGGAACCTTGAAAAATACAGTAAAATTTTACATACTGCAACAACTTCTCGATTGCCACTTTTGAAAACTTGTTCCACAACTATACTGCCATCCCAAATATTTCTGCAACACAAACCAGTACAGTGTTAAAAGCTAAATAATTTAATCAACTAATTTTGCAAGTCTTAAATGTATAATTTCATAAGAAAAAAATGGTAATACTTTTTACTTCAAGGTATAAAGTAAGGATTTAAATTTTTGAATGTTTAATTTTTGTACGAGTTATCATTGTACATTTCTAAATAGTACAGATAAAGATAGCATGAAATTTAAAAACTTTAATCACATCTCTCAAATACTTCAAATATAGGCAAATATTACTCTCTGGAATTACAGTCTATGCAAACAAGTGTCATAAAAACTTCTTTCACAACTAGCATGCAAAGAGATGACTAAAAAGATGACTAAATATTAAGAGCTCTGTTCTTGCTTGGGGTATTCAGTAACACAGGTCTCAAGGAACAAAATCCTTTTTAGTCTTGTTTCATTGTTCTGATTTGTGCATTCTGCTTAAAGCTTCCTAATGGAAAACACCGCAAGCAAGGACTTTGATACTGTAACTCCTTCTGCATTTCTGTTTCATCCTTTAGGAGGACCTGAAATACACAGCTCTTAGGTTTGAAAAATAAAAACTGCAATTTTTAAGTCGTGCACGTACACTTGATTGCAGGATCAATGCCTAAGCAATGTTATTGTCCTAGGCATTCACTGAATGTATTATTATTAAGAGAGATGTAAAGAGAATGTCTTATATCATCAGGTACCTCAAACACGACATAAAAACTCACTAATTTCAAATTTAAATGCTATTAAGATAGAATTCACCACATAAATGCATTAGGAGAAAGAAAAGGCATTAAAAAAATTGAGCAACAATATATCATCTTATACAAACACCTCACCCTATAATCCGAGCAAAATACATGCAGATGCCATTGTGTCTTCCAGAAAACACTATCTCGGGACCCATCATTCCACTAATGGATGTACCAGGGTGAGATATGGAATTCCCAGAATGAAAAATGGGAGTTGACATACTAGGAGGTTGTACACCTAGGTTAAAAATGAATATTATTAATTTGAATGCAAATAAAAAAGCCTAGTTAAAAAAAATCTTCCATTCCCCCAGCAAAGTAAAACAAGGTGTTACCTTGCCCAGGTGTTGTCAAAAAGCTGGAAGTAGGATATGGACTATCAATAGTTAAGGGGGAACCTAAAAGAGAAAAGAAATAAAGTTTTTTTAAAAACAAACAAATAAACCCCACCAAAAAGATAATGTAAAAAAATCCATGTGCAAAAGCAGAAAAAATGTTAAATCAAATACTTTAAAGACAGAATCATTCCAACAGCTTTTATTAGTGGTTACATAGCACATTGTACTAATTTATTAAAAACCCAACACTCCATAAGTGAAACAAATGGATAGGCTTCTTTCAAAAAGAGTTAAGCATTTTTTCCAGCATTCATTATATTATATATTGCACACCATCTGTTCCCTGCACTGAATATATTACTGTCCACATATTTTTCTTGTTCTCTACCTTCTGACTGCTCCCATTCCTGATATGGGCATGTATTGTCAAAGCACTTACCTTACAAAGATTATCAATTTTACCTTCAAAGAACTTAACTGAAACAAACTGGTGTTATTGCTCTTAACTTTTACACAGGGCAGTTAGACAAACATTACAGCAACACTGTTACCTTGGAACATTCAGCTTCTGACTGTCCATGGTCTCAGATTCAGCTATGAAAACTCGACCCTTCAGCAAATGAAACCTGAATACTTACTTAAGACCACAAATTATGAGGAACACATGGTCATCTACCAAGTTGTCCACATACCGTCAGCACACAGGATGAGAGATCAGAGAAAGGGCAAGAAAACTTGCACTCTGAAAATTTGGCTTTTATCAAACTATCAGTCCTCCTTTCCTTATTCAATACGTTTCTCTCAATTTGGCAACAGACAACAGTGCAAAAGATAACAAAGTCCTTCACTGAACAGTGGCACTGTGTTCTCAAAGCATAATTCTCTGTATGCCAAGCAAAGCACAAGCTTGCAGAAAAGAGGCAGATATGACAGCACATGATAAAAATATCCAAACATTCAGACTCAGGAAAAATATATTTCCTTCTAACATGAGTCACATTACAATTTTCTGTCATTTCACTCACACCTTACTTTCATTCTCAGCCTCCTCCAATCACCCTTCCTTCCCATGACCACTGTCCTCTCCAGCTCAAGATCTAGTTTTATATTCTTATGCCTTGCCTCAGCTCCTGCCCAAATTATTGTTGTTCCAAGCTTAGAAAGTGATGCCATTGATGCATTAAAAATAATTGCTCTTCTTAGACTCATAATAATAGTTAAGAATTCAAAAAAAAAGCATCCCTTTTTTTTCCAAAATTTCATCCCATTTCAACACACCCTTCTCCAATACTTATTAAGTTAGATATATGTCAAAAGGTATTGAAATTATTAATTTATTTAACTCCAAGCAAGTGAGTTTTTTCTTGTCTGATGCCAGTAAAACTGGATGACACAAGTGAAAAACAAGTAAACGACCTTGGAAATTACTGAGTTGCTGATTAAAACCAAATATTTGGAGATTCAGAGCTGCAAATTCATCATTATGAATTTCATTTTTAAAAACATCTGAAATGGAGTTACACACGTTAAGGAAGTGTTTCATGAAGAAACTAGAAATTTAAGTGAATCTGAGTAACACAGAAATGCCTCCACTCCAATAAGCATTAAGGTCTGAGGAGAAAAAATATTGTCATTTGTAGGTGGCACTGATGACTAAAGCAGAAACAAAAGGTTGAACATAGAGCTTTTACAGGGAGAAATCATTCAAAAAAACCTAATCAATTTTTCTTTTCTCATATGCAATATTTACAGTGGTGTGACAACAACACTATAAGGAGGTAGTCTCGTAGTCACACAGTAAACTAATCTTTGTAAAACTTGAACTATAGTATTGATTAGGTTTTAAGCTAATGCAGTGACTTTGGCAGCCACAAATGTATGTCTTCACATAATTTTAACAGATTATACGCAATATCCAGACAGTTTGAGATCACATCGCCCTCTCAATCAATCCAAAAAATAATTCAAGAGAAATTGAGAAAACTCTGCAATTAATTAGCCAGTGAGTGGAAAATCCAAGAGGACTATTGCAGACAAAAAGAACACTGGTACTTTTGAGAAGGCAAAACACAAAATACTTCGGAGGAAAAAAGGAAAAAAAAGAACACCCACCCCCCTCCCCCCCAAAAAAAACCCAAACAAACAAACAAACAAACAAAGCACACTTATCAAAAAATCATGAAATACTTGCTATTTACCAGTAGGAACAGGAGAACCCAAAGTAGGTCCAACATTGATTGGAGGAGGCATTGCTGATGGAAATCTCATTTGTGCTTCTCCACCATACCTGACAAAGACAGAAATTCCTCATACTTCATACATAGTCCATATAATTTGCATATCTGTGAGAATTAATAGCAGTTCGTTTTCTTTTAAAATAGAGAATAAAAGAAGGCATAACTTTTCAGAAATTTGTGATTATATGATACTGATACTTTTGGCAAAAGAACAGAGTAGCTGAATAAATGTTTTATGAAAAACATTAACTTATGCAATTGCAAAAATAAGTTAGATGAACAACTAAGTATATTTTTTGTGGATGTTAAGTTCTATAGTGATAAGGCTTCCAAGAGTAATTTACCAATTCTCAAAAGCAGCCTTATGCTTTAGTATATTTTTAACATTTGTCTCTACAGAAAAGTGGAAAGGACAACAGTTCATAAGACCCATGCTTATCCCTCTCTTGCCCACAAGTAATTTCTATCCACCTTTCTCCAATAGTGCGACATGAGCACTTTATTACATCTTCCTTTGTTAACAACCCTCCCTCTAGATTTATTCAGATTTTCTCTCAGATCCTCCAAGTGTGGAATATAAGCATACAAGAGGGGAATGAACCAGACATCACCATTACAAGAAGCTCCTTTGTTATGAGCCCTAAATTAGTGCAAAAGCATACACCATCAGCTTTAACAGTCTATGCTTATTTTAAAATGATGCCTGCTCAGGAAATAGGTTACAATTATTTAGTAGCTGTAGTGATCCAGAGCATAATATTCAGAAAAAAAACTGAAGAAATGAAACTTACCTGAAGAAAGCTCGAGTAGCCCAGGCAGATACTTCCCTATCACATGCAGCATTAGAACAAGCCAAGATAAGGCAAGTGGCACAGGCCTGGTCCTCCTAGAGCATATAAAAATATAATAGGATATTGTACTATTAGTGTTGCAGGTTATATCAAATTGGTAACAAATGTATAGCAGCTATATTGTTCAATAACTAAACAGTAAATACTGTTTGCATCATTTTAGTTAGAAGGCAAAGAAATCAGCTCTTCCCAATTATAGAAAGGAATTGAGTATGGCATGATGCAGCACGGTGAGGCATTCCATTGGATCAGGTGAGTTTTTGTTACAACTTTTGCAAACTCAGAATGTTTACCATCAGGAAACACTGTCCATGTCTGCCATCCAATTATGACTAATATCCATGCAATTTCTACAGAAATGTAAATTAAGATTGCATTTGAAGATAAAATCTATGCTAATAATGGTTTGCATATTCCAATAGCATGTTAAAATATTACTTGGTATGTGCTACAGTGAACATACTCTACAGATACAAATCAGTACTAGTCAAATTACAATTCTATTACACAGTAACTTCATTCTTACTTGCTTGTTATTTGCCTTAAACAAAAATAGATCAGTTATACACATTTCTACTGGCCTTCAAAATGTAGAAACCTCTTGTAGTGGTAGGAATTTAACTTTTTTAGAAACTTTCTCCTGTTCTTAGATTAGCTCCATTCCTAAACTAAGAACTGCATTATACTCCTGCATACAAAACGTAAGAATTTTCAGGAAAGAATTTCACTTATATTTTCAGATATTACAATATGAAAAGTTACTTCTCATTATACAATCTTGTTTTATGTAGACAATGCAGGAAGAAAAGCTAATACTTCAATAAGTAGATGAAAAGTTAACTGCCATATTATAGCAACAACAAAAAGATGCTGAGTAAAGTGATTAATTTACATAATATTATAAATATTCCATTTTTTTATAAAAGGATGTAAAATTAAATGTTAAAAAATCTCACCTGATGCAATTTGAAAAATCTTTCAATCTCTTCTCCATCTCCTCCTACATTGCTAACAAGCAGATGCCGCAGCTGATCAACAGGTCTGAGTTTATGAAACATAAAGCTCCCCTAAAAGTAACCCAAAATAAGTTAAACTTATCTTTACTCTGGCCATTCCTCCTCCTCTCCACCATGGCCTCTACCACCACCTCCCCAAAATGCTTGTATTTAGCATTCTGAATTTTTCTTTGTTGTGCCGTTAGATCAAGATGTGTCATGAATGGTGGCTAAAGCCCAGTTCCCAGCCACATACAGAAAATTCTCTAGCAAATATAGGAAAGGCAGGAAAAATACTGCAATGGTTGTAAGTGCTATGCTGTTCTTAGCCTAACAAGAAGAATACAATGCAAAAATACAGCAAGTATATGAAGAAGAGAAAGGCTTTATGTATCTTGCAAATCCTTTAAACTGTCTAGAAATAAAAATGCTTGAAGAATTCAGGATCAATGGCATGACAAGACTCTGCACTCAATCATCTTGCCTGAATCCATACTAAGTACTCGGAGAGGATCCAATTAATGCCTCTAACAAAACAGCTGCCATTGAACAAATGCAGGTTGAGTCTAGAGGTTGCAAGACATTACAAATAAAACTTTTTATTTTTTTTTTTATTCCCCATTATTTGATATCAAGTGTCCTAAAATATTACTAAATGTAATCAGAAAAAGAGAAGTAGGAAGTTAATTTTTTTTTTTTTTGCTTTTGTGGGTTTTGCTTTTTAAAACCCTTTTAAAAAAACCTTGTGATCTCTTTTGTCAAAGAAATTACTTATTCAAATTTCAATTGTCAACAATATTTACTCGAGCAGTATTTTCTGGGCAGCCAGTATACGCTTCAATTTCATATAATCACAAGTATGAGCAAGGTTAAAAGAACTTCTTAAATGCTCTGTATCTGTAAGGGTCTGGAGATCAACAAAAACTATTAATATACTGTACAGGAGAAGCTGGTCCAATATATTTGAGTAACTTTAAAATAAGCACAGACAGTTTCAGCAGTCTTAATTCCTTTCTATGTTCAGAATATAATCCTTAAAACATACCCAAAATGAATAATAATTTACAAGTTTACATCAGTGTTCCAACTTTAAAATTACTCTTCAGAATTCCTGTATTAAGCAAAGTAATACTCACCTGGGCTGAAAGTAGAACAAACTTCTTAGGTGGCAGCATGTGTTGCTGCACAACAACGGGTGAATCAGTTATTGGAATAATGTCTTTATTTAATGGTGTTACAATCTTCTGAACTTTGAATTCATCAATAGCGGAAAGAGCCCATGAATATCCATCAACACGGGCAGTCATCTGAACAACACATACATATTATCTGAACTTTGGTAACAGACAGTGATTTTGTACATCTATGGTGATACTTTACAATTTCACATTTAAAATTACACAGAATAGAATCTACTCCTGACAGAAGTAAATCCCTCCAAAATAAAAAAGGTCTTGTATTGTCTAACAGAAGGTTACCATCAAATTTACAGTTATATATTTACTGCTGCTTTTAAGAGACAGTTATTTCTATTTCTATGTAGAAAACCTCAAAGAGGGTTCCTTTAATGCTTCAACAATATGAACACCAACAATCTGCTAACCATATCAGAACTAAGTAGCAAAAGTACCATGAATTTAAATAATTTATTAAAGAATAAAAATGTTTTGCAACTGAATGATAGAAGTTTACAAGAGTTGAACAGTTGACAGCAACTATAACTTAAGAAGGGACATATATTAGTGAAGACATTCCAGAAGACTATGTGTGCTAACAAGGAAGAACTGCTGCTCAAGAACATTCTGCAGTTTTGAGAAATCTGGTTCAATGTTACTGTCAAATGACTCAGAAAAAAGAGAGGTCAGCACTTGCGATATTTATGTCGAAGTTTTTGCAGGGAAGGGATCTACAGTAATTATAAAGCTCCTTTTTAAGTTATTAAAACAGCAGATAAATCAAAGCCTGACATAGAAACTTTTAACTTATGCACTCTTGCCACTCCCTCCAAGTCCACCACTGCTCCTTCAGTATTACTATTTTTGACATGTCACTCCTCTACTTCAGCAGAAGACTTTGGACTTTCTTCAGAGCTGAAATACATTAAATGTTCTCCCTGAACTGACACATAAGGCAACTAAACCCCTTGAAACCCCTCCTACAAATGCACTTCTGTAACTATAATGAAAAAAAGAAAAAATGGAGGGGAAAAAAGTGAAACACATGGCATATCTGTTTAAATAAACCCAAAGTCTCTAACACCTACACTTCAAACAATCTTTCACAAATTTTATCCTTATCAACAAACACCACTATGGACTCTGGACCACATCTTCCTCTGCTGGAGCACAATATGCAGCACGCTACAAATGACAATATTTTCAAATACATTAATCATAAGTCAAGAAAACTGGTTTTGATACATAGCTTGCATTGAGCTAGAAACTATGGCTTAACTAGGAATTCTTAAGAGATCACTTCTCACTCAGTCACACAACTGCCTACTTTTTTTTTCTTGAAGCTTACTGATTAGTAGCTTTGTTTCCAAAATCCTTGTCCACATTTTCTGTGATACATATTTCTTTCAGGTCTAACTATTTGAGTACCTGTTATTAGAAAGAAACCAATAATCTCTAGATTCCATCAACACTCTAGAGTTTGCTTTAGTACCTGTGTTTCCATCATTGGCTTTTGAAAAGGGAAAGAATCATGACTGATGCACCACAGAATGTCATTATCCTCGTTTTCTGAAGCTGCCATCAGCAGGACCCCTAGCAAGAACAGCAATACTAAGTTTGTATGAGGAGCGATAAATTTCACATTAGATGCAAATTCATTAATTCATTCCTTATTTAGCAAAACCCATTCCTAATCATAAAAAAAAATAAAAAAAAAAAAAATCAATCTTCTGAGTTTGTATGTCATTGGGTTCTCCGGGTCACTTTTAACACCGTTTGCCATCAACTCTAAAAGATGCAAACAAAAATGACCTTGAATATCTCCAGGAATGAGGCCTCCACTACCTGGGAAACCTGTTCCAGTGTTCCATGACCCTCATAGTAGAGAACTTCTTCCCAATGTCTAATATAAATCTACCCTCCTCTACTTTAAAGCAATCACCCCTCATCCTGTC
>VWZY01013004.1:36894-47124 GCA_013399075.1 Chloroceryle aenea | reverse complement strand
AAACCATTTTTGTTTCTTCATATTACTAAATTTAGTGGTCATTTTTCCTACTATAAATGAAAGCATAATCTAATAACATTTCATAAATTCTACATTCTATGCTCTGAATAACAACATATCAGAGAACAGTACTCGTATCAGTACTTCAACATCTCTAGGAACTACCCTTAGAAATTCCCTATTTCTTTAATTTCTAATCCAATCTGCAAAATTTATGAATTCTTAACTTCTAAAAAGAAAAATGTAAAACTTCATTCATTTCACTGATGAATCTCATGGCTAGCTGTTTTCCACTCTGTCCTATGTGCTGTACTTCTGTCTCTTCATTATTTCTAAGCCTTTTAATCACGTTCTGCTGTCTTTAATGAAAGAATAGAACAGGTTATTTCAGAAGTCTCTATAGATCCATGCTGTAGAGAACATTTCAAAATAATTCATCAGAACTGGTGTATTACAAAGACAGTAGAATAAATATTTCTTTTATATTAGCTTTAATAGTCAGCTAGGATGAGACAAATATAAAATTAAACAGTTGTGACTATATACCAAAATCTTACTACAATCTTAGGACTTGAAGGCCTAAGAACTTAATTTAGCATACTCCACTGAACTAGTTCCAGAAACTGATACTGCATAATAAAGATATTAAAGGTCATTTTAAAGATCAGCATCACTGAAACCCCTAAGATTAGACTTGCTCTTATCCTACATTTTCTTGACCCAGACGGTACAATGTAGTTTAATTTTGGACTTCCAGGGCATCATTTTAACTACAATTTTAGCTCTTTTTTTTTTTCCTCAGTTTCAATCAATACAAAAGTTTAGTGGAATCACAATAAATAGAAAGACAGGGCTTAGGTCATCTAGATCAGGTTGGTATCTCTGCTTTAAAATGTCACAACATTATGCTTTCTGGCCTTAGGAGTTCTAACAACATGTTTTCAGAAATCACTGCAAGAGATACCCTCACCTTGTAGACTTAGAAACTTTTTGAAAGAAATAATGCAAATTCTTTCAAGAACATTTGTTTTCTCTGCACAGTCCTGTAATGGGCGAATGAACAAACAGGAAAAAGTACCCAGCTCACAACTTCTCTAAATTTGTTTCAGAAATCAAAATCAAAACAACAACTAGAACAACTGAAATTGCACAAAATTCAGTAGGTAGGTATGGGGCTGCTACTTGCTAGAAAATACAAAACTAGTGTTTTATTCTTCTTGTTATGTGACAGCAGTGATGGTGTAAGAAAAGATAGGGAACAGGAAAAAAGGCACAAAAAAACCTAGCAAAATAACCTTTTTGCCAATACTCTGGAAGTATCTAATGCATCTTTAGAAAAGGGAGATTCAGTGCTACAAGAATGTTAACACAAGAGAATACCAACCAGTTTACTAGAAGGAACAGTTACTCTCTAGAAAAAAATCAAGCTTGGATGACTTCCAAGAGCCTTGAAGACCTTGGCATCTAAGTCTTTGGCATCTAAGGCCTTGGCAACAGTTAATCAGCCCTTGAAGTTATGGCACACTGCCATTTCCCAGTTCTTGGACAAGATGAACAATTTGGATTGCACTGTGAGAACCCAAAATCACAAACCAGTTTTTAGGCAGGAAGGATGTTTTTTAGACTGATAAATACTTTTCCAAATGCTTACTTCATCTGAGAATAGCTATTACTGGATCCAAGTATACTAATAAAAACCTAAAGCCTATAATGCTGTTTTTAAAATGGTGGTAAAAGGGGAACTGAGGAGATAGAACAAAGTCAAAGCTGGCAGAAATCTGGGCAGACTTTATGATTATTTTAAATAATACTGAGAACACATATCAAGAATAGATTGGGCAAGGACACAAAGTGCTAAAGACCGGCAGAGACTCATAGTAATACTGTTAAATAATAAATGCATGCTGGTAGTCATAGGATGTTATCTCTATTAATAAATCAGAGGACAGGTCGGTCCAAGGGATGTCTCCACACCTACCACTGTTGTATCTAGGTACTGTATCCATATTTTTCTTTGTCCTGCAGTACATGAAGGTTTCCTGGAAGCAAAGCATTGTAGTTCTATTGTAAGACATGGAAAATGAAGAGTTTGAGTGCTAGGTGTTTTGTCTATTGTATGTAATTAATTTTTCTTACTAGAGTACATTGGAAAGTTATTGTTGAGGCTGGAACTGTATGTATATATACATCTATCATCTAGCACCACTTTTAAAGTATTTTTTTATATTAAGTAGTATTGAAAGAGTAGAGCGCTCCTTCTTGCAATGTTGCAGAAGAGACAGGAAACCTTGCATGTGGTCTGTTTCATGGAGTGTCTTTCTAATGAGTGAGTCAAGTAAACAAATTGGTGTTTCAAATATTTGTTATTAGTGTCATTTTTTTCATTTACAGAAATTGACTTTATTACATGAGAAAGGGAGAAGGGTGCAGTAGAACATAAATTGGTTCAAGTTGTTTTAAGACTAGATTTGTAGATTAGAACTACAAAGAAGATAGAACTGACAACCTCATAGTCAGATGTACCGCAGATTTCATACTAGAGGGTAGAACATAAGGAAAAAAAATGTTGCACTGCCATGCACCATTGCTCTGTTCACATTCAGGGACTTAGTTTCTGAGAATGATTTTACAAAATCTCTCAGGAGTATATTAAGACCATCAGGTTGATGAAGAACACTTCAGAGTTAACTAGTCTCCACAGTAAACAGATACTTTCTATATATAATGAGTTAATATATTATATAATTATCAAAGATATTATTGGTTATGAAGCATACTGGGTTTATGCTATTCTTTAAATTGTGAAGATGAAGTGTGGAAGTTGAAAAAATCTAGTCAGAGATGTTGATCAGCAAAATTTAAAAGAGGTAAGGACATGCAAAGCATACTGCATAGAAAAAGTAAAAGGAATTTAGAATATCAAATTATTGCCACATAAGTAGATTTAACTCTTTTTGGTATCAAAAGATGCTCTTTTATGAAGTGCAAAGTTAGCAGTTCATACAGTACCAGAATTCTATATAATTTCCACTAAAAATTTAACATATGTTAATGAGGATTATAAAACTCTCTCTTTAATGCACTGGGAAAAAATTTAATTGGCATGTTAATCCAGTAAATAATTCTAGAAAATTTATCTAAGCATTTATCAAGATTTTTGTACCAAATCTCACTTTCCTTTAAGACTGTGCAGTTAAACATAACAGCCTGCAAGATTTTTGATTTCTATTAATTACTCTGATAATATGGCAAATCTAATAAAAGTATGTAGGGGACAACATGGTATATGTTTTAGCTAAAAATTATCAGTATGAAAACAATTTTCACAGTAGTTATTTTCTATATGGCTGTTGATGTCAGTCTTTTATTCTGCTTTTTGTATTTACAATAATAAAGAAAGAATTGCAAAATGTTTTCTCTCTATTCTCCTTCATGTTAAACATGTTAGGTAAACTCAGGCAGACATACCATATATTATGGGTTTAGAAATCCTTGTCAAATATACCCATTTTAGAATTTCACAAAATTCTGAACTTCAATCAGCAACACTTTTGTCTTGCTTTATATGCTGGTGGCTTCTTATGAATAAGTCCATATTGTCAGACTAGCTGCTATAAAATGTAGAATCATCCTTGTATCACTTGGCAGTGATACTGCTTAAAATAAACTTTTTTTAAAAAAAAAGTTTTAAATGTTCAAATGTAATTTCTTATGAACCATTAGTTAAAGAACAGGAATGCTCAAGTAAGAAAAGTAAAGTCTAAATACTTATCTTTTTGCTGTTAAGTAATGCCTCAAAATTAAAAAAAGAGCAGTTCCACCACTGAAGATGCAGCCTTCAATCTCTGATCACAGAGGCAAAATTTGGACCAGCTGTTTAGTGAGTCTTCATTTCTTCAAATCCTTCTTTTTATCTTTCTTTTGTGAAGTGGGCTTAGAATTTACCTAAGCTTCTTTCTTTCTTCCTTCTTTTCCCCCACAACATTTAATTATATAGTCAGAAGTCTAATTTAAAAATTTTTCCTAGTTACAAAGTACCAAGCTAATACATACACGCTTTAAAAGTGATACTCTCTTCCAGGTCCAACTATTATTGTCAGGACTGTAAAAACACATTCCACATAGAAGTTTAATCAAAACTAAGTACTAGGATCTGTGAAAATATCTTGTGCAGTGTAACAACGCCCATTCCAACACCTCACCAGTCTTTCACTAAAAAAAAAATTCACTAACATTCAACCTAAACCTCCCCTTGCACAACTTAAGCCCATTTTCCTCTTTTCCTATCACTAGTCACCTGGAAGAAGAGACCAACACTCACCCCATTATAACACTCTTTCAGGTAGTTGTAGAGAGATAACATCTCACTTTAAAATAATTTTACTTATGAGGACTTTGAAATTAACACCATACCAAGTTTATGAAATAGAACATACACTGTGTTGACCTCATAAAATGGAACTGCATCTCTGTATTGGAATTTTGATTTTAGATGATGAAAGTCAAGAAATGGAGAGGAGCACTGGCAGTAACATTGGCATATAAACTTCCCTGGAGAAACATTTTAACTGTGAAATATTTCCTTCTAAAATACGCAATAAATAGGTCTCCAACCTAGAAGTCTGGCAGGGACCTGGGGAGATCTCCAGCCCCAGTCCCTGCACAGAGTGAGCTCAGACTTGGGTTCAGACGAGGCTTCTCAGGGTTTCATTTAGCTGGGACATGAAACCACCAAGAATGGAGATGGCCCAACTTCCCTGGGCCCCAGTCCTACAACTTGTTTGTTGTCATGGAAAAACCCTTCTTTTTATCTCCAGCCTGGGCCTCTCATGTTTCAGCTTGTTCTGCTGCTTCTCACCCGTCCATCACTCACTGTTGTGAAGAGCCTGGCTTCATTTCCTCCATTCTCTCCCACTAGTGCTAAGCATGCTGTTGGGGGCCCCTGGAGCTGTCCTTTTCCCCGCCTGATTTAGCCACACTTCCACAATCTCTCCTCAGAGGGGATGGACCTCTGACCCACCGCCTCGGAGACATCACCTGAACTCCTGTCATTTTATCTATATTTTGATTGTATTAGGGTGACTAAAACTGTAATCAGCAATTAGAAGTGGTCTAAAGATCCTAAAGCACAGGGTGAATAATTCATGCCTTGATCTTCTGGCTCTGTCCCTGTTCACACAGCCCAGGATACTGCTAGAAATCCTAGCCTTCATTTGGAAGGATTCCTTAAGCAGTCATATACCCAAGTGTCTTAGGAGTTTGCTACTGCAATATTAGTGCAAATATCCTGTTCCCTCAATGTATAATGAATTAAAATTTTTGTTTACTTAGGAACATTCTGTTCTAACATAAAAGTTACATTCAGGAAGTTGGCTGTGATTTCCAACACAAAATTGTTAAAAATACTTTTAGAGAAGATGTGTTTTCTTTTGGCAATATATCTGGAAATAACTTGTTAACTTGTCGAATCCTTCTTTTTGCTAGACACCATTAAAGAAACCTATCTTGTCAATGACTTCTTCAAGAAATCACTTTATTAGAAATAAGATGCCTCAACAGATATTAAAACAGTGAGAGTTGGACATTAACACAGCTCTGTTTAGCATGCTTTATTACCTAACAGGCTAATATTTATGTAGGCTACAGGAGCCATAAATAATTGGACTAAACTAGTGGTCTTCATTTTAATGGGATTCTAGTTTTTATTTCTTTATGGGTTTGGTTTTGTTTTTTTTTTGTCATCAGAGCCATTCTTTTTTTTTTTATTATATAGAGACACTAAAATGTTAGATGCTAGATATCAAAAGTGTTTTAAGATCATGTTACAGTTTATGAAACTGTCCTCAAATGTGTGTTAAGAACATAAAAAAGTAACTGCATGTGAACCTAAAAGACATTTAACTTAGTACACATCTTCTGTCAATGGCCAAGATCATTTGCAGAGTTAAGAGTGTAATAGGACAAATATATCATGAACCTTTTTCAATGTATTATCTCAGTGTCCAGTGACTTGAAGCTCAGGGACCTGTTATATTTGTGTACTATCAATAAATACACTCTGGTGTACTCCTAGAATAGAAAGGTGGAGCTATTCCACACTCTGTTATTTTCTGTGTTTCCTATTAGAGTTCTATAACTCTACACCTGCAATTTTCATAAATATCTGGAATTGCTAAAAGTAGGAGGAAGCTCAGATACTAATGACCTAGAATACACTTGCAAATGAAAATCAGTCAGCTCCCACTGATGACTGACAGACATCACTTCTATCTAATCTCATATTTGCTATCTCATAGGAGGTATTTAAACCCTTTTAAATATAACAGCTTACTGACTCACCCCATTCAAGATATACTTGCCTTAACAGAAATAAATGTATGTGTAAAGAGAATAGGCAGAATTAAAACAAAACCAAACCACCACCACCCAAAAAAAAACAAAACAAAAAAACTTCCCACACAAACAAAACAACAACAAACCAAACCAAATTAAGTGGCAGTAAAATAAATTAAAAAAGAAATCATGTGTTTGTGATGCCATTTCCAATGGATGGTTTTCCAGTTCCCATTTTGGTTTACAAATGCATACATATATTGCCAAATTTCATGGAAATGAGCAGCACAGCCATTTAAAAGACATCAAATAAACATCCTTTTTATTACAGTGAAATGCTAATATCAAGTCTTACCAAGTAAATGTAGGGTCTGTAATTTTAAAACAGCAATAACAATAACCTCAGGCTATGTTTTCATTTTGTGGTTGACTTTATGAGAAGCAACTGTTATTTCTGTGTGGCACTTCAGTGAATCAGAGGCATGCTCATTCAAATTAAAACAGTGGTAGTCTGGTGGTACTCGTGATGAAAAATCAATGATTATTGGTAAATTCAATGACACTGCCCACCACAAGGCTTTTTCAATTTTAAATTTAAAAGTTCAAAATTTCAAATTTAAATTTTAAATTTAAATTACATTGTTTTCATAAGTATTTGTCAGGAAGATTAAACCTAAGTAGGAATATCTTGCAATAAAATTCTGTAAGGAGAAAAGTTTTAACAGGTTCCCTCAAACCCCATATAATCACACTGGAATTTTCTTAACAGACCGTCAGAATAGAGCAATGTTGGTTTACCTATCCATGGCTGCCCTTTCACAGGAACACAAAAATGCACTTCTATTTCAGAAAACAAGAGTTGTACAGATAGAGCTAGCCTCTGCCCCGGTTTTAAACAGTTGAAGTCATAACACTACAGAGAATCTGTCCCTGAAATAGAGAAGACATATTTGTCTTTGTCGATATAAATTATTTACTGATTCTATTTTCTCACATATAAAAAAATCCATGTAACAAATGGTTATATGCACACTTGATTGTGATTCCCAGATGGAATTAAACTGATACAAATATTTAAAATTATTCTGATAAAAAGATTGCAAGCTGTCAGATAAATGAATACCTTAAGACAGCAATAACAACTGCAAAAAAGTATACTTTTGGGACTCATGGTGGAGAGCAACATGCAAATTTGCTTGTAATATCCCACAGAATAGGTAATATACAGGGTAGATATGTTTAATACCCAAGGAAGATTAAAACATTTCAAACTGTTTAATAATGCACAGACTTCAAACACCTTGTTTTTATTTCAGTATGTGGCAAATTCTGACAAGTCATATGATTCTCAGGTGAAGAATCTAGTGCTGTGACTTTAGTGAGACACAATTTTATTGACTTTCTTCATAGTCAGCTTTTATTTATAGTAAATTCTAAGGGTCTCGGAGAAACTATGGTGTTTTATGGTTCTTTTGAAGACTTTTAAGCAAAAGAATTTTTTAATCTTTAGCCCTGAACATCAAGTCTTCAAGCACACCTATGTCTGTAGGATTCATCAGTCACCAAAGAAAATGTGAAGTTTGACAGGCAAGGTAAAGTGCGTATCTTCTTAAAATGGGATTAATTTAACAAGACAATAAACAATGTCCCCTAATCAGCTAGCAGCATTAGCTGGTTCTGTCATTGACTAGCCCTGCTTATATTGGCCTTTTCAATATTAGAAGGATTTAAGAGCAGCAGTTGCTCAGATAACAACATAGTGTCACTGGGTGTCTATTGTGATTCAAATATGGTTCTTTTGATACAATTCTGCTACATCCTGAAACTATGGGCAGGCAACAATTTATGTAGAAAAATGGAGCATAAGAACAGGATGTTAAGACACAGCCCAGCCTGCATTCATAGCTTGATTATATGATTTTTTTAAAAAAGAGAGAAAATAATTATTTTTGCCCAGAGTTCACTCTCCTCATTTGTCTTAGTCATGCTTTTTTATTTAATGTGTAGAAACTGCAATTTAATTGGAAAAACATAGCTTTGGAGTTCTTATCCTATTTTTTTAGTAACAAAAATAAATTGTATAGAATCATTTTCTTAAGATAAATCAAACTTATTGTATACTATTTTGCCCTTGGATGAAGTTAAAATTCCATTCAATGACATCCACTCCTAGATTCCAGTCTCATGATTCTTCATGCCTCTTACAGAAGCTGCCACACCACAAAATAGTGCCAGGCTCTAAAAGCTAAAATGAAAGAGCAAAAGGGCTCTCTACTGTAGATCTTAAACAATTTAATAAATGCCCTTCTCATCAAAAAATTCCTTGTAGTTATTATCAAGACACACTATATCAAAAATGAAAAATACTAAGTTAGCATTTATTCATTAAAACTCTGCACAGAACAAACAAACAAACCTGAAATAGACAAAAGACTCATGCACTACCAACTGTGATCATTCTCTCAAATTCAATAAAATATTTCTGAAAAATAAAAAGAAGGAATGCACTACTCACATTACTTACTGGCTTTGAGGTAGCAGAGACTAAGTTATCATTACATAATATGAACCTCAATATATCACCAATGATTTTGTAGATAGTAGAATTCCTGGTGATACGGTGTGTAGCAATGAAAACATTCGAGAATTTTCCTGCTACTCAGAGTTTTATCTAAATATTCTGGTATTTTGCTCAGTATACGGTAGGAAAGGTGATAATGCAGCAAAACCCCTAAATTATTTAAGCCTTCCTATGGGCATTTAGTCTGTACGTCTAGCAAAGATAAGTGTATGATGGCACAAGGAGTTTAAGCAGCTTGCCCCAATTCCTCCTGCTAGTAAAAAGGAAGTCAATAATTCAACTTAATTCATTAAATTCTTATTTAATAAAGTAGACTAAGGAAAGTAAGGGAAAATGTAGCATTCCTTATTTGAAACATTTTTTTCCCTTGCTCAAGATATAAATCACCTGACAAAAATCAGTATTTNAAGGGAAGGGAAGGGAAGGGTGGCAGCTTTTTGGGATACAATGAAGCCTAATGGAGCAATGAGTTAGCAGGCCACTTGGGAATCAAAGTGTTGTTAAGTCTAGCGGTAAAAAAATGAGTCATCCAATATGAGGAGGATTGGTGTTCTGTTAGGAGCTGTGCCTTCGCACATGCTTAGGATTGATACAAGTAACACCAGAATCCCAGTTCTTATGTTGTCTTGAGGACCAGTTGACCACTGACCTAATCATTAATCATTTATTCTGTGATAAAAGCTAAGTTGCAATCTTTCCAACATTTACTTTTAAGGAGAAAGAACAAATGGGTGTGCAAGAGGTTCTTTGTGAAATCTAGGGGAGGTAACTAAAGAAATGCATTTCCAGGACAACTTACTCTTGTTAACTTGTTGTCTAGCAATCCTGTCAATAGAAAGGTTTCTCAATCAGGTGATGAAGATGAAAATAAAGAATTGCATGACATGATTTGATACAATCCCTCGCTTAAAAGACAGCAAACAGACATGTTACAATGAATGGTCTTTTGAAGGCCTAAAGAATGAGGAAGAAGTCAGAGCATTCCTTAGTAAAATGTATCTTAATTGAGATNTATAGGTTCACACTTTGCATTTACAGCAAATTCCCGTTTAGTCACCCCACTCCTCTGTACGACAGGGTATACGCTGTAAACTTTGATCATGCTTCCATTTGCCTGCTGTATCATGATAGAATATCTCCAACTGACACAAATATGCCAGGGGAAAAAAAATAAGTAAGATGTAGTCTTTTCTAGAGCTGCCTATACTTGTAAAGACTTTTTTTGGATGGAATTAGCAATTTCATTGAGGAATAAATTATGCCCCTAAAGACTTTTAGGTATTGAAACATTAGGAATACATTCTTCAAATTAGTCC
>VWZY01013004.1:0-23373 GCA_013399075.1 Chloroceryle aenea | reverse complement strand
CTTTATGTAAATCAACAGTCCCAGTATGTTCATGAGGTCTCGTGTTCCTAATTTCAGATTAATCGCATAAATCTATTCCTGCAGCCAAAGTATATTTCAGCAGCTGCAAAAGCTGTATATATTATGGCTGGAAACAGCACACAAACTTTCGTATTTTTTTTTAATTTAGATAATTAATTTTTAATTAAAATTTCTTTAAATTTTTATTTCCTAAATAATGTACAATTTTGTTCATCAGGCACTTACATACGTATATCACTATGAATGGATTTTAAACAGAATCTGATGCTAGTGTTGTTTGAAGTATCATTGAGCTATTTGAGTAAGCAATAGGCATCAGAGCCACATATGCCTTAGAAAAAAAATGATTAAATAATCATTACGACAAGGAAAAAAAACAGATCACATTTTACAGTCAGTCAATTTTGACACTCAGCATTTTTTCCTTTTTCAATTGCTGTGGTCCTTGGTAGAGAGATGAGGGCTGTTGGTTCTTTTCCACCAATGCCAGAATTAGAACTTTGGTTGATTTAGAACAGTAACTTTCAAAACATATTCATGCATATTTCAAGTATAGAAAGTCTTGTAAATATATTTCAAGTAACCCTGAAGACAAAGACTGCTTCTTCCACCTGAGTTTTCATATTGTTTTCTATGTTTCTCCCTGCCCCTTTCCTGTTTCCCATCTTTCTTTAATTTACAAAACTTTTTTAATACAGCATGAAAATGTCATCTTAAGTTTCAGCAATGTAGAATCTTTTCATAAAAAGTGCTATCAGTTAATAAAGGGAAAACCTTATTTTAGGGAGTTAACAGACCCATGGTGCTCTTAAAACATGACCTTAATTATCCATCTTCCCACTTTCATTGGCTAGAAGAAGAAACATTCATGACATTATATATGAGAACATTAAATGTTTAAAAAGTTTGCTTACACCAGGCTACCTCTAAGAAAATAATATGCATGTATTTAAGTATGATTGTTTGCTATGTATGTACCTAGTGTTGTTAGTTGACTCCAGCAGTAAAGACAGGATCATCCATAGCTAATAGAAGTACAGAAATAAATATTTTTCTTTTTTTGAATTAAAATCCAACTTCAGGGAAAAATAAAAGAAACCTCCTTGTCATCCTATATTTTTAGGGATAGAATGATTTAAACAAATAAATTACATTATACTTTTCACATATTGTCTTCTAAATTCTGTAAAGCTGACTAATAAATTCTTATAAATAGGCCCTAGCACTTAATTCTGCAACTAATGTCAAGTTATGCCATGGAATATCGCAATATAAGACAGTAATCTTCAGTCATAAAAGCAACCCTGCAAACTAAGTAGTCTGATATTACATGAAGTGTCTCAAAATCCAGTTTCCATTCATCTCTAAGCGACAGAATGAAACATTCAGGTCAATTGACTACAAATATTTACTCCTCTGAGTATTATCTAAACAGAAGATTTGGCAGTATATTCATATCCTCGTCCCTGAAGGATAGTTGAAAAAATGCATTTTTTCTTTTACTGTCCTCAAAACCTTCTTGCCAAAGTAAGAGTATAGTTTGGGTGATGTATATGTGAAATGGAAGAAGCCCTTCCCTTTTTCCTGTGTTGTATCTTGGATGGGGGGAGGGGAAAACTGCAGTAGCGTAACCTCATCTAAAACCCATTCATGCAACTTTTCAAGATCACTGTTAATTGGCCAAATTTCTGTGTAAATTCTGATCACACAAAGCTACACTACAAAGGGCAGCACTAAAATGTAAATTAAATGCATTCATGAAGCATTGCTTTTTGATCAGTGATTGATATAATAACCTGTTGTGCATGGCAATCCTGTTTCACTTCTGACTTCTCTTCACTCTAATCTATCATACCCCACATACTCAGATATCCTTTTTATGGTCAAAAATCAGAAACGTGATATGCATATAGTATGTGAAAAAGTTTACATTTAACACCATCAGGACTACAATAATGCCCATTTGAAAAGAGAAACCTCTCTTTTACAACATAGCACTTTCAGACCTGTGAAGAATATTCCTTATGTTTAGAAAGAACTTACCACGTAAAACAGTGAGTCTTGTGGACACACTTATTTCACCAACACTATTGGAAGCTACGCATTCATAAATAGCTTCATCTCGCGGTGTGCGCAGTGGTTGTATTCTGAGAACTGATCCAGATCCATCATCAAATTCTATTACCTATAGAGGGAAAGAAAAGCTGTCACAGATGTTGTTAAAAATGCCTATCCCTCAGTTAATCTGCTTGCAACAGTGACCTGTTGGCATTCATGTCATCAAAGCCAGGTTTTTCAAATACACATACCAGGACAAGTTCCACACAGATGGGAAAATGTTTAAGTGGCAATGCCTTGTAACATACATTGCTGTTCAGTGAGTATTCGATAGCTGCTCCAAGACAGTTTCAGGAAATACAGGATGAAAATTAAACAACAGGAACAAAAACATCCCCAGTCAGATAACAGGGGCTGTAAGAAAGGATTCTGTAACTTAATGGGATTTTATCCTGATGTTCACCACCAATCTCTCTCCATTCTCTTAGTTTAAGTACACTACCTTCAAATGACAGCTACATTTATTTTAATTGCTGCAGGCTATATTCCCACTCCATTCACGGAGTACAGTTCACTCATCATTTCGCTCCAAAGAGAAAAACAGCCATTTCTGAGCAAGAGAGGACTATTCAGTTTAGCTATGAATTTAACCTATAGAAGTAAATTTACCAACGGTAAGTATATTTATCCAGAAATGTATTAGAAAACATGTGACCAGTTAAGAGACTAAATAATAAGGCTAAATTTTAAGTCTTAGTTTTTAAATTACAGTATTTATACAAGNTTTATTATTTATTAAATTATTTTAGGAAAGAGGAGATGAAAGAATCCTCATGTATCAAATTTATTCATAGTATACACTTGCAATGTAAATAAACAATGAAAGATATATAGCAAAGTCCCAGAAGGTCTGTTGTAGCCTTTAATTTCAGAAACAATGTATGGCTTTCACCACTATTCTCACTCAATTATGAGACTTGGTCTGTGAGCGAGACCATTACAAATTCAATGATAATAATCTTCAAATACATAAACAGGCCACTGCCAAGAGAGAAGGAATAAACTATTTGATCCCCCATTGTTACATAAGACAATTGTCATGCACATATAGTACCAGAAAAAAAGTTCATGTTCTATATGAGCAAAAAAAGTCATGGCAAGGCTCACAAAATACTGTAGGAGGCTGTTGAAGTCTATTGAGGAGGAATAAGAAAAAAAAAGTAATCCTCAGTATTTCTGGAAAACCGTGCAGATTAGATGGCCCACTGAAGCCTTTTCCAGCTGTAATTACTAAGCTTCTACGAAGAAAGTGGCCAGGTAAAATATCTTCAGCCTTATACTACTAAGTAATTAAGCTCAGAGAAATATATAAAATATTAATGTGAAAGAAGAAGAAAAAAGTCCAACTAATTGTTCTGTTACTGGTGCAGTTGACAATCTTAGATGTTTCTTGTTTCCCATACATTACATGTGTCTTTTCTGAATCTCATTTATACTCTTTTCCTGTTCTTATTTCAAGAATCATGAATTCGTGGCCTTTGGACAGGGTGAGAAAACTACTTAAAATATTAACGTGCTCTGCACATTTCATAATTACTCTGCTCAGTGGCTATAATAAAAATTATAAAATAATTGGTAAATGTTTTCTATTCCTTTGAATTACATTCCATATTACTTGTCTATACAGATTGTTCAACTGTCCACTAAAGGCATTTTTATAACATTTTATATTAATATTTTATAGTTCTATTCAAATATTTTTTATAGAAATGAAACTGTTTTATTTTTGCTTCTTCTCCCTAAAATCAGGTACATAGAAAATAATTTATGAAGCAAATAAACCACAGCATATTGCAAAATAAAACTAAATCAACACAGTAAACATTCACAATCTTTCACTGTTTAGAACTCACCTCGAGTGAAAATTTTGTGACCAGAAGGGGATAGTTTGTGCCAAGTTTATGATAAAATTTCTATGTTAATCTCTCTAGTCAATTACATCTCTGCATATGCTCTGCAAAGTGCAAACAGTTCTTGGCACTAGGAGGTCACATTTAAATTCATGATTTTATTTCTCACAATGTAATAAATAAACAAGCAAAGAATTATATTGGCTAATGAACAAATTCAAATGACTTTAAATACTTATTGAACAAGAAAATAAATTGAAAAAAAATAATTTATACAGGAAATGAGGGTTTTTTTCTGTTAATGTAAATTTAACAGCCGGGACAAGCAATCTTTCTAAATTTTACTAAAAATTAATATAGTCTTGAATTTAGTCAAGTTCTAATACGTATATCTTAGATCATGCATTCAGGAAGTATACATCACAACTGTTTTGTATTTAACATCTGAAATATTGAAAAGACACTGAAAATTATATACTCTTAATGCCAGTTTTTGACATCCATTCTACAAGCCTTCTCTCAGATCNGAATAGTATTTCTTTTGTCTTATTTCCCCCCCAGAATCAGTATCCTTTGAACATATTATCTTCAATGTTTCTTTTAATTGAAGATTGTGGAGAGAGAGGAAATAGCTTTCTCTAAAGCCTTCTTCCTAGGTTACTGTCAATAAAAGAATCAAAAGCAAATAAGTTTTACGTTCAGTGGTAAGAACTACAACATCCTTTTCATCTCTGCAACAGTGGTAAGCAATTGTGGCAGTAGAAGCTGTATCTGGCTAGGTCTGTTTGATGCACAGTGTCACAAAAGGAGGTGGCTGGCTCTATGGAGACAGCAATCATTGCCCAAATAATTTCCCCTAGTCTCCATCACGGAAGAGACACCATGCTGAACATAAGTACGCCAAGCTCTCCACATGCACATGCCAGTTTAGAAAACAGCAGTAGTGGTTTTCTCTTTAACAGTGCTATGCATAATCAGTTTGAAAAATAAAAACTTCATAAGACTGCTCCCACTATATTATCCCAAATAGTAATAGCTATTTTGCTGAATCACTGATAATAAAGCATACATATTGAGATTAGAAGTGAGGTTGGAATTAATGTTTTTCAGAGGAACAGAACAATGGACCTAATACCTCAAATCTCTGATTGCTGACTTTCTTTCCCTTTTTGTTCCAGACAATTTTAGGTCTTGGATCTCCTGTGGCTTGACAGATGAATGAGGCAACTCCTCCAGAAACCCCTGTCTGGTCAACAGGAGTTCTTGTAAACTTCGGTGGTGCTGAAACAACCAAAAAATAACAAAATTAATCTAAGTGGTGAATATAAAAGTTAAGCTACATCAAGATTTCAAAATTAAAATAAAGGAAATGTTTTGCTTCTCCTGTGACAGTATTTACCTGCAAGAGAAAACATTAAAAAAATAATTAAAAGGTCAGGAAAGTACTTACAAATTTTACTAGTCAAATTTATATTAAAATGGAAATCTGATAGCAACAGAATACCAAGATCACACATTATACTTTGTCACTATTATAAGTAAAAAATGCAATTTGTCTTCTGTTGAAAAATAAGCTCATGAATCAGCTGGAATAAGGTTATGATTCAAGAATTGATGTTATGATCACCGGATGTCATGAAAACAGGACTCCCACCTTTTAGATATTAAAATCAGTGATATTTAGGAGAAAGCATTTGTAAATTTGCAGTGGTGGAGGTAAAAGATTATGTATTAAGAATCCACACAGAAAGAACTATAACAAAAGAGACATTTATAGTTGGGCACCGTTTCATGTATAGCTTCTGTTCACTCCTGAATTATTCCACTCTGTCAGAAAGAAGTGAAAAAAGATCCAAATAATGAAACAACAGGAGAGGAGAAACATTTTATTTAACTATTCTCTTTAATTTTGTTTCTGTGGCATCATAATTAAAATTAAAATTAATCATCTGTGTGATGAAACAACACTTTTTAACTGACACCAACACAGTTGGTTCTAAAGATTTGATTTCTAAAGATTTAATATAAAAATCTGAGATTATGGCTAGGCACAGTACAAAAATATTGAAGAGATCCTGTAAATATCGACATTATTCTCTTTCCTAGATGAGAAATTTTTACATATTTTAAGATGCTTATTTGAATGATATGAAGTCAATACTTGGAGAAAATAAATAATAAAAAACCAATTATTCGCTATCTAGTCTTTCTGAATTTTGTTATATGCGGTTGCTCTATAGCAGGTGTTGCAATTAATTTTTACTCTCATCTTCAACTTTTCACAGTCAGCTCCTTTCTATTCTCAACCTCTCTGCTCTTCTTTATTTTCCTCTCTTAGTTCTGTCATTTATTTACCTGTACTATACTAGTTTTCATTTCTAGAGGCATTGCTCTTCACATCTGATGTCTAACCTCTTCTGCTGAACTGTTTACTTAAATGTCAGAAACCCAGAAGACTACAGGTATGCATGTATATCATACTGGAAGAAATCCTGAAATAGTTTAATATGCCAAGAAAATATGATGTTGCCATTATTGCAAAACAAATTTAACATGTTGTTATTATTTTACTACATTAAATATTAGAGTATGCAGTTTGTACTAATGAATGCAAGTTTACAAAATTAAATGAGTCTTTTTTACCTTACCTCTTATGTGAAACATTGATAATGTTTAAAATATTTAAGTAAAAATACAATGTTCCTGAAAATACAGATGTATTTTTCTATAACAGAGATATCAGTTAAAATTGTTATTGCTCAACTTTTCAAAATGCTCAAGGGTCCCCAAACTATGTGCTGTGCTAATTTTGCCCACTGAACACGTATCTGAAACAAATGCAACAACAATCCTGAGCACAGCATAATAGCGTGCCACTGCTGCCATGGGGAACTTACAAAAGAACTTCCCTGATGTCAAAGAGTTGCCAAACTAAATAAAACACACTTACAGCAAAGAAACTAAGAAACATTTCCCAAGTCACAAGCTTTACGTCTGGACCACAGAAAAAGACAGAAATGTATTCTGATTAAGATCATCTGGCTTTCACCAAAACTGCTAGGTTTGACACCTTTTCTCTGCATGTATTAACTCATCACTCTGATATGTAAAGGGACATGACTGAATCTGATATGCTGATACTCTGTGGCACAGGTTGTGATTGTGTGTGATCAAGTGAAAAATGATTTGATGCCATTCTGTCTTTATTCTATTTGACAGTTTGTGAATTCAGTGTTGAACCTCAAACCAAAAGAAAAACACTGTGTGGGCAAGTCTATCATCACAAAGTAACTATGTATAGTAGTTTACAGGCAGCTATAAAATTTATGTAAATTAACGTAAATTTAAATTTACGGTAAATTAACAACTCACTCATACATTTAGTAACTGCCCAACTGATAATTTCAGCATAAATAAAATAACTTACTTCCTTAGAGACAAGGTCTGTTTTGAAAAATTTGCCAATTTTGCCATGGATTACCAAGGTCAAGGTTGGACAGCAACTCAATTTAAGAGCCATGCTGTGCATTCATTCCTGCAATGCTTCACTTAAGCACCTTCAACCAGGAGAACTGCAGATTTTTAAACAAACGAAGTAAAAGCAATGAAAAATGATAAGCCCATGATGAACTATGTTAAAGATGCTCTGATAAAAACAAGACAAAAAAAAATCAAATCACATTTTCTATGAGGTTTTTGTATTAATAATACAATAATTAAAAAAAAAAAATTTAAAAAAGATAAATAAAGAGAAATCCCTTCCCTCCTCATCAGGAGGCAAATTCTACATTAGTGTAGTTCAGATAGATACAAGAGAGCTTGCACTAATTTACAGTATATTACAATTTACCTTTCCCATTGCTGCTGAACAGAAAAGAAACAAACAAAATCCCCTTGGTCTCCAAACTCTGCAAACTGTAAACCTCTTTAACAGTGCACACAGCAATATACATGAAACTAAAAAATTTCCACCAAACTTAACTGCTGTTGGAAGTAAAGCCAGTTTTCTGACAGTTTCTTTATCCATGACTAGGCAAAACCTGGCAAAGGACTATAACTGACTGCTATGACTCTATCAAAATTGCTTATTAACTTCTGTAGGGCTAAAGCCACAGAGTGAAGTTGCAGAAATAGGACTGAATAACTAATATAGTTTTGGTAATTATCTGAAAAGCAGTATTTTTCCAGGCCTACATGAATTTTTACTGGAATGACAATTAGTAAAGCTGTTGTTTGTTTACTAACAACACTTGCTATGATGCATAAGAGGTAAAAGACAAGCACACTTGTTACATAATGATGTAAATCCCTATCTGTAGACATATTTCAAGAAAAACAATATTTTAAGGTTGTATACAAAGATCACATTATTGTATGTAATGACTGATATTATCTACATCAATACAAAAGCTTCACATTCCAGGATAGAAGGAAATCATGATGATATCTGTGTTTCACTTAGACCATAATCTAGCTGAATAAAAACCCAAACCTACAAACACATGTCTCATTTAAGTTTCCTTTTGTATAGTAAGTAATGCCTGTAAAAAACCATTGCAACAACTATTCTCCAGTGCCTAATCTTGAAAGTAAGGCAGTTAAATCGTTATTAGAACATAGATAATTTTATCTAAAACAGGAAACTTTAGCAGTCCTGTACACTTCAAATGTTTTAATGCATACAATGAGCATTTTCAGCAGTTCATCTTTAAATTCACAGAATTAAATTTCCTTTGGCAAACTAGTTAAATTCTCTGCTTTAGGCTCAGCAGCTGCACCAGAGCAATAATAATGTCTTCATGTTTAATAGGTGTTGTGACACTAAAGTTATTTATGGTCAAGAGATCCTCTGACTATGGTGATAGTAGCCAGACAGACATGGTGAAAGACAGGTGTTACAAATTACATCTTTTCATTATTTAATCTACATGTTCATCTTGTTACATATAAAGTGGCTATCATCATTGTAAGGGTATGTGAAATAAGAACCCAAGAGAACCAAAAATTAAAGGTAGTATTTGTTCCCTTTATCTTTATAAACGTTGTTTATTAAGGTTTGACACAAATTAACTCCACAATTAACGTTGTCAGTTTCTTGACATTGATTCTGACCTAAGCTGCTAGGCTCTTTGATAGCAAGCACAATTACACTGTGTGCACATACAGTTATGCTTACTAACATGAGGACAATTTTGATTGAGAACTGCCAACTATTTTCAATCTCCCTTAACAACAGCAGTGCAGAGTCCAACAAATACTTTCTGCAGAATACTTCATTAAGCATGGTAACAATCTATATGGGAATCTTCCAGTGCAATTAAACCTGACAAAAAATCAGATATAATAGGTTATGAACTATGATATCACAGCCTTTCAGCACTTTCGAAACTCCAGTTGGTCATATTTCAATAAAACTGCAATTAAAATAAGAAAATTAAAATTCAGTTAAAATCAGCACCTCATATTTCTGGACTTGAACTCTCTTATGAGCATCATCAAAATTGTAGCAAAATTTGCTGTTTAATGCAAACAATGCATTTTTGTTCTTCTTGTTGTTTCAGCTTGTTTATTTACCATTGCCTACTCAGATTGTTGTGCTGATACTGAATGTTGATAAGTTGTCATGCTTTAAGCCCACTTTGACAGCAACAAATCACCCCACAGCCATTGGATCACTCCCATGTCTTCTGGTGGGATGAGGAGGAGAAAACAAGCAAAAAGCTTGTGTTACATCATTTAGACTGATCATTGTTACAAGCAACTGTTTGCCTTAATTCTAACCTGCACTTCCAGAGGACCTGCAAATTGGCTATTTGAGAAAGATAATCAGTTCGGGTTTTGTTTTTTGTTTTGTTTTGTTTTCTGTAAGGAAGAGCAATAATTTGTATTCATGAAAACTGCATAAAGAAATCCCAAAGTTACCAACTGGTATGTTCCTAAAGGCTCTTGTCTGTCAGACACAAGCTGATGGAATTTTCCTGTTTCTCACTTGAAACACTTTAAAACTATATCATCCTTACATCCTTCAGCAAGAAGAACAGCAACATTGTAATCTTCAAATGCCATCATTCTCTTAGCACTTGACTAGTTTTATTATCCAGTGAATGAAAATTACCAGCTTTTCATCTCCTAACTACTAAATACAATCCAGCTATGACAACTTATCCAACTGAAGACTGATCCATCTAGTTCACAAAAATTATTTTCTGGCACAAATACAGGTTTCCCAAAATGAAGCTATTTCACTTTACAGGTGTCACAACATCCTCTTAAAAACTTTGCCCCTACAACAATGCTCATAAAAACATTATAATATAATCAAAATGTTTCTCTCCTCACCTTCTTTCTGCTACTTGTATTTTTCTAAAAAGAAAAGTGCTCAGAAGAAACAATTATGCAAAAAAAATATCGGGAGGTGGTGGGTGTGGGGGGTGTGTGTTTTCTTGTGTTTTGTTTGGTTAGGTTTTTTTTTTTCAGTTTAACAGCCAACTCCATTTTCCCAGCCTTCAATTAGCCAAAGCATGCCCATCCTACACATTTAGTAAGCAGCTCATAAAAAAAAAAGATTATCACTTCCTGATGTCTCAAGGAAGATATTAAAAGTTAAGCCTATCTTTATGTTTTCAAATTTTCTGCAATGCAAAGTGTCAGTTTACTAGTGTGACCATTTGGTTTATTCTTCCCCAAAATACAAAATCAAATTACATACTTACAAGTAAGGCCTTGTAGGGAGAATAAGTAGCTTACATTTTCCTAAATGTTAAAATAGCACATTACTAATTTGTAGTTTTAGGCTGTGCAAACCTTGGTACCGGCTCATTTCATTGTGGATTACATATGCTTTTTGAGAAACAGACATTATCTAAGCCTGAGGGACATGGGAGGAATACAAACCAAAAGTCAGCAGCAGACATTTGGTTGCTAACATCACTCCCCACACACAATCCAGTACTCATTTCCAGTTTATAATAACTGGGACAAAGAAAACTGCCTTCAGAAATATGAAGAATCTATGTGAAAACCTGTGAAGAAAACTTATTAATACCATAGACCAATACATTCATATCCTAAGTAGGTTGAACCTGAAGAGTTTATTGCCGTGTCCTTTTCTATTAGAACAGTTGCAGGCAACCTAATAACAAGTGAATTTAGTTTTGTGACAAATTATTAGGACACTTACTGTAAAACTGATACCAGCCATTAACTACTGCCTCAGAAGAACACTGCTGCACTAAGCCTAATGGGAAGCCAGGAATGACAGGCCATCAGAGTCATCCTTCTCAATGATCAAAACAAAGCAGAATGCTCCTGAAGACAGACCCACTCCCACACCTGTCTCCTCTTGCCTTCAACCCCAAAGCTGACCTGCCAATGGATGCTACACTCCCATTAACTTCGGTGCAAAGTTTAATCTTCTTTAAAATAACACTAAGGAAAATGAAACAATTTCACACATTTGTTTACAAATCTCCCCTTATGTACTCCAGTGTCTGTTCAGATGTTTCTACACAATAATTCTGGTTTATGCTTGGTTAAGAAAAGAGAATCAGGATGCTTTGTTCTACTATTTTATTAATGTGAGCACTGAAAGATGTAGGTATAGCATTGTGGACGCACTATACATCTCTCTCCCATGTCTGTAGGAATTCCAAAACTGTAAATTTAACCAAACTGCACATATACTTTTAAGTTACACAGTAGCACATGTGTTCAAATGCACAAAGACAAAACAAAATAGTATAAGCTTGTGTGTAAATGTACTAATTATGACATACATTATATGTTACATCTGGGTGGGGCTTAATCTACCTGAGTTAGAAAGTGGAACTTGCTAGTTAATCCAGTACTAAGCCTTCTTCCAGAAGCAAATGAAAAGCATAAAGCCTCTTGAATCTAAAAGGTTAGTGACGTGCACCACTTCATCCCCCAGGAATATTACATAACCTTGTCAAATTCACTAATTTAATGAAGGGAAATTCTGCTTCAAAGCACTCTACTGCTTCTTTTTCAAATTTTAATGTCTGCAGACTGCACATGAATTATTTGGTAACTGAGAGCTGACACTCCTTTTCAGTGTGCAAAGTAGAAGCAGATTTTAAAATGCCAGGCAAGCTGATCTCTTTCTAGGGGAGTTTTTCTCAAACAGAGAAGGGGGAATAGCAAGATCCTCCAGGTAAGTGTTTCAATTAATGACCAAGATTATCTGGGTTATGACTAGAGAGACAGCCTTTACTGGGTGCTTCAGATTTACTAAAGCCCTCAAAATACAGGTACCAAAACTAGGAAGAGTAAAACCGTCACACTGACAGTGAAGATTCCATTCATATTTTATTTATTTAAACACAAGAAAATGCATACTTGACTACTTACACACAGGACAGATTGCTAATTAGTGATTGTGAAAGCAAAATAACCTATCTAATGATAACACTGACTCAAAGCAAAAAGAAATCATGAAACTGTACATACTAAATATGGTTCAGTGTTAAAGCTTGTCAAGGCACACATATAACAACTCCTGTTCATGTATAAGAGAAATTAATAAAATTCTGCCTGAGAACAGACCTCCTGACTTACTTTCATCTAGGCATTACCTTTCTTTTCCAACACCAGAGGCAAATAGCCTCATTACCAATACTCCAACAGGCGCTAACATTGAAGAGGAAAAGCATTCTGCTATTATACTCCGTGAAAATGCCTTAAGTTCCTACATCTGTATGATATGCCTATATGGGTGAAAAACCTTAACATCATCCACTTACTGTAAAACCATCCCTAGCTTAAGCCAGCTGACTGCAAACATAAGAAAAAAATCATAAAAAATACACGTTATTTGTCTATAAGGATATGTGTGAAGTCATTCAGTCAAAGTCATTCAATCTTTCTATTGAAGTTCTTAAAATTGAAAGATCTTCTTTCTCCACTTTTCTTTCCAAATACGGTTAAGGAGACTTACCTTCAGAACCAAGCCTTTTGCCAAATATTAGTCCCCAGTCTTCATCCCCAGAAAACAAGGAATACACTCAGTCTGTATGAAGGTCACCTTTAGATTCATCAGTCCTGTCTCAAATTTAAGAACTGATTTTCAACTTAGTGACAAGGTGGCTTATATCTTCTCTTTTTAAGCATTTTGGACAGAATCATGTCCTGTCCTGGTGGTAAACACATAGTTTTATAACTCTTTCTTTGTTGGGTTAAACTATTAAACTGCTATGAGGCAGACTTAGGACAAATGTATGAGCATATCTAATCAAATCTTACAGTCCATATGAACATGTATAGCTTGGGCCATTAAGGGGTTTAAGATAACTTCCCACTTGCAAAACAGCAGTAAGAGATGGCATGACTTGACATAACTGTAATTTACTGAGATAATACTACTAATAAAAGGACTGTATCATTAATCTTGTTAGAAAATAAACAAAACAAACAAACAAAAAAAGTCAAACAACTAGTTAATAGAGACTCGTAAATCTTCATTTACTTCTTACTAGGTTAGAACTATTTTTTCCCAAACACCTATCAAGTGTAAACTAACATTTACCATTTGCCTACAACAATCAAATGTATTCCATCTAAATTAGGTGTCCAGCCAAGCAGATAGAATATACATTCTTCTTACCAGCCATGTTGTGAAAGCTACACAATGAAGCCCAGCTTCAGCTGTACTACAGGACAGGTTAATGTGGCCTGTAAAATCACACATTACTGATGCATAAGCAGACATTCATAAACTAGGTCAAAAAACTGTTTATACATATTAAAAAAGATTCAGTGACTAAAGGCCTCAGTGTATTGTCCCCATTCCTTGCCTACAAGTCACTTAAGATACATAAGTATGGTTAACACAGTACACCTCTCTCATCTATATCTCATCAGTGGTATCTTCCATTCTTCTCCTTGAACATAAACTTATTAAGAAATAAAAAAAAAAAAGACACCAAGAAATCATAAAACTAAATGGACCTGACAGTCAAGGGCATACTATTTAAAGAGAGACATTAAGTATAAATTCAGAATGAAAGAAAGGTAAAGTCTTACACATGGAGAGATACCATACTCTAAGAGAAAATCTTACACTAGCCTTCTCCAGCTTCTTTTGCCATTGAATACAATCTTTTCTCATTTTCAGTTAAGAAGCCAGAAATCTTTGGTTTCAATCCTAAAGGTTATTTATAGTGTCAAAGTGCTAAGAAGCAATGTTTATTTATGTGGTATATACAGATTTTAAAGAGCCTCATTTTTACTTGCTTATCTCCCAGAAGGAATTCCCATAAAATACCACAATTCTGCTTTATCTTCACTTGTTAAAATAACAGTGGCCCAGACACAGGTACTCTTACTCCATACTTACTGTCCTCTCATACAGTGTCTTTATCTTGTGCTCTTCTTGCTCAATCCACAGCTAAACAGAGCAAACTGGAATTGTCTAGAACAGTTCAGATGTGTGGTCCCGAGAGAGTCAGTTAAGACAATAGAGAATTAACAAAGTTAATTCACCTGGGCTTTATGTCATGTCTTATCCATGGAGTGATTATATATTTACAGTGAGGACCCCTGTAAGCTGGGACCATGACTATATCACTGAAATACCAAGGTGAAGAGGTGACACTAGCAGTCTGAAATACATTTTCAAGTTAGTGATTTGACATTAATGCATTCTGTGATTTCATCCAATCTACTGTTTTTAAGGCATACTTAGTGTTTTAGAGGACTACAAAAAAAAACCAAAACCTTTTTCTTAAGAAAACAAATTTATATTTGCTTTGCCATAGAGATTTTCACTTCATCATAACTGAAAACCTGAATTCAATGCCCATCTTTAACAGAGAGGTAAAACTTACTGAAATATAACTACCAATAAGGATTGCTCTCTTCATTTTTCTTTCATAGGCAAATATGTTCTGTACAATTACTATAAAAACAGAAAGTAGTTACCAGTCTGACTCATGATCCCTTTCTCTGTTCCTACATAAGTAGTTTAGAAAACAAATTCAATGAAGTTTAGTCTCAAGACATAAGACTGGATGCCAAAAGCATTGAAAGTGACAGCTGGCTACTGGACAGAAAAGAAGGCTAAGAGCCAAAATTTTGTAATTCTAATCCCATCTCTCCTAACTGATTGTTGTTCAGCTTCAGGCAAATTACTTAACCTCCATGTCTCAATTTCCTCACTTCCATGATTATGCTACTTATATATGTTGCAAAACACAGGGAGGAGTGCTATAATGGTTACTGTCACTATATTTATAAAATTTGTAGAGATTTGTGTTTATTTTTTTTTAATAAGAAGGCTGAAAATATTCCAGTTTATGCCCTATCTCCTTATAACAAGGATGACACTTTTATTAGGGAAAAGGAAGGAAAATCGAACAAACAAACTACACTCAAATCTTCAGAGTGTCAGTGAGAACTGGTAGCTATTTGTCAAAGTTATTAGTCTTTGAAAAATTGCAGTCCTCTGCATATCACAATTGCAAAATGTTGGATTAATTAACTCTCTTTTCTCTAAGGAAATCAGCTTACATTGCAGAATTGTACTGAATGAGGACTGCTCATTTTGACACTGAGAGGGACGTAGTGAAAGCAGTTATCTTGTATGAAATGATTATAAATTATATATGTAAAATATATTTCCGTTCCCAAAGAGAACTAAGAACCTGGACTTTCTGTCTATGAACTCAAATTTCTGTATGACTGAATCTCAATGGCATATTCAAAATGCTAAAAATCATTATACTGCATAATCAAATCTACAGTCCGCTCATAGGGATGACATAAAAGCAGCGTAAAATATGCATTGCTGCAAAACTTCTTGATTTTTCTCTTGTTCTTCCTTGAGGATATAAGAAGACATGCGGAAATAAATTTCTTGCAACAAAACTGGGACTATTGACGTAAATTTGTATGAGGTTAGACTACTGAAGTGGGGGAAACAAAGAATATAGCAGGTTACCAAAAAGAACACACAATAGCTGTCCTCAAATACACAAACATGAGAGGAATTAGACTATGGAAATACAGGAATAAGAAACATGCTGAAAACATGGCTCGTTTGATGAAAAAAATGCTAAAAAACAGAAGCAAAGAAAAAAATATTGATCAAGCAATGCAGAATAATAATTCAAACAAAATTAATTTCAGGTCTATTTAAGTAAAGATTTAATTAAAATAAGATCTTGATATATGAATATATATAGCCTGTCAGTCACAAATGTTTATTAAAAAATAAAAATTGTTTAAATGCTTTGGCTTTAGTATGTTTAAAAGTTGTTTGCTCCCAAGGGCTGCCTGGGTAATTGTAATTTACTCTTCGTGTTCCTTAACATGCAATGCACTGTATAGAATAATAGTAAAACCTCTTGAATGAATTACCTCATTGTTCATGACTCACAAAAATCAATTACTATTTGCATTGTTCCTTTACTGAATGCCTTTAGAAAAGCAGCTTTGGGTAGTTCAATCATTTTGCATATCACTGTGTCAAAAGCTGGCACACACAACTGGAAAAGAATCTAATTAGACTTAGCAATAAATATTTAGAAGTTATACTTTGATGCTTTCACTTCTACTACCAAACTTCCTTCTCAGAGAGCTTGAAAAATCTCCAGAAAAAAAAATGTCTTTGAGCTTTCTGTTTTCATTATTCTTAATAGTACTGTAATCTTCACTATAATAATGCAGTACAAGGTAATATAGGGTACCAAAGCAAAAGAGAAATGGAGAGAAGAATCAATATAAAATTATTAATAATGGAGATGGAAATCATGCAACAGAAAAGCCCACTGGAGTACCAGTTGTATTTTTTTAATGTGTCTGGCTTTAACTCCAGCAACACAGTTAATGATGAAGAATACAAAGTTTAACTTTTTCATGTGTTTTCTCCCTCCTCAACAGACAGTAGTATGGAATGCTCATATGTACATGTTAACCTTTTCTATCAGACTGTAACATAACCTCATCTGACATGACAGGTCTTTTTAATTAGCTTTACACTGACTGGTATTCAGGAATACATCTGTTGGGTAAAGTAAGCATGGTTTTTACTCTTTTCAATACAGAGAAGGACTGTTCCCTGGTCAAAGAATTCCAAACTGTAATATTCTATGTGAAATCTGAAACATTATGAAAGTTTATGAACTAATTCTGTGGTTTCTGTTATTTTGAAAGTTTTGAAAACTTACTTGGTGTACCAGCATCTCTGCCTTTGTCCCCTGATGCTAGGGCAAATGTGGTAGGATGGTTGCAACTGACCCTTCCTACAAACAAAAAGCTATATGCAAGTATACGTCGATCCTAAGAATGATGAAATTACAATAGTGTATACAAGACCAGTTTATTCTTAAATTATGTTATAAATATAGAATCAGAATGAAGAAATATAAAAAAAATACCAAACCAACAGGTAGCTTATTTTAAAAAGAAACACATCTCTTGCCATAATTAAGAACTCCTCTACAATGCTTTGAGAGTAAGGTTAAAAATTACCAGTAATTTTTTAAAAACAATGTATAATGCCTGACTATGACTTGCCACAGGGGGAAAAAAAACAAAACAAACAAACTAAAGAATGGTTTTACTTCTGAGTTCATAAGGCTAACCTACATTTGTGCACATTTATAGCACAGAAAAAAATTCCCAACATTTCAAATAGCATCAAAAACATCCCTCACCTTTGAGTTTACCCATACTGCAGTCAATCCTGTAATTACAGTCACATACACATGTTCTACTTAATTTTAATTTAGCTAAGGCAGCACAGTTAACTGTTAGCTACAGATCCATCAGTTACCATGGAACTTGCAGAAGGACTGGGATTCATTCACATAGGCTGCCTTGTCTCCCTAATGCTTTAAGGTAGCCAGAGCACATCTATACATTCACAATTAAGATCAGCACCTTCAGAACTGCCAGAAGTATTGACAGAACAAACTTTTCAGCTTCCTTACTATTTCTCACAAAAACTCCCCATACCAATCCCTACTACATTACACACACTGTACTCTCTTGATTCTGCAGTCCATTACAAAGATGTTTTTTGCCTTGTCACTATCAAAATGAGATTTTGTATACATGTGTAAATCTTTCCATATTGGTAACCTCCAAGTTCAAATTTCTTCTAACACTTGAATGTCAAATTTCTTTCACAGTCCATCAGCATATTTTCTCTTTATATGAGGTGGAACTGAATATCTGATACTCATCTTGAGCCTGCCCTGTTCTCCCAGATCTGAGAATCTAAGTCCTTTCTGATGGAAGTCAGGACTTACTTCTTAAGTTTTCTGATCATGTTCCAGTGAATGTTTCCACCATGACCTCAATTTCTTTCTTATCTTGTTTACAGCTGATTCCTCTGCACCACAGCAAAGAAGTATGAAATTAATCCAATTACTAAAGTGGAAAAAGGTGGGATGCCTATGATCAAGTAACTTTAATTGCCAAACACTGCAAATAGAATAAATATTGGATTTGCATTGTGGAGCCACAGACAACTGTCTGCATCATCATTATTTCACAGAATTGCCTAGGTTGGAAAAGACCTTCAAGATCACCTAGTCCAATCATTAACCCAACACAAGTCCTTGATGAAACAATATCCCTAAGCACTCTTAAATACTTACAGGGATGGGGACTCTACCACTGCCCTGGCCAAGCTGTTCCGATGCCAGATAATCCTTTCTGTGAAGAAATACTTCCTAATATCCCATCTAAATCTCCCGTGATGCAGCTTCAGGCCATTTCCACTTGTCCTATCACCTGTTATTTGGTTCAACAGACTGACACCCACCTCTCTACACTTCCTTTCTGGTAGTCATAGAGAAGTCATAAGGTCTTCCTTCAGCCTCATTTTCTCCAGGATAAACAACCCATTCTCTCATCAGACGTGCTCTAGGCACTTCAGCAGCTTTGATGCCCTTCTTTGGGCATGTTCCATCACCTCAGCATCCTTCTTGTAGTGATAGGCCCAAAACTGAACACAGTACTCAAGATAAGGCCTCACCAGTGCTGAGTAAAGTAGCAAAATCATTTCCCTGGTGTTACTGGCCACACTGTTCCTGATACAGGCCAGGATGCTGTTGGCCTTGTTGTCCACATGAGAACACTTCTGGCTTATGTTCAGCCACTTACCAATCACCTCCAGATCCTTTTCTGCATGGCAGCTTTCCAGCCACTCCTCCCCAGACCTGTAGCACTGCTGGAGGTTGCTGTGGACAAAGTGCAGAATCCAATATTTGGCCTACTGAAACTCATACCATTGCCCTTGGACCACCAATCTAGTCTTTCTATATCCCTCTGAAGAGCCCCCTTACCCTTAAGCACATCAGGACTTCCACCCAGCTTGATGTCATCGGCAGACTCCCTAAGGGTGCCCTTGATCCCCTCATCCAGATCACTGGTAAAGATGTTAAACAAGACTGGCCCCAGTACTGAGCCCTGGGGGATACCACTGATGACTGGCTGCCAATGGGATTTAACTCCATTTACCACCACTCTATGGGCCTGAAAGTTCAGACAGCTTTTTTTACCCAGCAAAGTGTATGCCCATCCAGGCCATGAGCAGACAGTTGAAATATTTGAAAATATTCATGCTCTTCCCACATACTGCTTCATTCTAACCTTTCAGGACTGACTAAACANAGGCCATTTCCACTTGTCCTATCACCTGTTATTTGGTTCAACAGACTGACACCCACCTCTCTACACTTCCTTTCTGGTAGTCATAGAGAAGTCATAAGGTCTTCCTTNAAAAAAAAAAAAAGCAATTAAAGTCAATCAGGTGTATACAGTTTTGTGTGAATGAACAATGAAAATGGATAAAAAAATCATACCAATTACCTCCAGTGACCAGACATTTACTTCTAGGACCAGCTATCTTTCTCCCAAGATCAGATGAACGTGTAAAAAGAACATGACAGCACTTAAGTTACAGATACAAAATCTCAAGACACAGAATAGTGAAAGAAATGCAATTCTGGATATTTCATGCAGCTGATTAAATCTGTTATGGATTTGTCTTTCTGTTTTTAAATCCTTTTCTAAGAATGAAACTATTAGATAAGAATCTAATAGCAACACTAAGATAAAAATTTTGCTGCAAAACACAACAGGTGAAATCCTGGTGCAAAGGAAAGTCAGCGGCACTCTTTAAGCAGGGCCAGTCTTTTTCATATATTGCTAGATTTTCTACAGCTGTGAATGACTCCAGTACTAGTACTGATTTTCAGGACAAACACCTATAGAACTTTCTAAAGTTTTCTAAAATTATGTATACAAAATGAAGGTTATGCAAGATACAGAGCAGTGAACAGAAATGTTTATTTATATTTATACCATTTTACAAGTAGAGATTTTGGAAGAAATCTTTTTTAAGAGTGATTTATTCTGAACTGCCAGAGTGATACAAAACTTGACAACAGATGCAACTAGATTTCTGTAAATGGTAACTTCTGTTAAGCAATATTTGAAGACTGGACTATTTTGAAAATAATAATGTTCCTTTCTGTTATAAAGTCACCTCTGTCATCAGTTGATACTATGCTTCATTCAAGAGGTTTTAAAAATTTGATATGTCTCTAATTATGTAAANGGCCAGGATGCTGTTGGCCTTGTTGTCCACATGAGAACACTTCTGGCTTATGTTCAGCCACTTACCAATCACCTCCAGATCCTTTTCTGCATGGCAGCTTTCCAGCCACTCCTCCCCAGACCTGTAGCACTGCTGGAGGTTGCTGTGGACAAAGTGCAGAATCCNGAATCTAATAGCAACACTAAGATAAAAATTTTGCTGCAAAACACAACAGGTGAAATCCTGGTGCAAAGGAAAGTCAGCGGCACTCTTTAAGCAGGGCCAGTCTTTTTCATATATTGCTAGATTTTCTACAGCTGTGAATGACTCCAGTACTAGTACTGATTTTCAGGACAAACACCTATAGAACTTTCTAAAGTTTTCTAAAATTATGTATACAAAATGAAGGTTATGCAAGATACAGAGCAGTGAACAGAAATGTTTATTTATATTTATACCATTTTACAAGTAGAGATTTTGGAAGAAATCTTTTTTAAGAGTGATTTATTCTGAACTGCCAGAGTGATACAAAACTTGACAACAGATGCAACTAGATTTCTGTAAATGGTAACTTCTGTTAAGCAATATTTGAAGACTGGACTATTTTGAAAATAATAATGTTCCTTTCTGTTATAAAGTCACCTCTGTCATCAGTTGATACTATGCTTCATTCAAGAGGTTTTAAAAATTTGATATGTCTCTAATTATGTAAAATATTTTCCCTCTCTCGAAAATGAGAAAATATGAATGCAATGAACAGGTAAGGTGTTTTCTTCTAGCTAATTTCTTCAATATTGTGAACTGATCAAACTCAGTTACTTTCAGGGACACTGCTTGAATTTTCAGAAATTGAAAATTTGGCCAATTATTGTTAGATTCAGGTTGAGCAGTACACATTTGAGCACTGCGATGCAATAGCTTCCAACATTTACAGAAGTTTGCAAGCTTACTTCAATATGCTCTAAATTAGCCCTGACTGCACAAAAGCTGAATCAATAGCTATAACCTGGTACTATTTATAATTTTTGCTCCAGCAGTCTTAGATACCAAGTAACTGCAACCAAGTCTTATTAATTAGCTAGTGGTTACCATCGCACATGCAAAAAGAAGTGAATACAGAATACACTCCACAGTCTGTGAACTGTCTGGGAGACAGGTACTCACACTACATTGTACAAAAAATTTGAAAAATTAATAGGAGTAATGAAAATTCTTGCATTTAATTTTTTACCTACCTTCTCCTAAGACAAATCCAAACCTGTATTTCACAGGAACTTATTCATACTGTGCTTAATTTCAGTCTTGCAGATAAAAAGTCAAAAAAAGTAACAGTTTGTGATAAAAATTTTCTGCAACAGCACTTTAATTATTACAACTCAAGACTGGTTATTGTTTTTGCTTGGCAAACAGAAGCACAGTATTTCTTTTATTCCAGAAGTACATGCATTTCAGCAAGCAGTAAGATCTCTACATATCATAATCTTGCTACTTGTTTAATTAGTCTTAGTTGCTTAATTACTCTTATTTAAATTTAATTTCTGTATCTATATTCACAATTAAACAATTATCAGGAGAAAAAAAGAGGTATAAGAATCTGAAGTATCAACACTATTGATTTCAGAGTTTTTTTGATAGTAAGATACAGTAAAGAGGCCAGAGATGTTTTCCAGGGAAGGAAAAGAAACTTATCACTATGTTTTACAAAGCTGATAAATGTAGGTCTGATCCTACAGCACAAAATGCTTACACTGAAGTGGAAATTCTCATGGTCTCTAGTGAAAATACTCCCTGTAAAGTGTTGTCAAGCACATATCTATGTAAGATAAGAAATCGCCATATGTATCCCACACGGAAGTCTGCTGTCTCCCTGAGGCCCAGGTCAGAGATGTAACCAGGGAGCTCCTGTATCTGGTATGACTTCTAATTACTGTCTGCTACTGGTCACACACGTGGGCAGTGATGAGATTGCCCAGAATGGTCCTAAGGCGATAAAAAGGGACTTCAGGGCACTGGGCTGAATGGTGGAAGGACCAGGAGCACAGGTCATGTTTTCTTCAATTCCTTCAGTGGCCAGGAATACTGAAAAGAGCAGGAGAGCACAACCTGATAAATGAATGGCTTAGAGGCTGCTGACATTGTATTAATTTTGGTTTCTTAGATCTTGGGGATGTTTACATGCCACCAGGCCTGCTGGTGACAGATGGAGTGGAACTGTCCACAAGGGGAAAAGGATTCTTGGCCAGGAGTTGGTGGGGTTTATCAAGAGGGTTTTAAAAGAGGTTTGAAGGGGGAAGAGGATAAAACCAGGCCCGCTAGAGATGAGCCTAGGGGTGGCATAGGAATGTTAGGGGTGAAACCAATAGTCAAGCTCAAGTGTATCTACACCAATGCCCGCAGCATGGACAACAAGCAGGAGGAGCTGGAAGACATTGTGAAGAAAGACAGCTATGACATATTCACCATCACAGAAACATGGTGGGATGACTCTCATAACTGCAATGCTGTAATGAATGGCTAAAACCTCTTCAGAAGGGATAGGCAGGGAATGAGAGGTGGCTGGGTGGCTCTATATCTTAGGGAATGTGTTGACTATATAGAGTCTGATGACAGTGATGATAAGGTCAAGTGTTTATGGGCAAGGTTGAAGGGAAAATTGAGTAAGGCAGCTACCCTGTTGGGTGTCTACTACAGACTACCCAACCAGAATGAGGAGGCAGATGATGTATTCTATAAGCATCTGGCAGAGTTCTCACAGCCACTAGCCCTTATTCTTGAAGGGAACTTCATCCTACTGGACATCTGTTGGAAATACAACAC
>VWZY01013003.1:208109-220774 GCA_013399075.1 Chloroceryle aenea | reverse complement strand
CAAGGGTGTGGGGAAGACGTGAACTCTAAGCAACAACTTCCCTGATGTTTCTCCATTTTTAAGTTTATGTTAAGTATTCATAGTAGACCTTTTTGTGGAGTTTAACACATACAGTAAGAGGGTATGTGTTGTGTATGTTTCTGCATGTTCTGCCCTTAACTGTGTTGATTCCCCAGGGGAGTCCGTGCTGGACTCATGGCGTCTAAAAGCAACATCTACAACTGAAGTAGCGAAGAAGAGGGAATGCTGCTGTGGAGATGCCTAGGGAGAGGTAAGACCACACAATGATGAGAGAAAGACCATTGTGTGAAATAATGGATCAGACCAGCTTTTCTCCAGTTTGAGGAAAATATGATGCATTAATTGAGACGTGTGATAGTGAGAAACTGCTGTTACAGACATTTGTGCAGATGTACACATCAGCTTGCTACACATGCAAGATGCAGATGCCTTAGGTGCAGGGACCTGGAGAAAAGTCTGAGTCCAAAGTGAAGCCCAGGTTCTGGACAGGGTGGTGGGACTTGATCACAGTGGCCAAGAAAGATGCTGTGCCATAACCCTGACTCAGTTGTGCCACAGCCTTACTCCTTCTTGTCTGTGTCTCTTCAATCCTTCTCAAAGCTTCCTGCCCCCAGCAGGGTGTTGCTGGGCTCCATGCCCAAGGTGTTGGGTGAGTTGGGCTCCTGCCATGCTGCAGAGCCTCTCCAGACAGAGAGGTACAGCAGTGTGGGTTGCAGACAGTGGCTGCTGTGCTGAGTGGGGCTTTGCACATTCCTTATGGTAGGGCAGCCTCTCCATTACACTATGGCTCAATGGGCTCCTAAAGAAAAAGTTGTTTTTCCTGAGGAAAGCTGGTTGATTCTGTTCAATTGATTAATTTTGGTTTTTATTTTTCTTACCTATTTTTGGCTTTTAAAAAAAATAAATCTGTTACTCCTAGCCTTGCATCCTTTCTGCAGCAGATGTTTAATGCTCTGCCCAGAAACAAGACAGCTGTTTTCCTAACCAAAAGAGAGGTTGGTTGGTTTCCAGTTCTGGTGTCCAGATAGCCACCTACTACCTGCATTCTGGTCACACTTTTCTTGTTATATATTTTTTTTATTTAATTGCTGTATTTTGGGCATCTGGGGTTTACGTGAAGCACATATCCAGTGTTTCCCACATTTCCTACCAGAATGCGTTGTGGAACAGATTTCTGGATATCTGGGGAAGCATTTTGAGCTTCAGATTATGAAATAATTCTGTTCTTCCTCCCATGGCATTTCCCAGTCCTCCAGTAACATATTTTAGGATCTTCATGTCCAGCTACCTCTTACATAGAAAAACATACTTGTTTCCCAGCTTGTCTGCTGGTTTTTTGTTTTTGTTTTTTTTTTTTTCAATTTATTTTGAATCTGTCTTAGAAAGTGAGAGTAAGTGGTAGGTTTTATTAAACCATCACTTCTTTTGATGTTAATTCTGCTCTATCAATAACACACTACCGTATTCTGTCTTTCAAATAGCCTTTTATTAAATTTGTGTAGCATAATAATTTTCTTTTACAGAGCTTGAATTCCCTTTATTAACACAGTATTTCCAGCCAACATCAAACTTATCTCATCTTTAACAAGCCTCTGGAGATATAGAAGTTTTTGACAGTTCTAACTATCTATGCAACTCTTGTTGCATTTGGATTATTGGTTTTTTGGATATCTACCACACTAAGGAACTAATTTTAGCCAGACTGCTAGTTCTTGCTTTCCTCCTCTCTCACTAGCATATGGCACTCTGCTTGACATTGTGGTGTCATCCTGGATAGAAAACCACTGTGCAGACTATTGTGGAGAGGAGAAGGTGCAAAAATGGTGGAGTTGTTTACAAAAATGGTGGAGATATTAACAAAAAGATGGAAAAGGATGGAAAGATAGATGGACTGGGGGATGTTGTTGAAATTGCTCAAAAGATTCCTGAAAATAGAAAAGCCACCATCATTTTTTGAAGGGATCTTTTAATCATTGTGACTTCTTTCACAGCTGCTGCAAGAAAGTGAAGGCAAAAGGGGAGTATTAAAAAACAAAATGGAGCATGTGCCAGCACATGTGCACAACTCATACTCTCTAAACAGAGGTTCTCTGATGTCTCCTGGCAGCACCCTAAAAGTGTGCCATGAGTCCTCTCTGGGGAGCACTGGCATAATCACTCTTGGGAAATTCACTTCTTTTGTGTGAGGATATCACAAAAGCTCCAGACCCAGGTAGGAGGGCACCTCTGAAGATCACCTAGTCCAGCCCCACTCTTGAGAAACAGGTGAGTCCTGGGGAAACCCCCAAGGTAGGGAGGCACACCCATACCAGGATCTGTTCCAGTGCTTCTTGAGGAAAAGATTTTATGTTGAGTAAAATCTCTTCAGTCACAATCTGTGGTTGTTTCCCTGTTTTATATCATTTGACACCAGTGAGACCAGTTTGGGCCTGCTCTCTTCATATCTCCATATGCCTTCTCTGCTCACAGCTTTCTTCCTGGAGCAGCTGATGTTTTTTGTGGCTTAGGCAGCATGCAGCACTGCCTGGCAGTTCAGGACAAAACCTGACTAGGGGTCAGCTGTTGGAGTGGTAGTGCTGGGCTGCTCGTGCTGGTGGAACCACACAACCACTTGGAGTTGTCACTCTCCCCACTGCTAGGGTCAGTGGCCATCACAGGAGGGCTGCAGCTCAAATGCCCCAGGAGTCACCACCTGAGATTACTCCACTTTACACTTGTTGGACTGATCTTTGCTGGCCAAAACGTTTTGGTTTCACCACTGGATTTCATTTGAAATCAAGTTACTGTGGTCTTAACCAGGTTTCTGGGGTGGTCAAAGACGAACAAGTGTGAGTTCCAAAGAGGAGGAGCAACCTTGTCTTTTCCACTTCCATGAGCTATACAGTCTCCTCCTGAGCTGGCAGTGAGTAAAGGGGGACAGGTTAATCTGTGGAGGTACCATCCTCTTTTATGGACTGTACAGATGACCTGTATATACTAGATGCCTAAGTTAAAAACAGAAAAAGTAGATTAAATAACACCCATATTTTGCCAGTCTTCACTAACCATGTGGGTTGGAAAGACAGTGTTTTTATAAGAAATGAAACTTTAGATTTTCATCTAATCCATATGATTTCAGGAGTGGAGACTTAATTAAAAATTCTCTATCAGCAACTCATGATACAATTGCAAGAGTTGGAAATGCTGAGTTTCTGTTTGCCAGTATTTTTAGAAGCCACAATGTGCAGTGAACAGTGGCAGGAATTGAAATATTTTCCACATTTTAGAAATGGTTGTAGCTTTCTGTAATATCCATGGGACCCACCTGCTGACATTCTTTGGTAACATTTTCTGAAAGATCATTTTATACAACAGTTAATTGCTCTCTCTGGATGAGTTCAGGTTTACTGATGTCAAATTCAGAGCAGAAAACAGATCATCAGTGCCCACAGAAGAAAAACAAAAGAAGCCAAATTACATGCAATTTACAATAAGATGTTATATTTAGCTCTCTTTAACATATGTTAGCAATGAGGGCAGTGAATGTTAGATATAATTGGATCCAGAAAAATGATGAGTATTAGTCCCTCTGGAATTATTCCTGGTGAATCTCCAGGATTTATTAAGTATTTTAATAAATTAAAAGCAAATGGAAAAAAAGGAAAGGAAAAAAGTAAACTGTTTTCTTCCTTTCATCTCAAAGATTCCACATTCAGATCCTCAGAGTTCCACTAGGATGCTGCATTCAAACAAACAAAAATAACATCCAATAACATGTGTCTATAAGATGCTAAAATTAATCTCTAACATACTGCAGTGCTGTATGGCATTAACCAGGGCCAGCTGACTTTCTGAGGTAGGGCTCCCAGGTGCAGAAAGACACCTTTTCTGCCACAGATCAGCCCCAGGCTCTCCTGAGTGACACCAAATGGGCTGTTTGCCCACAGCTGCCTGAGCAGACTGGTGTCCAAAGCAACATGGTGTTCTCCTTGGTGCTTCTGCCATAAGACAAGCTCCAGGGGTTTTCTCACAGAAAGGGAAGCCTGTCTGTGGACCAGTGAACTACAGGCATCACTCTGATACCTGCAGTGCAGGCTGAACCATAGAGGAGTGGAAGCTGGGTGGTGGGCTGGAGGTGAGTACAGGCCTGAGAGAGATGGTCTGGCACAGCATGTGTCCTGGAACAGCAAGTCAGATCCTTGGACTGTGGGCAGTGGGACATGCAACCCCACTGGGGAGCCAAATAGACTCTACCCTGCACCATATCAGCTGTTTCTCCCATTGGAGTGTAGGGACACTTCCTCATCCTTGCAGCACACCAGGCCAGGGATTTCGCCCAGTTTGCAACCTGATGGTATTACAGTCCAGTTTGTTCCCCTTTGTGCCTGTGTCAATGGCACCTTCTTTTCAGGCAGTTGCTTTTCTTTACTGCTATTCTCTCAGAATGNGAGCACAAGTCCTATGAGGAGAGGCTGAGGGAGCTGGGGTTGTTTAGTCTGGAGAAGAGAAGGCTTAGAGGTGACCTCATCACTCTCTTCAACTACCTGAAGGGAAGTTATAGCCAGGTGGGGGTTGGCCTCTTCTCCCAGGCATCCAACAACAGGACAAGGGGACATGGGCTTAAGCTCTGCCAGGGGAAGTTTAGGTTAGATGTTAGGAAGAAATTCTTTACAGAGAGGGTAATCAGGCATTGGAACAGCCTGCCCAGAGAGGTGGTGGATTCACCATCCTTGGAGGTTTTTAAAAAGAGATTGGACATGGCCCTTAGTGCCATGATATAGTAATTGGAGTTGGATCAGGGGTTGGACTCGATGATCTTGGAGGTCTTTTCCAACCCAATCTATTCTATGATTCTATGATTCTAATTGTTTTATCTTTTCCATGCTTTACATTTTCAGATGAACTAAACTAATCACACTTAGTATATAAACTTGTCTGAGGAAAATAAAACTGCTTTTCGGATCTTCATGTATTTGCATGCAAACCAGATCATTTAGCACTTTCTAAAGTGAATATATTGACAGACACAAGGAAAATTTTATTCCTATTTATACAACCTGCTTCAGGATGTAGCAAGACAGTTTTTCATGTCCCTCAAACCTTTGGAAAAAGAGGTTGTCTTTCTTTATATTGGTAATCTGGGGCCAAACTACTAACAATCTGCTTAGCAGTTGTGACAGTCCTGGTGTCTTTCTTTGTGAGACATAAGAAAATCTCAACTCAGTGCTGAGCTGTGAAGAAAGCCTGGAAATAAGTCTTCATTTTAAAGCAGATATTAACTTTGCTTATCAGGAGCTGGATGCAACATAACAATTACATAGGTAACCATGCACATTGTGCATGGAGAAACAACTCTCACAATCAATTTTCATATTTTTTTTTCTCTACAGTATAGGAAGTCGGTGATGGTATGAAATACCCAGGGATGTACAAAGAATCAGCCACTCTGTGATGTCAAAAGGACATTTCAGGCCATTCATTTTCCCAGGGGTCTGGAGGGAGGCAGATAAAGGGGAGTGGGTCCTGTGTGTGCTTTGCTCTGGCTAGCCTGAGTACTATCTGTGTGCCTCCATGGTGGCATATGCAATGGGCAGTGTGGATGTGTCAGGAGTTCAGGGATGATGGATTATCATCTGCAAGACAACCCAAGATTGTGAAATGCTAGAGGTAAATTGAATACCTCCACTGCTTACCTTTGATGGTCAAATTACATGCACAGATGGCTCCTGTTTTGTTTGGCTGTGAGCTGAGGGTCCCAGAAGCAGAGACTTATAGTAGGATCAAGCTAGCAAGACAGCTCTCATAACTTGGTTTCCTTCAAGGATCCTCCAGCAGAGATGGGTGCAAATTTACCTGCTCCCCGTGGGATTAGGCTGCCATTACACTACTATTGCTGCTGTGAGCTGCCGGAACAGTAGAACATATATGTACTGTTGGGCCTGTTGATTTAGCCAAGGTTGCCAACACAATGGTTACAGCAGGTTTGTGCTTCATGGAAAATCAAAATTATGCTTCTTGCCCACACCAGCACAGGCAGTGTTAAATCTAGTACTTATGAGAGCTGCATAACCAGGTGATACATGTTTGTGTAGAAGTCCATCACTAATTAAGAAGAAGGCATTTAGAAAGACATTTGAAGATAACACCAGATAAACCCTAAACACAGATGGAGGAGAGGAGAAGTCTACAGAGTGGGGTCCTACCAGGATCATTTTGGAATGAATAAACGAGACACTATTTTCAGAGAGATGTGAAAAACACTGGCAAGCTGATATGAAGGAGAAATGCATAATAGCATTCAACTAAATCTGAATACCATAAAGTTAGCTGGAGAGTATGTGGAAAGGTTTTAAAAATGAGGGCCATTATAGCATTAGGAGCTTATAGTGCTGTTATGTTTCTCATATACGTGGGAAAACCTGAAGTGACATTTTGGTTTATAGAATATTTGAACCTTAGGCAGACATGAGGGAAGGATGAGCTAAGACAGTTAAAAAAAAAGGTGTCCTCAGTGCAGAAATAGAAATTTTTCTGGAAAAGTGTTATGCAGAAGGAGAAAGCAATCCTGAAGCAAAAATCTCATGAGGGTATTAGAGAGCAGAGGCAAGTTGAGTGTTTGGACTGAAGAAGGTAAAAGGGGAAGTTGAACTTCTTGTGGATCCTGCTGTTGCTGTAAATAAACACTTTTGATTTTCATTGTCCCAAATGAGGCTAGAAAGAGGTAAATGGCAACATGGTGAGGTGTCACTCAGAATGAGCAATAAATGCATGTAGAATGTACCACAGCAGAGAGATTAAAGAAACAAGGTGACAAAGGAGAAAAGCAACCAGTGAAGATTCAAGAATGGTTAGGTTGGTGTGGAGAAAATGTTTTGTTAGAAGACAAGAAGCCAAAGACTGTATGCCTGGAGATGGGCTGGTGCAGGGAAAGATGAGGTGGAAGTCTGTTTTCTGACACCATACAAATTACAAGAAGCAGAGATCCTTCAACAGCAAAGAGAAGAGGTATTTGCTAAAGCAAACACTGAACAAACCACTCAATCAAAATATGATGCAGAATACTGTAAGATGTGAAGCAAAGAACGAATGTCCCTGCTCAAACACCTTGCTATGAAATGGGAGGTCATTGAGGGGCCAGTCACTACTGATGAGATCAAAGAAGAGATTTAAAGAATGAGCAGATGGCGCCATGTTTTAAAGATATTATGAAAAGGGGAATCCTCAAGGCAGAAGTTTTCTCAAAGACACTGGAACAAAGCACTGGCAATGACGAGAAAATATGCAGAAAATGTGTGGCTGTTTGACAATGGCAGCAGCAGATGGTTCAGGTTAACTCAGCAATGACTGCAAAGTGCAGCAGCAGGTGGGTCAGGCCTCAGCAGAGCTGCAGCTGTGCAACAAGCTGTGTGTCCTTCATCCTCTTTACAGTGGTAGAAACATCTGGCAATGGGACTTCAGGCCTCACACTCTTCACCGTATGTATTAAACTCCACAAAAAGATCTACTATAAATACTTAAGATAAACTTAAGCCTGGTTATTAGAGAAACTGATTCTGATTGCATAAGCAAGTGATGAGAAACTTGTAGCTTCATCTGGTTCATGACAGCAGATGCACCTTGACAGGTTTAACATATGCACCTAGTAGGAAGAACAGGAAGACATAAGCTTGCCAGTGGCCAGACAAGGGATCATGAATAATGAAGTGTACAGTACAGTATCTAAGACCGGGGCAGATGTTTGAGCTCATACAGTCACCAGGAGGGCGGACGTGAGGTCTGTGAAAGAAGCAAGAGGGAAAGTGTGGATTCATGGGAGGAGTAGGACGGAGGATAAGCTTGAGGATTTTTTTTTTATCTGAAGGGATATGAAGACCTGGAAGGTCAATAGGCAGGGGAAAAAATTGGTCAGAGAAAGTACACCTGAGATTTTAGAAATAAGCAAGGAGTATGAGCCTGTAGGTGTAGGGATGTGATAGAGCTGTGTGATGGGGACAGTTCTTGGCCCCATTTGTAGAACAGGAAATGGTGCTGGCTACCAAGCACATCTGGAGGGGTGTCACCCGTTGGGACCTCCAGGCTGACAGCGTAAGCATTCAGGGTTTTGCCAAGCCCAGCAGTGCCTTGTGCTTTGGGCAACAGGAGATGATGCAGGGTCCTGAAGAGTGCTTAGACACATTTAACTTGGCTCCTCCCAGGAAGGTCTGTTGTATAAGTTTTCCTCTTGGTACAGTGCAATTTTATCATTCATTTTTACTATATAAGAATTATCTGCACTTTTTGGAGAGAATGCTTGCCAAAAGGAATTATTTCTGTTGCTTCAAAACAGAAGAGTCTCAAAAAAGCCTAAGATGTTTCTTAGCTCTCGTGTTGAAAACGTGTCACTTCTGAACAGATGATGTCCTCTCCAGAGACACAGCAGAGACACATTGGGGTATGAACACTTCAACAAGCAACAGGACTTGTAGGGGTTCTTTGCAATATAGTGAACAAGACCTGCTTTGTCTGAAATGTTCTCTATCAACAGTTTGCTATTTGTCATTAGCATTTGGACAATATTTTTTTTAATTGGGTTAATTGGAACCTGGATACAATTTCCATCGGTCACTAGACTTATGAATTTGCTTCTAGGAAAATATTTTATTACAGAAGTTTAAAAGTGATTATACTTTAATCCCTACTTGAGGGTAAAAAAGAACCTTAAATGAAATAAAACATTTGAACACAAATATATGTATGACATTCACACAACAAACTTGTTAGTAATTTATCACCAAAGTGATGGAATAAGACATGTTTTTGACTTATGGCATCTGCTAGCTGGTACTTTACACCTGTCCTCAATGGCTGAAATGGGAATTCAGAAATATCAGCATGAATATCAAGAAATCCTGATGTGGACACTTTAAAGTCCTGTTATTAGCCTGTTCCACCTGCCTCCCCTTGAAGACCATGTGCCTTTGCAAAGTGTTGTCTTTTCAACTACTGCCCACTGTGCAGTTTAACTGTATTCACCATGTGCCTTTACCACATGGCTGATTCTCCTGAAGTAAGTTCTCTACATCCTTCTGCATTTATTGCAATGCCTACAAAGCCCTTTTGACAGGTCTTCTCTGGTAAAATCTTACAGTGTGTCCATTGGTTCTCAGCAACTTACTGCAACTTATTTTTTCTTCTTAGCTGTTTAGAGATTTATGCTGCAGCACTCCCATGGTGTTTTCATGTCTCAGATCCTGGGCTGTACAGTCTTGAATTACCTAAGGCAAACGTGTGTGGAGTTGTGTTTCATTTTTACCAAAACCAAACTCTTCCTTGGTTCATAGAGAAAATGTGAAATGAGGGAAATTCTTCTAGCTGATTAGCTGCAGTGGACAGATGATTAATAAGAAAAAAAAATGAGGTTATTGCACTGCAACCAGGGCATTTAGGAGTGTGGTTAGAAGTCTTGGCTTGTCATTTTAATTCAGAGAGATGTCTGTCCTCTCCTATTCATGTAGCCTGATCACATCTTGCAGGAAGAGGCAAAAGCTCTGTTGGTCTGACTTGAAGGAAACAAGGGTGTGGGGAAGACGTGAATGCTAAGCAACAACTCCCCTGATGTTTCTCCATTTTTACCTCTGGCAGTTTTGTGCTTACTGGAAATAAATCAGAACAGTTGGCAAGTTTAACTGGGTCCAGTCTCTCAGCCACTGCAGAGAGCACTTTGGTTTTGTCACTGGACTTTTTCCAGGACACATTGAAGTCCTGCCCTTGCTGGGCTCTTTAGCAGCTCTTCTGCAGGAGGAGGCAGAGACATGACAGTTCTTACAGATATTTCTGTTTATCCCATTAGGGAAAAAAATCACCTCTGGACAAGGATGTTTTCAGGCTGATGCTCTCTGGTAATGATTAAGGAAGTTAATGGAATTGGTGCATTTATACTTCACATGGGATCTCTGAATATTTCAGTATTCTTCCACTGAAGGATGGAAACTCAGCCAGTCACTTCAGCCTATAGGTTGGAAAAATAATGTTCAACTTCTTTACAGATAATGTGATCTGAGCCAAGGTCGTAGCATCTTCCTCCTTTAACAGTATCCCATGGGAGGCAGCAAATGCTCGAAGAGTACTGACTGCTAACTGATTGGTTTGCCATATATAGACATATTTTCTATATACACACATACATATAGTTACGTACATAAAGATATATTTATACATACATATATAGTTTCTGTATAATCAGCTATAAGTGTAGCTGACTATTCTTACAGCTCTATACCTGATTAGTAAGTCCTGAAGACAAGTCATCCTATCCGGCTCACTGTCATCTCCCACACCAAAACCAGGTCTTGGAATGGACTAGGATAAGGTGCAGAGCCATGAACAAGACCTTTGGACTCAGGTGTTCAGCTTCATTGCCCAAGCCTGTCACTTGTTTATGCAGCTATGGGACAAATGTTGTCTCCTGCCTCAGCTGCACTTTCCCCAAATCCAGCCTTGCTGCAGGGCCAGGGGAGGAGAAGGAAAGGAGGTTGCTGAAATTACTGTCTGGATAAACCAGAGTGACTTTCCAAAGAGGACTTGCAGTACTGGTGTACTGCAAGCCGAGTAATGTTGAGCCATGTGGGTAGCCCCAATGCTGGGGTTGTTACTGCTTTATAATGGTTTGTAATGACATGGCCATAGTTTCTGGTCTAAGACAAAGGTTTCCAGTGGCTCACTTCCATGGTGGTCATGAGTCTGTGATCTTCCCTTTGAGGGCTGGAGCCCAGCACCAGTCATTTGCTGTGCTTTCCTTCTGGCCACCAGGTCACAAGACTGAAGTCTGGGGGTTGATGTTTGTCTGCCAGGACATGCCCAGGCAGCACAATGATGCACAGTGAGTGATAGGGGGGAAATTCCTTGCGGACTCCTGCAGGAAAGCAGCTCCTTTTACAAGCTCCTGGGAAGTGACCACTGTAATCAGTGGGGATTAACTCAGCTAACCCCTTTGCCTTTCCAACCACAAGTATCCAAGCCACCAACCATCTCGCTCTTCAGTAACAATTACACATCCTCTACCAAATCCCCAAGCACTCAGATCCTGAGTTAAGCTTTTTGGGGAGATTTCCTCTAGAGAGAGGAGACTGGCTACTGTCATGGAAATTACTATTGCCCTTTATGAGCTGCCTACACTTAAGTGCAGGCTACAGGGCTGTGATGCTCCTGAGCATACCAGGACATGGTAGCCATGAGGAAACTGCTGATGGGGTTGCTCCTGCTCATGGTAGTGGAATTTATTCTGCTTCCACACAAGGGTGGCTGGACAGCCCACGGACAAGTCCTGCAGACATACCTTGTCCACTCCACACAAGAGATGAAAACTAGAGAGGCAAAACAAAAGCTAGATCTTCCCAGCAAAAATGTTTTAGGCCATTGTCAGGAGGTGGTACAGCTAAAGACATGCCTAGTGCTGTAGGTAAATCATTATGTCTTGGGATAATCCAAAGAAATTGAGAAGTGATGCACACAGCAGCCTGTGCCACACAGGGTCTTCAGGTATCTTAAGGCACCACTAGCAAATTCTTGTTGCTTTACCTAATTTAACATGATATTTTACTAAAATTTGTCCCAGTGGTGTATTAATCAAATTGACACATCCAAATCCCCTCCAGAAATTGAAGGCCATCTTCTAGGCTGCTGTGAGGCAAAGGTGGAGGAGACACTAGGACTTAAACCACAAAGCAATACCTGCCAGCGTTAAACAGCTCTAGGCACAACTACTCACATAAAGCTGGTTAGTTCAGGTTATATCATTTCCTCATGGTAGAATCCAGTGCTCACATCCTCAGCACAGGATAGCAAAACTTAGTTTGAGAGGGTCTGCAGTGTAAACAAGACTAGGGTCAGAGGGATGTAAAGACAGCATCTGCAGACATCAAGGAGGCAGCCTGGAGGGATGCTGGCCATTAGAAAAGCTGTTTTCCCGAGGAAGAAGCCTGGAACAAACCAAGAAGCAAGAAATGAACATGTATACTGAACTGGCTATAACCTGGTAATTCCATCCCTTTTCCAAAAGCCTGAAAGAAAAGACAGGATTTTCCTGTATCTGGAGGCCCATAGACTAAGAGGTTCAAGCTTCTCAGTAATTCTGGTGATTGCAAAGATGACACAGTTGCCCAGGAATTCTTTGTAGTAACCTTAGTGTGAAACTTGTTGTATCTAAACCAATGAGGAAACCCAACTTGTTATATCTAAACCCTGAAGAGCACCCCAAATCTGCTAGGAAGAAAGTCCAGGCCAGCAGGACAGGATGCTCTTGAGGGGCTTGCATCCACATTCTGCATTTCTCTTTTAGAAGCAGCTTTTATTTTCTGAAGCTCAACAGTGTTTTGGGGAACCTACAGTGACCAATAGCATAAAGACATCAGCCTCAAAACAGTCTTTGAAGGACAGTACAGTGTGGACAGTTGTTTCTGAATCTCCCAATGAAGCAACCTGCAATCTAGACAACAGAGAAATACTTCCACCTAGACCAGATTTGCTTGAAAACACTCCAGGCGAAGTAATGGGATTTTTGTTTCTGTGGCTTAAATTCTGTCTTGAGCTGTCTTTTTTTTTTTAATATCCTTTGGGTGCTACACCAGTGACTACAGTCCAACTTGTGTCATCCAGGGTATTGTCTTAGTGAGATTTCTAATTTTTTT
>VWZY01013003.1:89515-208079 GCA_013399075.1 Chloroceryle aenea | reverse complement strand
TTTTTTTTTTTTTTTTGGTGCAGCTTGTTTATTAAGCTTGTTTAATGAAAACTTGAAACTTGTCCTAGGCAGAAAGGCATAGTTCATGCACGGATTGAGATGCATATGCCTGCTGAGCAGCAAGAAATGGTGATGGTGCTGTGTATTTGTGTGAGCTTTATCTGTCTCACTGCTGCATCAGGCAAACATCTGTTTAGTTTAAGACTGCTGTCTTTTACCTCTAAGGGGAAACAGCTCTACTCATGGTGTTAAATTCCAAGCTCTTAGGTACAGAAATGATACAGGGCAGATAATGATGTAAGAAACTCAAAACCTACTACTAAGAGCCTCCTTATTTTAGTCAGTAGGTCAGTTTTATTTTGATCTCTGGCACATCTGAAAACATATTGTCTTGCACATCGTCTCTGCACTGGTGAGACCTCACCTGGAGTATTGCATCCAGTTCTAGGTTCCCCAGTTCAAGAGAGACAGGGATCTGCTCGAGAGAGTCCAACGGAGGGCTTCAAGGATGATTAAGGGACTGGAAGACCTGCCTTATGAGGAAAGGCTGAGACACCTGGCGCTCTTTAGTTGGAGAAGAGAAGACTGAGAGGGGATTTGATAAATGTTTATAAATATCTGAGCACTGAGCGTCAAGAGGAAAGGGACAGCCTCTTCTCACTCGTGCCCTGTGGTAGGGCAACGGGGAATGGTATAAGCTGGAGCACAGGAGATTCCACCTTAACATGAGGAGGAACTTCTTTACTGTAAGGGTCACAGAGCACTGGAATGGGCTCCCCAGGGAGGTTGTGGAGTCTCCTTCTCTGGAGATTTTCAAAACCCGCCTGGATGCGTTCCTGTGTGACCTGTGCTATATTGTATGATCCTGCTTTGGCAAGGGGTGTTGGACTCAAAGATCTCCAATGTCCCTTCCAACCCCTTACATCCTGTGATCCTGTGATAATTGTCTCATCCCCGGTGCCCATAAAGTGGCAGACACCATACAAAGGTTTGCCATTGAATTAAGGATGAGAAGCCCATCTCGCCCAGGGAAAGTGGCATTTGGAACAACAGCACTTTCCATAGATACAGGGGCTAGGACAAACTATGTTGTCTCTTGTCACCTCTGCAAAGACAGGAGAAGTCAAGAGGGTTGTGCTCATCTCCTGCCTCTCCTTCTGCGCCTGAGGTGTTGATTGTGTGGGGTATAGTTGTGCTTTTTGTTCTTCATAAGACTATGTCAAGACTTTTTGTTTAAACAGGCAGATGAGGGAAAAAAAAATCAACTTTGGACTGAAGGAGTGTTAAAAAGTTTTGTTTCTCACCCGGTGAAGCAGAATCAAACTGAGTCCACTTAGTTTGGCGTGAAACGTTCCTTCCAACTCCAGATTAAATGTATAGTTTCAGACACTTGCAAAAAAAGAAAAGAGAGTAACAGCTACAAACAAAACACCTGAGTGGAAAGCAATGGGCCCCTACTTCTTTCCAAACTTGCAGGGTATGAAAGATCCACATTTGTAAGCATCTCCATCCCTGGAGCTATCCTACTGCATCTGTTGAGAGAGTGCCCAGGTGAGTCATTCAGCACCTGGGAAGTGCTGTTACACTCTTTTCCAACTTTGCTTACTTTGTATAAATGTCTTTCTTAAAACCCACCAGCTTCAGTTGCATTCTAAAATATCACAGAAAGAATAATTTGGCCTCAGATGTCCCATACAGATGATCTTATAATATCTTTTAAGTATTACTCATAACTGTAGGTGAGTGGAAAGATTTTTCAAATAAATCATTACTGTGAGTACTGGATTTTCCTGGCATTCAAAAATAGGGAACAATATCATCATTTTGAAGAAGGTCTGTTAACTTTTGCAAGGAGAAGCAATAATAATGGAAAACTAAGAAGAAAAGTTGTGTTATTCCTCTGAAAGAGCAGCTGATGTGTACATGTGGACAGAAATGCACACCTGCATCTCTTATGCATTAATATATTTATGGAAGTGAAGCACTGTTGCGGGACTTGCATTTCCTTTTCTGTATTTAAATTCTCTAGTTAAGGTGAATGAGTCAAAAGATGAGTGCAAGATATTCCACTGAGCACAGCTTGAGGCAAGGGAAGGTATTTATTGGTAATCCAGATATGTAAATAAGCAACAGGATTACATTCCTCTGAAAGTGCTGTATGCCATAGTCTCCTGAATGGGATGTGTGGTTTGTATACACCACTCTGGTCTAACTCTTGGCTCTGTTACAGTGAGTCAGGCTAGGTGCAAGTGCCGGGATTGGGAGCTGTGTATAGGCCTGAGCTACCTCTGGCATTGGTGTCTAAGTCACAGTGAATGGAAGACTTTCCAGGAAAGATAGATGTAAGCGTGCTGTTGCTCTTTCATGAACAGCCATTGACACAGAAATGTCCAACAAAGGCATCCGAGGGGGTGTTTGACCTGAACCTGGAAAAGCAAGCTTGTGCATGGTAATGAGGTGGGGACTGACAAAGAAGCTCAGCACCCTGTTCTGATCCAGCATAGCCTTTCTTATGTTTAACTCTGATGATAATTCAAATTTACACAGTCTTTAATCATTCAAATCCAGCAGCTCTTATAGTAAACTTTTGTCATACATAGATGTTGTTTCCTTATGCTCCATATGTGCCTGTTCTATTCTCTTTTGCTTTTGTCATGGACTTGACAGGGAGTGGAGAATCATTTTATTATGTGTTTGGATAACATCTTATCACGTTGAGCATAGGGCCATGCCTAGGATTTCTAGACACTTCTTTAATGTAAACAAATAGTGAGCAAGTAAAAACAACAGTTCTCTAGTCCTCACAGGCTGTGAGAATTATCCAAACCCACTGTTTAAGAGATATCAACAAAATCATCCTAAATAGTTATAGAATCTGTGATCCAGTTCTTAAACACCATATGCTTAGTAAGAACATGGCTTTGGATATCCACTAGGTGAGATAAGGGGAAGAAGACAAGTAGAGGGCTGAGCAGCACCAGCATCTGCCTCTGCACCAACTCACCCAGCACAGGCTCCTGCATCCAAGACATGTTTAGATGGATGCCTTACATCGTTGCTGCCCTTGCTCCAGTATAACCTTGCTGTAGGACACAAGGATGGTCATCTCCTACTTCATTTCCATGCAAGACAAAACCTTTGTATTGTGCTCCCTGTGCTCCAAACAGTCATCACCTGCCCTTGGTGACACAGGGTTGCAGCTCTTCCTCCACAGAATAGCCTCCCTTAAAAAAACTTTATGCATGCTGGTAGCCATGATCACAGAAGGTTCCATATTTTTCTTAGAACTGGATATTCTGGGATGCAGGTGACTAAAACAGTGGGTTGAATTAGATTATGCAAGCTGCGAGCCATGTACAGCAAATTCCACCTGTTGGCAGAAAGGCCCAGGGGTCTCTCAGGACACTGGGGATTGGGGATCAGTTGAGGACTGTGCTTTGGAAGGAAACATCAAGCACAGGAATGCTGGTGGATCACAGAATATTGGTCCTCAGTGTTTTCACTGTAATGGGGAGATGGAGTTTGTCTTGTCTTGCAACACAGGTAGCTCCTGTTCCATTCTTGCTGCAGATGAAGAAAGGTTGATAGCCATTTCCCACTGAAGATCCACTTGTCCATGTCATGTTACTTTTTAAAGAGAAGCTTAATTTTAGTGTTCAGGAGGCAGAACTGCCATGAGATCATACAGAGAACTGGATGATCTCTTCCTTAATTGTGTTGAAAAATATTCTGCCCAGATCTTCAAAAAAAAAAAAAAAAGAAAAAAAAAGATCCTAAACACCTTTTTTGCAAAGTCTGAACAAACACTATACATTTTCATGCTGATTTTAAACATAAAATAAATCAAAGGTATCTGTCCTGGAGGAGAAGGAAGACCACTAAGTAGAATTGAAGAGAGGAAGGGAAGTGATTTTTGCTAATACCCTTTACATACTGATGTTGGTCTATACCAATGTACAGATCTCTTGGCTCAAAGGTAATAATGCTCATATATATGAAAGTCCAGCTCAGGAACGATGTGAGTAACTCAGCAAAAGCCAAATGATAGAACTGTTCTTTCCAGTGTTTTTCTCATCCAGTTTCCTGTCACTTTCTGATTTTGCACAGATAGAAAGCAGGTTATGTACTGTGCCTGACAAGACTGACAAGCAAGGATCAGGCTACCAAAAGACTCAGAAAATGCTTACAGGAGTTAGCTCTGGCAGCCAGTCCTGCTGCAAAGTCACACTTGTTTTATGAAACTGCCATTTATATTGTTGGTAACCATGCAAACTGTATCTTTGGCAGAAGTAATAGTTTCATAAGTATGAGCAGTTCTTCACCAACCATACAAGTGCACATTCAGGCTCAAGTACTTTGTATGGCACCTTTCTCCATGGCTGAGTTTGCATATATTGTGAATAAGGACCAAAAAAAAAAAAAAATTAAAAAATTTCTTCTTTAGTTGGAGGGTGCAGGTGTGGAAGTGGTGGAGTGATCCCAGTCCCACAGGACCAACAGCAAGGATCAAGCTTCAGTCTGAAAAGGGCTGCAGAGCACTTGTTCCTCCTACCACACTCTTGACTTACATAAACCTCACATCAGCCCCACGCACACAACTGCCTTCTGGACTGCCCAATAGCTTTTAGCAAACTCTTAGTAAATGTGCCAAAGTCACAAGTATAAGGTGCCACAGGAATGCAGATGGGGTTGGGGACACTGACAGTCTCCACAATGGAGCTTTTCCAGTTAAAAGTCTCACATCACACTATGTGACTTTTCTTTCAGATACTCTTGTCACTGACTCAGGAATGACTGTGTCTCAAAAGGTGTTTATGACATGGTTTCTTCTCTTAATTTGAATGCTTCCTTCAAACCATCCTTACAAATGTTGCAGCCTGAGTCCTGCCAGGGCCAGGTGTGACCTACTTGTAACTCCTGTTACTCTTAACTTCACCAGAAGTTGCATTTTCTGATTTTATCTAACTATAGGTTCACAGTCAACATCACACAATAAAAAAAACATGCTTTCTTCCCCAGGAATTCATTATCTCACACAGATCTCATAAAATTTCTTGGGATTTCATTCTTGGATGAGCAATCTGGCTATGTTTAAATATATAGTGATCTCAGGACCCTTGGAGAGACTTGCATGGAATTACGCTTTATGTGTTAACTGTTGAGCTCATCTTTACAATGAACCCTCCAAGACTGTTATATTGACAGTTCTCTGACAAATTAGAGAAGCAGCAGTTACATGAAGTCTACATGTAGTGGAAGAGGTTAATAGCATGCACACACAGTATCTGAGTGAAAATTTGATCTTGAGCACCTACAAGGCAGACAAAAACTTAATTTAATTTAATGCTCTTGCAAGCTCCACCATGCACAGAAATCTTAACTGTAGTTACTAACTAGAGACTTATCTCTCACATCCCACTGGTGTCCTTTCAGAGTCATTTCTTTCCAATACAGAATTATGAAGTACTTGATTCCTCTGTGCTTTTTGATGTCAAAAATGCTGTAGCCTTCAGAAGGCACAGGACCTAGCCAGTCCTTCCTGATGGAAACAGCTGTATTTCCTACTATATCCTGGGCTCCCTTTCCACTGTGTTTTCCTTTGGGGGAGACAAAGATGCCACTGGCAGAGAGGCAGTTTTCTGTGCAGAGGATACTGGGCCAAAGGTCAAGTGATGTCCTTGACCAGTTTCCTTCAGAGCCTCCAAAGAAACTTCCTCTGCACTCAACAGAGGGCTGCAGATAGTAGAGATGGAGTTGGATGTGTCTTTCTGATAGCAACTTCAAGTCTGAAAATGCCCCTTGATTTTTTCTGTACAAAGGGATTTAAAGGATGTATGTCCAGGCTGTGCCTGAGATAAATGCTTGCCTTTCCCTGGGATGGTGCCTTTGGCAAGGTGGATGTTTTGTGCTAGGACTGCTATCAGGGGTTGTCATGTTCACTTTGGAGGATTTGAGACCTCTCAGCTCATTAATGTTTCTGAACTCACATTACAATCTATGTATTTCTTTTAACTCTTCAGTCAAACTGAGAAAATATATTACAATAGAGAAGAACGTGTTCTTGAGTGATACTTTTTAATGTAATGGTCAACTGCCCTTTGATCTTGGCCAGATTTGTATTTTTACCGTGTCCTATGAGATTTAAATATGTAGATAAAAAGATACTTACTTGTTAGCATAGGTTTTTCTTCCTACATGTCTCCTGACTACTTTTGTTCTAATCTGCTCTACAGTGCCTCATTTACATGAAACCAGCCCTAAAATTCAAGGTGGCAATTCCACCCCCATCCTGCTTATCCTGGATACAATGGATGCTTGCTTGTCTGATGGTGTCAGCAGAGCTAAAGGCTCAAGTCTTTAGTGGTCGTATTTATCTGAAGGGAAGAGGGTGTTCTGTGGCACCAGTTTCTCAAAACTTGCAAGTGCTGTCCCTTCAGGGCAAAGTTATTTCTCTTATAGCATATGTAATACAGCTGCACCAAAGGTACATCCTAATCCCCATGTTAAGTCTTACAAGATTTATAGATTTGGATAAACAATGTTCAAAATCCCTTGTGGCAGACCCATAGGTTATTTCATAAGAAATAGCAAGTGGGCTCCTATTCCTTAGCCTTGATCTACTGTGTCATAGAGTTGGCTAGGAGTATGGAAAGCAGGAGATTTATGGATGATAAAAAGGATGACATCATGTGTCTGGCCCAGTCCGAAAGTTGCTATTGCCTGCAAAGCAGTGTGCTTTAGGCAGAACTGCTTTTCTGTCCCCTTCAGTGCCCTTGTCTCTTTACAGGGAGGGTCTGTATCATGACAGAGTCCAAGCCCTAGACAACCTTGTTCTCCCTGTGCACAGCTCTTCCCTCCATTCTGGCAGGCCCGGGCACAGGAGAGCCCAGGGATACCCACTCCTCTGTCTGTAAGATGACAGAGCATGGTGTTTGGGAAGGGCATCAGGTGTCATGTAGCACTTGACAAGTTCAGGTAAGCCTTCCTACAGCTGGGCTTTGCCTCCCAGCTTTACTGACTTAGTGAGATAAGGATATTCGTAGACATGGTGGGTAGCACTAGTCTGGCAAGAGGATTGTATGCTTGCCTTTGTCCAACTGAAGGGCCTAAAATGACCACGGGGTGGGGAAGAAGGGAAGTGGAAGACCCTTCAGTTGCTCTTGTACCATGCAGAAATACTCCCACTGAGCTTTGCATACAGAATTCCTTCAGAAAGTCAAGCAAGGCTCCCATCCCCAAGGGAGTCATAAACATTGTGCAGGAAACAAGACACTCACTTGCACCGCCAATTTACATTTAGCATTTTCTTGCTGCTAAATCTCACCAGCACTTGTAGTAGCCACTGATATGTGGGTAGTTGGCTTTTACAAATGACCATAGATATTTAGAAGTGCAAGTCAAACTGTGTTCAAGCACAATCCTGCTGGTACATAGGTGAGGGGAAAACAAGATTTGTTTTTCATCTAAATAACTCCATGTGTTGGGTTTTTGATATGGGATGCTTGCTGCTTGTGGTCACAGGAAAGTTCTCCTGTGGCTGTTGGTGTTGTCAGGAAATACTGAAATTGTCACTATGGTCAGAAACACCGTGTCCACTCTCTCAACACAGATGATTCCTCTGGTGTAAGGATTATTACACCTTATGAAGCCTTAAAGCCAGGGGTAGCTGGTGGTCACTAGGGGTCAGGATTTTCAGGTTCCAGCACAAAAATTGGCCCTTACCTCCCATAAACCCTCCTTTCTAAATGAATGACTAGTGTGTATAGACTTCTCTTAGTGTCTCAGGAAATGACAATACTGTTACCTCATAGACAATAGAAATTGTCTATTCTAACACTTCTCCTCTTCCATCCTACGATGATGCCTGCTTTAACATATTTGTGGTAGGAAAAAAAAAAAAAAAAAAGATAATTGTCTCTTTGGAAACATGTTTAGAAGCTTGGATTTCTCATATATCAAATTCAGACAGTGAAACCAGTGGAATGCAAGATTCCCCGAGAAAAAAAGAAAAAAAGTGGCCTGAGCTATGGAAAATGAGTTTTCTTCCAGCTCTCATGAAGTCTGCAGCAACCTCTGGAAATCTGCAGGCTGCTGGATGACCAACAAACTGCAGAAAGTCCCAAGAAGTCTTTCAGTACAAATTCCAGGCGTTTCTGAAAGAACTGAATAGATAGCATCTGTCTAAGCTAGTGCATAATCTCTTTTGATTTGAGTTCAGATATGAGGTTTTATAGTGGTTTATGTCAATCAAGGTATGAAACTATCATAAAACTTGACACTAGATGATGAGATATTTATTATATCAAAGTCAATAGCATATAATGACTTAAATCCTCAGGACTACCTCAAGATCAACCCAAATATTTTTAGCACATATTAGGGAAACAGACTTCAGGATGAATCCCTTCTTTGCTATGTATTTGTCTGGTTTTATATTTTTGATGCAAAAGAGATGAACTTTGTCTTCTTTCAGAATGTTTATAATGCCAGTAAGACTAGACAAGAAACCTTCAGTCAGATACCATTGTATCAGTGCAAAATCCCAAAAGTATCAACACCACTCAAAAGGACGTGCGGGTTTTGCCTTGCAATGTTTTTGATCTCTCTGAATCTGACCTGCTGCAGAGATGAAATAAAAGTGCCAGTCTTTCAGTAGGTGTAAGTCAGCACTGCTCTATCAGCTTCATGGAATCACTGTCATTCTTAATGGAGACACATCAGGCGATTTGTCTCTTAATAGCAGCTGGTCAGTCATTTCTTCTAGAGATGTCCCGTTTCATATTATTAAAATCTTTTGAACCTCGGTCTTCAGAAACACATCCCCCTTTGGCCTCCTTTGTAACTGTGATGGTACTACCTGTATAGACCTCCTCTGCAGGGGCAGCGCTGCCCTCATTCCCACATTCATGTCATCACTCCTTCTTCATATCAGGAAATGGCCTGAGCATATCAGAGCTGAAGGTGGTGTGACAGAAGAAGACAAGTATGAAACACCTCCCACCCCAGCCAGTGTTACAGCCACCTCTGTAGAAGAAGGTTTGTCTAGGTGGTCTCCAAGCCTCAGATTTCCAGGAAAATGGTGCATAATGAGTGGAGAACCATCAGGTCCAAGTAGCATCACCCACCATGATGTGGAGACTTGGTTATAGTTAAGTGTGAAGGAAAATAGCAACTGATGGTTGTCTAAAGGTTTTGTGGTGTCATCCTACTTACATAAAAAATCTGCCCACAGAAGAGAAGCTACTGTGTTATCTGGAACCCTTCCTGTAGGAAAATCCAAAGCAGAATGGGCAGAGTTGTCCATTGCTAGGTTTTCTGTGTTCCTCTGTAGGGTGGGTTATGCTTAAACAAGGCTGATGCACATTGCAGAAGTGCTTTGAAACTGTTCCCACTTCTGCAGCTTTCTTCCACAATGTTAGCTGAGTGAACGACTTGAAGGGTCAATGCTATAAATTATTTTTCAGAGTAAAATGTTTACAGCTTTTCCTACAGGAGGTACACACTTTTAGCTTTATTTATATAATACTTGCGAAGATTTAATTTGTTTTTCTATTGTTTACAAGATTTCTTGTAAAGAAGGAAAAGGTTGTTATATACACATTTGCTTATTTGACTGAATGCCAAGAGAAGGCACAAGGAATTTACAAGCAGCTATGATGCAATATAATTTCAATGACCTGTGGGTCTTTCTAACAGACAATAAAGACCTTTGAGCAGACCAACCAATGAAATGGATATTGGATGCAAAGCCTCACGGCTCAGGAGTTTGGAAAAAGAAGAAACTTGCACTATAGAAAGCTTGTGTTCTGTTTGACCCTGAAATCACTTATCATTTAGGAAAGGGCATGCTTTTATCCATTTCTGAAGATTATATAAATTTCCAGTTTTCCACTATAAATTTCCAGTTTTCCTGGTACCAAGGCTGCTGCGTTGTTGTGGCAGGTCCAGCCAGTTTTAGAGCATCAGTCAAGGGTGCAGCGTGTTTTTTGTGTTATTCATGGATGTACCAGTTTTATTGGTAGTGCTGTATTTGTATCAACAGCACTTTGCATCCTTACAGTGGCACACATTCCCAGAGGGTCTATTTGGAAAGGGCATTTCTTTATGCTTCTGGAATAATCTGGGACCCTGTGGTTAAAGAAGTCTGCCAAGGAAAAGTGCAGAGTAAAGGACGCACAAAATGATTGCATCACACTTAATTAGAAGATGTGACACAAAATGCAGAAACTTCTTGTTTGCTGGTCAAGCTTCTCTGACCTTGTCTCTGTAGGTTCTTCTCTTTCCAGTTGTTGTATTTCACTTCCCAACCTTTTCTACGGGGTGAGAAGACCTAAGCAAACTAGAAAAAGCACACCTCTGAAATCAAGGAGCCTACTTACATTCAGATGGCAGCTCTAACAGGAATGCTGATAGCAGTATCTGTGAGATGTCTGCTCTGATGCATACTCACCATCAGATCCCTGCTGGCAGTTCCCACTATTATTGCTGATCCTATATAAAATCCAGATCTTTTCCTATACATAGTGCTTACTCTATATTTTTCTTCCTCTGCAACACTGTCAGGAATAGATTATTTCTGTTTTGATTTGGGCATGTTCTGAATGAACAAAGTGATTTTGGTTTGGAAGGAATACTTTATCTTCTGTTTTCTTTAATTGTTAACAGTAGAATTAAGAATAAGTCTGCAAGTAGGATGGTTTCTGTTAACCCCAGCACTTCCTCCGTGTCTTTTATGTGTGCTACTGACTCATCCAGAGCAGAGCCATGAATGAATGTGATTTGCAGGGTTGTTTGTAAAACCTCTATTGGGGAATTCCTAAACACATCCAACCTTTTTGTTCCATTTGCAAATGACTGGATGAAATGCAGAGTACTTCCTTACAAAATAAAATAAAACAACAACACCAAAATGCCAGATGAGTTGTAAATTTCATTTCTCTCCAACAAAAAGCTCTTTGAAGATATGTGATGTTCAGGGCTGCCTATACTATTTGTGTCAGGTGAGCTTAGAGCTTGACCTTTTGCTGTATATTTGCTGTGTTTACTTTTTCCCTTTTGTTTTCCGGGTATTTCTAGCCTTTGCTGGATCTTCATTATACCACCCCTGAGATGCCCCTTTGCATCCTCCCCAACAAGCCCAGCATGTGCTGCCTTCATCTCTGACCCTCCCTGTTCCTTCCAAGCATTCCTTTCAAGCAGTCTTCTGTTTTCTGTTCCAGCCAAAAACAAAGTCACAAGTTTTGGGTTTGGTTTGAAAAACTTGAACACAGCTGCCTTGGGTGGGGTTGGAAGCCAATGACCTTTATAGTGAAATAAGAGCTGCAGTTCAGAGGTAACTTTTTCTCTGCTGCATCTTAATTGTTCAACTCAGGCAACTCTGTATTTTAAGTTCAAGAAGCATGTGATCCTCCCCTCCCCTCCCCTCCCCTCCTCATCTCATGATCTGCTCCACCAGCACTTCCCAAATCTTGTTTTATAAGACAGTTGTAGACCTACTGACACTTAAGGACCATTTCTGCCAACCTGGGGTTTTGTGCTGTCATTGCCCTTTCATTTAAAGTAATTATTTCCCATCCCTGGTGTGTTCCAAATGATATATTTTTAAAGAGCAATTGCACACATTCAGTCTTGGTTTTCTGTTTTTCTCATGTAGAGTAACTTCTGTCACTTGATCCCTCTTAGTGCTGCTCCAATTTAATTCACACGATTTAACTGTGTAGAGGACACAACAGTATAAATTAGGTGTCACAAGAATTTTGTGTAGTCTCCATTATTCCTTCTTGTATTGGAAATATCTGATTTATTTTATGATCACATCTGCCTTTCATATGGATGTGCCATATATGTGGCTTGAAATCACCCTAAATAATACACCTAAGTCTTTCTTCTCAGTTGTATCATACAAACTCCTGTGCTGTAGCAGACAACCTTCTTATTATGCATTAAGTATACGACCTTGTACTATTAATTCCATATCTACTACTCCAGACTTCAAGGTCATCAAGTTTTTCCCAAATTATATTGCTGTACTTCTCTCTTGGCAGTTCTTTTCTGTGCTGTATTAGCAGCAAATTTCATTAACATGAAATTTCATTCAGGTCATTCCTGAAAGTGTTGTCATAAGATCCAAAACTTTCTACTGCATGAACTCTACTAATAACCTCCCTTCAATACAATCATGCCCTTGCTGTGCAGCCTGTTCTCCTCTGCTTTTAGTCTGCTGTCACTTGCAGCAATCTCCACAAGCAATACAGTAGGAAATGTTCTGCAAGGCCAAGGTGTGGTTAGTAGGTTAAGAGAGGTTATCCTCCCCCTTTACTCTGTCCTGGTGAGATCACATCTGGAATATTGTGTCCAGTTCTGGGCCCCGCAGTTCAGGAAGGACAGGGAACTGCTCAAGAGAGTCCAGTGCAGAGCCACAAAGATGATTGAGGGAGTAGAGCACCTCCCTTATGATGCAAGGCTCCCTCAGCCTTTTCTTGGGGAAGAGGAGACTGAGGGGTGACCTCGATAATGTTTATAAATATGTAAAGGACGAGTACCAAGAGGATGGAGCCAGGATCTTCTTAGCGATGTCCAATGATAGGACAAGAGGTAATGGGTGCAAACTGGAGCATAGGAGATTCCAAAGAAATTTAAGGAAAAACTTTTTAATGGTGAGGATGACGGAGCACTGGAACAGGCTGCCCAGAGGGGTTGTGGAGTTTCCTTCTCTGGAGACATTTAAAACCCGCCTGGGTGTGTTCCTGTGTGATCTGCTCTAGGTGATCCTGCTCTGGCATGGGGGATGGACTAGATGATCCTTCAAGGTCCCTTCCAACCCTTAACATTATGTAATTCTGTGAAAAGAAAAGGTCTTTTGCATTTTATTCTTCCAGAAATCAGTTATCTTGTACCCTGAAAGTCATGTCAACCCTAATAAATGTGTTTCAAGTTTTATTGCCTTTTTCACTTGTCACAGTGCCTTTAGTTGCATTGATTTCACCATTTTCCCATCCCAGGTGCTAGTTTTTCCAGGAAGAAGGAACATATGGCCATCTACATTTCATGCATTATCTTCTTTCAGATGTACTTGCACCCTGGTTTTGGGTCCAGCTACTGTTATTAGACATCACAATTTTGTTCCAGTGTTCAGGATGACCATTTTTATCTAAAGCTCAGGTTTTGAACCTTTTAAAAATTGTTCTTTATTTCAACCTTCTCCATTCTACTCATCAGCCTCACTTTTCACTCCTATTCTTTCTATATGTGACAGAAAAATTTCATTTCTTTCCAACTCCTTGCCATTTTAATTTCTATGCCTATACTTCCTTGACTTTTAATCAGAGTTGACTAATTTGTCTTTCTGTTTTCTGCAGACTCTGTGCTTTTAATACTCCTTTCTTGTGGTAATACTAAATTTTATGCTAGCATTTTATTTAGTTAGATGCAGTTTTTCTGTGAGAGATACTTTAATTATTTGGAACACAGATTGCAGAATGAAACCTGTGACAAAATCTGTTCTCATGGCTAGAGTAATTTTCATTTGACTTAATTTTGCAACAGCACATTTTTTCACCTTTTTTTTTTGAGTGTTTGACTTCTGTTCACAGTAGTTTTTACTGGATTTTTTTAGAAAACACTGACATGCAAATAAAATAAACCAGCTAAGGGTGGCTTATAAACCTGACTGCTTATAAATCAAGGAGATAAATCTGATTTTATAGAAGATAATGAGGGTTGCCACACAGCATGCAGATTTCAGCACACAGTCCTTTATTAGAGAGACATAACAGTGCACATATTTTGGCAAATACTGCTATTGCTGATTATTAAAATGATCTAATCCTAAAGTTGGACTTTCATTGCAAAATGTTGCATGTGTCTGTTCGGGTTTTGCACAGCTTCTTTCTTAGTGTGTTATTTTTTCTCCCTCTGGGGAAAGCATATTAAAATAATTTCTAGACTTTGCACCCCTGCCAGGTTTGTTGACCACCTTCAGTGACCAGTGTGAGTGGATGCAGAGCCCTCTTTGGCACATCACTGAGAAGGTCACTGGCAGCCTTGGCATCCCAAGGAGATTCACCCAGATCTGGGTAGTCATGCAGGGAACAATTGGATCTGAATAGGGGCATGATGTGATGATTTACAGGGGCAGTGGGATCATGCAGCTCCATGAGGAACATGCTATTCAGTAGCAGTGGAGATGCTTAGATCAGACCTCCAGCAAATGGTGTTAGTATTTTGGAAGGTCTGTGTGCCTCACTGTGGACCCTTTGGGACAGAGAGGGAACTTATCCTGTCTGGGATATTTCAGTAGCTTTACTGCTGGATTTCCCTGCTGGCTGGCCTTTGTGGTACCCAGACATACCCCTGCAGGGATAGGGTGCTCCTTCCTGCTGCCCCAGCAGCGGGACAAGACGCAGTATCCCCATGGGCTACCCCACTGTAATGTTCATGTCTGGCAGGACTCTGCTCTTGCCACTTCAGCCCCCTGCACTGGGGAGCACAGGAGGGAGCTGGGGACACAGCTTCCACCAGCCTACCCTGATATGGCAAATAGCAGAGTCTCCTGCAAGCCTTGGGCTATGGTGGCTTGATACATTTTTGTCCTTATCTCACATCACTGTGTTTTGGCCCCTAATTTATTCTCCACATGATGAGGAGAAAGAAGAATACATGTCTGGCAGGCAGCCATGTTACGTATCACACCTCAGGAACAGGATTTCTGTAAGGAAAAAGCCCCACAATGGACTTGATTTCTGCATATTTGCTCAGATAATGTATGCACTTCTTAAAGTCCTTTAGTATATGGTGCCTTTTAATTTACTTCAGGTCATGCAGAGGACAATGTACTTGAAACACAGGCTGAGTAATACAAAAATAAAGTAACGATCTTGGAATAACAAAACGGCAAAATCTGAAGTCCACATCAGTGTTTTTACTGAAAGCAGCAGGATGCTTCTTCACCTTCTGCTGCTGTGGCTTGTAAGGGCAAGAAGTTGGGGATATGCACCTGAAGGACAGTGCAGAGCCAAGCCATGGCTTGGCGTAACTGGGAGTGTAAAGGAATGAACTCTGTGAGCACAAACTTTTCCCCTTTGGGCAGAAAAAGGCTATTGAAGGAAAGAGAGATCAGGTTAAATTCCAGCCCTGCTGAAGTGGATGGGTGAGAATTTTACCACTGATCACATGATACGGGAATCTCCCCTATAGACCCATAGGGAGTTTTAAACTGTATTGTAATGTGTGCTGGGGAAAATGATAACATGATGGGGAAAATTCAGTGCTTGGATAATTAAGTGTTTGATATTACATCTGTTCACACCTTTTGCACCAAAGACATGCTGACATTTCTCCTTCAAGGACAGAGAAGTCTGGAAAAGCCTCTGTTAGGGGAAGGAGCAGAAATTTCTTCTTTTCTCACCATTTAGCTGTATCATACACCGAGAAGGTCCTAAACCCACGTGAGGGCTTGTGGTTTTTCTTCAAAGGCCCTCTATCTGGACAGACCCACAAAGCTGATGAGGCTTGTTCTTAGTGTGTGCTTTTGTTTTCTAACATAGCCTTCTTGAAAAATACGATGTTATAGTATTGGCCAGTCAGTCGCTCTGTTGCTCTAGGTTGGCTGCTCCTGTTGTAACATGTTGATACCGGTGGGTTGCTTTTTTTTTTTCCCCCACTATTTTTTCCATCAGTTCTTTGAGAGATCAGCTACAAAATGTTGATTTCTTCCTCAACCTTTGGATCCCATTGGTATCTCCTCTCTGCTGGGCCAGTTCATCTCACTTCCCAGGCAGTTCTCAGCATCCTCTGCACAGCTGCATCCCTGGTTTATTGACAGACTTTTCTTCTGCAGACAGCACTGAATATCTGACTTTCTCAGAAATGTAAATAGAGTCATTTCACAATAGCTCTATCAGAAAAGGAAGAATTATCACACCTATGTACACTAGAAACATGGGACTTTTTCCAGTGCCCACAAGCATGCTATTGCCAAGGACTAATTGATTTTCCTAGCACACATTGCGTTCTCATCCAGAGGAGAGGAATTGTTTCTGAGTGGGTTGGAGATTTCTCCACTGACACAGGGCGTGACAATGGGATGATGGGGAGAAGGACAGTCACTAAATTTGGTGATTGACTAGAGGGACGTTCTCCTGTCCAAGCTTTGGCAAGCAAGTGCAGGCTTAGTTTAATAAATTACAAGGATTTTCTTTTATTTTTATTTTTTAATTAAAAGAGGGAAGGAATGTGTTCCATTTGTAAACACAGATGCAAACACATTTGGTAACTAAGCAGTCTGGCCAGTGTTCTGCTTGTAAAGGCTAAGTTTGCTGTTAGGCTTTGGAATAATAGCATAGGGCAGTACACTGAGTATTTGTCATGAAGTGATTTCATCTTCTATGTTAATGCAGTCAACCCATTGCCAAGACTGATGTCTTTAAAAGTCAGATGTGACAAAGGAAAAAGTTAATCATTTGGAGAAAGAATAACACAGTGATTAGCTTCACTATTTAGAACTATATGAATATGCATTGAGATCATGTTGGATTTAATTTCTAAAGACTTGCATGCAACTCTTTACAAATATCAGCTCCTAAGAATGTAAAAAATCCTTTTGCTTCTAAAGAAAATAAACATTTTTCTGTGCTTTTATGACCAACATCTTTTAATATTAAAAATCAAAGATAAAAATCAATTTGAAATAGCTCATGGCTGTTGATACTTTCTGTTTACATATTACATTCTTCTTTAGTTTAGACACTGCAAATAGATGAGGTAGTTACTGAGTTTGTTTCTAGAAAATGTCAGCTTCACATTCCTATCAACACATTGCTAAAACTTTGGGCAACTATGTCTAAAACAAACCTGCCATCGTGAGATACAGATCTGAAGGGACACCACCACAGTTTAAGGTATGAATTTTTTTTCACAGATACAGACACCTGAAGGAGACACCCTGCAAGATACAACCAGAGGAAGAAAAACAGAAATTACAGAAACAACCCCTCTCCTCCAAGGGACTGCAGTCCTGCTCCAACAGATGGACCTCAAAGAAGCCCAAGAGCCCACCCACAATTAATTAACCAAGGCACAATGTAGATCTGATAATGACATGGATAAAAGGGTCTGTGTGGCTTCAAAATCAGTCCTCTCACTTGTGACTAAGAGCATGTATGGTAAGAATGTCTGTGAAGATGAATATTGGTATCTACCATCTCAGAGACTGGGATACCTGTTTCTAGGATGACATGTGGTGGAGGGAAGGACTTTGCACTAGGAAAAGCTGTGATGTTAAAGTGCAGCAGTTCCACAGTCCAGCTTCAAGACAACTTCACACACATGATGGATTTGAACAAGAAGGGACATGCTGAAGTGTCATGTTGAAGAAACACTTCTGAATTGCTGATACACTCTTTGGCCTAGACTAAGCTTGTAGCCTATAGGTAACAACAAAAAGAACAGCAGAAATGGGAAACACCCTGTTTCCAGAGTCAGGACAATCCAGACACTCCTTTTCCCAGTGCCAACGAGGAAATACTGGGAGCTTTTTATAACCTTGACTGGGGAACCCTTGAGAAGTACCATCTAACAACATCATCCCTCTACAACTGCATCCATCAACCATAACGTGACAAACCACACATTTACATAAAGGAAGTAACTTCCTTCAGTGCAAGGTGATGAAAAGACTGTGATATACAGAGTTGAAGACTTGTTAAGCTAAGAAATGTAGACAAAAAAACCCCAACAACCTAGCAAGATAGCTGTTCGTATTGTTTTTTTCCTGACATAATACTTTATATTGACTTTGTACTTTTTTTGAGCTGCATATGTATGCAGCTAGAAGGATGGTTTTGCATCTGATGCAATTAAAAAAATTTCCCTTCTCCATTTTATGCTTTCAAATGCCTTTATGCCTTCACTGTCTTAAACCAAAATGAATCCCATTCCTTTTAAACTGTTTTAAAAGATTTAATCAGATAGTTAATTTACTTGCTAAATGCCTTTATTTAGTCAAGCCTAATTTGCATGTTATTGACACTTTTCTGTCCTTTTTCTTTTTTTTTAAAGATTCAAGTAGTGTTTCAAAGCAAGACCTCCAAAAATGCCTTAATGGATCAAAAATAGTCTTCATACTGTAAATGTTTTCATCTTGTGAGAATGTGTCTTTTCATTAGTGGCATATCCCAAAGAGTCTGACTTTGTTCCAGCATAGCCTTTATTTCTAAGGACTGTTTTTCTGGGTTGGCATGTAAAGAGCAGGCACCCAGGGGCAGAGATTTCACACAGAATCACATAAAATTTCTGAGGCTGGAATAGACCTCTGAGATCATCAAGTCCAGCCTATGACCTAACACCACAACATCGGTTAAATCATGACACTAAGAGCAGCATCCAATCTTTTCTTAAACACTTCCAGGCATGGCGACTCCACCACCTCCCTGGGCAGTCCATTCCAGTATTCTGTCACCTTTTCTGTGAGGAAGTGCTTCCTAATGTCCAACCTAAACCTCCCCTGGCACAGCTTCAGGCCATGCCCTCTCATCCTGTCACCAGTTGCCTGGGAGAAGAGCCCGGCCCCCACCTGACTACAGCTTCCCTTCAGGTAGTTGTAGAGAGTGATGAGATCCCCCCTGAGTCTCCTCCAGGCTGAACAACCCCAGCTCCCTCAGCTTCTCCTCATAAGACTTTCCCTCCAGCCCCTTCACCAGCCTTGTCGCTCTCCTCTGGACCTGCTCCAGCACCTCAATATCCTTCTTGAAGTGAGGGGCCCAGAGCTGCACACAGTACTCGAGGTGAGGCCTCACCAGTGACGAGCAGAGGGGCAGAATTATGTCCCTAGTCCTGCTGGCCACACTATTCTTATTTGTGTGGGCTCTCTGAAAGCCACTTCTGAGAAAGCCAATTCCAATACCTTCCTAGAGATGTCAGTTTACAGCATCTGGGAACCTTTCCTCTGTACTGTAACTCAAGGCTGAATACTGAATAGTTAGTATCATGGCTAAAGAATCTGCAAAAAGAATGTTCCCAATATTCATGTCAGGCCCAGACATAAACAGTGGTTTATAGATTTTAGTTTATTCTTGTTGAATGCAACAAATGACTGCTTGGCATTAACTGGAGGAAGTGAGGTGCTGGTTTCTGTCCCCAGACACACTGCGGTGGTGCCACACCAGTCACACCAAGGCCAGGGTCCAACCTAATGCATCCTTTCTTGTCTCTTTCCTGTCTGTTTACCAAGTACGGATAAATGCAATTTGGTGAGCATTTTCTTATTTGAGGCGGTGCTTTATAACATGTCCAGGCAGTGCAGGAACCCACACTCTGCTAAAAAGTAATAAGAAGTATGTCTAGATCACTTGGGAATTTTTGGAAAATCTTACCCTAGGTCTTGCAGATTAGTGAAATGTAATTCCAAACCCCAAGGTATTTAGTTACTCTAAACAAAGAGAGCTGAAGCTTCAAAAGGAAAGAGCCCATGGAAGGGCTCCAGCATTTTCTGATCTTGTGAGCCTAGTGTGTGCCAGTAGTCATGTGCTTTAGCAGAATAATTGTCCTCACAGGGACAAAAGCACCATTGCTCTGAACTCCCTCAGAAATCTTCCTTGTACAACCTCTGTCCTCATATTCGTGCCTGCAACTTCCTTCTACATGTGGTATTGCATGGAGATAACTCAGAAATTGTTTGGTAGCATGTGCTCTGAAGAGTATAAAAAAGATAAAGTGGGTTTTATTCATTTCCTCTGATTTAACATTTAATGCATCATCATTACTTCCATTTAGTATTCCTTAAATGATAAGATGTGGGCATTCATTGTAAGATTTACATCCTAGCAATCAAAAAAAAAAAAAAAGCAGGTTTCAAATATGCTTTTCTTTTGTGAGAAAGAGACCAACTTTAAAAGCAGTTGGATAGCTACATTGGAAGAGAACACAGATTTCTGCATGAAGTATATATATTTGGCCCTGCTTTCACAGCAAGCATGGCGGCAGAAAACTGGAGAGCTGTGAACATCCTTGTCTGCCTTTCTGTGGTGCCCAGGCCAGTGCAGAGAGCAGGACAGGGGCACACAGTCAACTACTGCCAGATCAGCATTCTGACAACTGATTTAATGACCCTTTCCAGCTTGTACAAGAGATTTTGTCTCTGATCCTGTTGAGATAAATCCCTCAAAATGCTCTTCAGGCATCTTTGATATGCAACAAATGACTGCCTCAGTCCCACAGAAAGGGCAGCATGTACTACTACCTCATCACCAAGCCTTTTACTGTGGACTGGTCTGGGGGCTGTCTCTACTATTTTTCATTCATTCATTCATTCATTCATTCATTTTTTAGCTTCCTTAGTTTTCTGTTTCTTTACACTATTTATCTATTATTTTGTTTTCTTTCTTATATTTGCTCATCACCATCTGCCCTTTCTTTCTTTTATGTTTTCATTTTTCCACTATTATAAGGGTTTTTTTTTCCTCCACATTTCTCCTCCACTACCTTCTCTCCCATTTCTTTCTTTGCTCTGTATTTTTCTTCTGTCTAACTCTTTCTGCTCATCAATCACATTATGACAGTGGGGAGCAGACAGCAGAAACAAGACCAGCTGGGTTACATCCTGGTAAAAACACATGCTGCTGATGACAGGACCCAGAACACAGAGCAGAAATGCCTTGAGACTGTTTTGGTTTTGAACACATGATGCAGATAGGGAGGGAGAGGGGGATTTTTCACTAGCTCTGCTTCACCCCTGTGCACATGGGGCAGTGTTAGACTGCCATGGGCATTGGCAGAGCCGGGGAATATAGCAGCAAGAGGACAAGCTTTGCATGCGAAGTGAAAGGAAATCCAGAGAGGGGATTTGGCTTTGCAACAAAAGGCAACAAGTCAAGGAGGACAGAGTTCTGTGCTGTGCATGCCAGGCCCAGCGTGATGAGGCTTTTATATGTGGGAAAGAAGCAAATGCTGACCATGATTCTGTTGCTGTCTATTTTCCAGAAGACTCCCTGGCTTGCTCCTCACCACATTTCTGCCATGGGCATCTCAGGCCAGACAGGCAGAAGGCATCCACTGGATACATGCAGGAGTGCTGGGCAGCATGTGTGAGGTCTGGTGAAGGACAGCAACCAAAGGAAAATCCACAGAGGTGGCACTGGGGGACAGTGTTAATGGAGTCATTTGCCAGTGTAAGGCTTTTCTGAATAAGCATCAGCATCAACAACAGTTGTGACAGACACTGCTGACTCTGGCTGTTTCTTGGTGTCCACAAGCCATCAACACTTGTGACACAGTGTGACAGCACTGCTGGTGGTATTTGTATCCATGTAGAAACCCGTGTTCTGACTTCTTTGTCTCATAGATCAATGACATGAAAGGGCCTGTAATATCCCAGGGTGAAAAAGAGGGGCAGGCTGAGGTGCATTTGGTGTTTGATACTGTGTTACTTAGTGTGGAAGGTGGCAAGAGATGCTGGGACTTAGCTTGTGGCCTCTGTTGAGCAGGATGGAACAGTGCAGGGAGGTTGTTGGAAGGAGGCCACTGAAGATGCTGGAGTCCAGGAAGAGTTTTAATGTATGTAAGTATGGGAAAGCATGTGGACATCCAGAGGTCTGTGATGCAATGGCATGCTTAGGCCAGTCTCATGTTGCTAAGGAGCGCTACACATGTTTGGTGTTGTCTCCTGTTAACCTTCCTCAGGTGGCCTCCCCCTCCTTTCAGTGAACTCCATCTGTTTGGCCATGAACCCTATAACTTTTGGCTCCATGGACACGGCCCATCACAAAACCCCAGAGTATGCCTTTCACAGCTTTGAGGAGGCTCTGTGTCCAGCACCCTGGGATGGCTGAGTGCCTCCAGCTGCTTCTTGACAGGCGACTCATGCGTGAGTCAGATCTCTTCACAGGCTCTGCCCCACAGGGCGTGCTGCCCAGAGAGCAGCTGGCTTGGCATACCATGGGCAGGGAGATGTCTCCAGCTGCTGGTCTCTCCTGGAAAGAGCTTTTGGAGACTGCTAAAACAGCGTCAGTTTGTGGGGCTCGGGGGTAGGTGTGCTTGAGGGTCTGTTTTATTGTGGCTTTCTGGTAGCATGTCTCTGTCTGGTTTAAAGGGGGATAAACCCACACCACATGATGCCACACTGTGTTAGTCTAAACAATGAGAAAAGTTAGATACTTTGCCTTCGTAGCTGGGACTACTTTCAGGTGTTCAGGGAGAGTGTCCTGAAATGCTGATCCACACAAGCATCACCTCAGTGCCAGTAAGGATTTTTGTGGGGAGGCATTCCACAGAACTGTCTGTTGAGCTGCAGGCAGTGGCAAGCTGCAGAGATGTCCATGCCTTCTACCTCTCTGGAGGAAACTGGCTCCCACCACATACACTTCTCACCCTATGGAGGCCCTCAGGTGGGACCTTAAGCTGTGCGAGATCTGCTTGGGGGATCATATAGGGCTGGCTGAAGTCCTTCCCATGACTTGGGGGGCCATAAGGCTTCTATAGCCATGGTGATACAGGGTATCCCATTCCACTCCAGGCTGAGGGATAACAGCTCACAACAGTGGGCCTTGTGGCTTTGTCAGCAGAGGACAGGATGCAGGCAGTGCACATGCCATGATGCAGAGCCACAGGCATCTGGGGAACACTCCTTCTCAGGCTTTGGTGGAGTGGTCAACTGGGCACCAGACAGGCAGCTTGCATTTTGTTACCAGAATGAGCAGCAACACCTTCTGGAGCAATGGCCCAGTGGTGGGGAAAGGCTTTTCTGAGCTTGCAGAACTAACACGAGGTTTCTGAAACAAGAAAGGGTCTGGCGGATAGCTTAGCCTTGCTGCATGCATGCTCCTTGTCCTCTCTGCCAGGCTCTGGATACCTACCTTTCATGCTATGCTAGGCCATGTTTTCCTTCACAGATGCAGAGAGAAAGGCAACACATGATGGTCCTCCCCTTGCTGTGTTTGTGGAGAGGGTGGTCACTGTGAAGGTGCCCCAGGTGGGAAGCAGCATTGCAGCAGGTGGGCACTGACAGGTATCTGGGTGGTTTGGGGAGGGCTTCATTCCTGTCTTCAGGGCTCTGTTCCTGACTGGCACAGACTTAACAGAGGTGCTTACCTGAGATGGCTTGCTTTCCTGGTCGCTTATCCACCTCAAAAGTCACATCAGCCAGACATGGATGTCAGGCCTTCTTTGGGTCTTCTGGGCTATGTGTGCTTGAAAGAATGTGTGCAGTCATTACCTGTGAATTCTCCTCTGAAGCAACATAATATAGATGGTAAATTAAGCACCCAGTTGTTAAGAAAAGCTAGGTTTAAGGTTTCCTGTGCCACATGAACCAGCCTTGAGCCATTGATAGCATCATTTTTCTCTCTGGATCCCTTCATTGATTCCAATCTCTCTTAGTCCAAGCTTCTACCTCTCTCCTGTTTTGCTGCCAGCTCCAGACCTTTTATCTCTTTAGCATCTCAGTCTTTGTCTCAGCTCCAAATATAAGTTTCTTTTTCTACCTATCAGCTTATCTGGTCCCACCTGACCCCCCAATATGCCCCACAGATGCACTGACTTACAGTATACACCTCTCCCCCTTCTTCCTCTCTCCCACAGCTATCTCCCGAGTCCAATAGTCAGTCCCACATTCCCAGTTACTCCTCAGCTCTTTTTCACAATCTGTTCCTTCCACTGTATCCCTGCTTTTGCACTCAAACCATGAGTTTTGTTACTCCTCTTTGCATGCCCATCCCTCCCCATCCTGGAGGACCCCTAAAATTACATCCTGCCACTGTGGTCTGAAGCCTCCCCACAGCCATTAGCACGCAGGAACAGCAGCTGCATGTCCTGAACCTCCTCCTCATCCCTGAGATAGAGCCCTCCAGGAAGAATGGGGTCCACTGCTCACAGGCAGTCTCTGAGTCAGGCTCCTCATCCTCTCAGACAGTCCTACTTCCATCTATTATACCTAGTTAGTTGCCTATAATTCAGATGTGATCAACTATCTTCACAGAATGCAAATCTTGGTCAAAAGGTTTAAAGGCAGGTAAACTTCTGATTAAGCTGCAAGAAGGTCTTACAATGGAGATTCTCAAGGAAACATGGTACATGTACAGCACAGCCACTGGCTTAGCCTACAATAAATCAGTGTAATCACTTAGAGGATGTTATGGATGAGGTTCTCGGAAAAGTGCGGGTATTCCTTATTTAATTTTGTGGTTTAATTTATTACCTTCTGGGAATATGAACTTAGAGCATGTCACAGCAACAGGTCTATGATTTTCATTAGGTAGAGCTGCTTTCCAGGCTGTTATCTCTTGCTAGCACAAGAAGACTTTGTGGACATGCCATAGGATGTGTAATGCTGCAGTGTTTTCAGCAAAGACAGCAAATAGAAAGCATTGGGTTGCCATCATACTGTGCCATAGCCTGCCCTCCAGGGTGAGGGGGTTTGGTTGGTCAGAAGCTGCACAGATGGCTTTAAAATATTTCAGTAAAAGTTTCATTTGGAGCAATTCTGAGTACCATTTCTGGCTTTCTGGATAACTGGAAATCCTGGCTCCAGGCTTCATATGTCAGCCAAGAAGATGTGAAAAGAGCATGGAACAGGTTGGCTCCTTAGGCAACATTTAGAACTCATGGTTACAGTCTTACTCTGTCCAACTAATAAAAATTACTTCACATGGTTTGTATGCCATGCCTCTATGCTAAAGAAGGAATAAACAGGCTATGAGGAAGCTCAGAAATATGCTTCCAACTCAGTATTCTGCAGTTGCTACATTCCCATTTACTAAGAAGTTGTTACAACATCCAAGTAAGCAAGTTCACCCCAGCATGTGTAGTTCAGTCTGAAAAGAAACAAAGAGTAAATGCACTCTGACTTTGTTCGGACTGCCACGAGATTAATTGGGTGAGACATGCAAGCTCAGGAAGTTAATTTAAAGTTTGGACAGTTTCACCACTGGTAACAATGATTTTCCTTTGCTCGGAAGAATGATCATCTCCACTTTTTAGAATTGTTATAGAGGTGCATCAGGTCTGAAGATAAAGTTTTTCATACCTGGCTAGCAATGTGGTGACAGAGGACAGGATGTAATGTACTTAGACAAGCTGTTATATAAAAATGGACAGGTTTTGTCTTCTAGAAAAACTTATCTCTTCCTAAGGAGATGTTCTGAGAGAGCAGATGCTTCATCTCCCTGGTGTGCTCTGCACTGTGATCCCAGTCTTCAGAACTGGGTCAGGCTTAGGGTAATCCTGAACAAAATCAGGTTCTAGGAACGGATGATAATTTAGAAAATCTCTCTGAGATCTTCCATGTTTTCTACTCCTTTACCACAGGAGATGTGTCTGCAGGTTAGATGATCCCCCAAAGTTTTTGGGATCCTGTTCAGAATCAAAGCCTAAAGGGAAAACTGGCATTTGAACTGGGATCTGTGGTCTCCCTTTCATCCCACAAGGAAAAGTATTTTTAGTTTGCTTTTACCTCAGCATCTGTGTGGCTGGCATTCTGCAAGACCGCATAGGAAGCAAACCAAGTGAGTCAAATTAATCATCATGCCATTTTTTTGTAGGTGTTGATTTATCAGCAGAGGGAAGTACTGATCATGTACTGAAAGTTTCCCAGAATGAAGGTTAGAGTGTTTTATACTGTATACATTGTATTGTTTGGAAGCAGCCTCAAGAAATCTCTTTCCAGTTGTATATGTCTTTGGTCTACCTTGGAGGTCTTTCATGTGGGTTCTCTGGATTTGTGTCTCTGTTCATCTCAGCTGCTCAAGGCATCCTCATCATGAGCTTGGAGGAGGAAACAAGCAACAGAAACCCCTCTGGACACGATGGTTCAAAGAAAAATATCCCCCTGATGTTTACCTCTTGCTGCTTGAGTCTCTGATGTACTTGCCCATACTTCCTGCTTTGTATACCCTCTCTGCCTCTGGCCCTTGATCCCTCCACATCTCCTGGCCACTCTTCTCTCTCTCAGCAGTCAGATCTCTCACATGCTTCTCCTTCACCAGCTTCCCATTGCCTAGTGAAGAGACCAAAGGTTCCATCAAAATTGCTATGCTTTTTTTGAGCCTAGTTTCCTTATTTCTGTTTATGCCACATCCTTTGGGAGAAAAACTTCCAGATCCATGGCAAAGATAGGTTTTTTCTCCCCCACGACAGCTACTCCTTCTCTCCTCTGAGCACCACAGAACCACCTGAACCTACTTCTAGTCTCCTACTGGTCACAGGGACTCTCCCTCCCACATGTCTGTCCAAAAGAAAGCTCCCTATTTGGGAGTGAAGGACTGAGCATGACACTTGAGAATCATCTCGTCCTTCTGCATGCTGGAATGGCTCAGGCTCTGTTGGACTAACAGTAGCAGTTCTCCTATATGTCAATACACAATCAGTGTAATGTCACCCATTAAACCATTTGTTGATATGAATTTGACTTTAAGCTCATCTACAATGCGAGCAGTATAGAAAGAAAATGTGATTTAATTATAAGTACTTATCACAAAATATTAGGCATTTTTTTGAAATGCCTGTCTGGGCATGCTAGTTTAATATTTTTTAAGTCTATAGTAAAATAGTGTTACATGTTCCTCCCTTTCCATTGTCACTCAGACAAGCCAAAGCCAACACGTCTGTGCAAAGTTTAAATAATTTTTCCCATTAACCTTTTGTATAAAGTTTATAATACACTTACAGTAAGACTAGGCTGATTTATTTTTTATGAGTTCCTAGGCATAGCATGGGGTTTTTTTGTACTTATATATGCCAAAAATGAATAGGGTCACATGGCTCAGGAAGGTTCTCTCTCATCCCTGCTCTTGCTGCAGTCTTGGAGTCTAGGACTCTTTCACAAAGCACATTTCTAAACTCTGTGAGACAGGGGATGTGGTTCATCAGTGCAACCACACACACAGTCCTCAGCTCCTGCTCCTAGATGAGAAGGTGATCACTGGTTCTGATCTGGAAGCTGGACAGACACATGAGCACAGCATCATGAGCAAGGTTGTATCCCACCCCCAGAGGGGCCAAAACATAGCAAAATTTAGGATATTGGTCTGCTCCTGGCCATGCAGACATTTCCCTAGAAGCAAATTGCTTAGACTGACAAAGTAAAACAGGAGACAAGTGAGTTCTCTGCCTGCATCTTCCATGCTGTGCAAACACATGCAGGTTCACACAGCTTTTGTGCATGACTGCTGTGTTTCTCAGTTTTGCATTTGAAGTGTTGGGTTGCTTAGGTTCACCTACACAGTAAGCTATGGGGAATGTGGGGACCCGACAATGTCATTTACGCTGTGCATTTCCCTATCTGCAAGCTCTGGAAGAGCAGGAACTGACTGTGCAGAGGGGCACCGCCTTCTTGGGGTGACTGACATCATTCCTGCTTTGGGCAGCCTGCACGGGCAAGCTAAGCCTACTGGGGTGCCACTGAAGAAGGGAAATTCAGTGCCTCTACGTCGTATATACTGAATTTTCTTTGGGTAATAAAGCAATCTAAAGCAACCCCACACCTCTGCAGAACCTCTTGTCTCTAAAGATCTCCAGTGTACACATGGCACACATTGCTGCAGACCTGAAGTACCTGTGGTCATTTATTACTATTTTTTTTCTCTGTTACTATGTCTGTGAAGCAAAAGGACATTTCTTCCTCCATTTTGCAGGGTCACAAGAAGGCAGTGGTCTGCCTAGGGCAGGTATTCTCTCCCTGCCAGTCACAGGCTGGTGAACTTGGGAGGAGGAAAGATGATAAGGGAGGAGAAAAGATGAAATGGCAAAGCTGAATAGAGAAATGTATACTGGAGTCCAAAAGGCACTTGTCTCTTCCATGATATCAATCCTTACTTCAGCAAGATTTTCTTCTGGATACAAGACCGGGTTCCCATATGCCACCCCTGCCCTGCTGGCTTCTGTAATGCCATGGACACAGTGCTCGCAGGGGCTGGAAGGACAGGCAGGGACCTACAAAGATGTGGTGGCAATATCACAGTTTGACGTAAGGGAACAGCTTAAATAGGGAGAGGGCTATAGTAAGGGATGAGGGGAGAGTGCAGCTGTTTCAGACCTCCATCTCAGGAGGAGGCCCACACTCTTTCATATACTATGGGGCTAATGGTGGGTAGGGAATAGTTGCCCATGGTGGGCGGTGTGCAGGCATCAGTGAAGGGGAAGCAGCTGTGTGGCACTGGGCTCTGGGCTGCCACCTCACACAGCAGCTGGGCACTCTCCTCATTATTGACACCTTTGAGAGGGTAGCAGGATTTTACCTACATTCTGGTGAGAAACTATGTGCCAGCCTTGACTTGCCAGACCATAAAATAAACCATAATTACACCACTGTGACTCATCACACAACACACTCCCTATGCCAAACACCTTGGCAGCAGTGCCAGCCATCCAGATTGCACAGTTATGAGATCAAACAGAATATGAGTGCAACATATCATCCAAAATAGCAAAGTCCTAAATTTCTTTTCTTTATGTGGCCTCAGGAGTGTCTGTCTTTTCATGGAGGACAGTTATCATTGTTTGTTTATTTAAGTCCATGCACTCTGGCTTAACAAACAAAAAAAAAATCTGCATATGTAAATTTGAGAAAGTTTTTTGATTTTCCTGTTTTTTCCATCTTTTCTTTCTCTTTTTGGCTAAAGTAAACAAAGTTTGGGGGGAGGATGGAAAGAAAAGGTAGAAATAGAAAAAAGATCTTGTCTGATGAAATTTAAAAAGTAAATCGGGGATGCATTTTTCATATGACTTTTTCTTTGGAAGATTTGGATACCGAGTTTTCAAGAAAAGGACCGATTTCCACTGAGAGAAAGAGACTGGGATTTTTTCCTTTTGAAAAATTTGAACTGGCTTTGCCAAGTACTTCTCAAAGAGGTAGCCAGAGAAATATAGAAACTTTCTAGTTCATATTTACAATTACTTCTTTCTAAAACTCATGTATCACTGAAAGACTGTCTAATGCATCAGTGCCTGGGGACAGGATGGAAGTGAGTGTTGGTGTGCACCTTAATTCTACAAGGAAAATATCCCCTTCAATACTTTTTTGCATTTATTCAAAAATATCTAAACTCATTTTGATTCTCTGCACTCCGTGCATGCCAAGAAGGCAGCCAAGAACTCAGGGATATTCTTTTCTTCTTTCCAGATAGCATATTTCCCCACTCAAAAGAGAGAGAAAAAATCTCATCAGTCTGTGGACTTCCAGGTAGCACTGGAATTAATTTGTAGTTGCTAGGGTGCAATCTCTCTTTCCTTAGGCACTGGCAAGAAGGGGGCTGGTTTACATCCCTATTTACATAACTAATGAATATAGGAGACTGCTTAGAAACCTCTGATCAAACAGTGTGAAACTCACCTTCCTAAAAAGAGACTCATCAAGATGTGGTGACATCATTTAGCTCTGATTTAGTGTGTGTTAAAAGGGGAAATTATGACTTTACTTCATGTTACACAGACATATTTCTTTCATGTTCTCTAAAGATTTCAATTTCTTTAAAGGTACATTTTTATTTAAATGATCCACTTTTCCCCTTTCTACTCAAGAAGTCTTTTATCTGTTATTTCCTAATAAAAAAAAATATGCTAAAAGTATACTAAATTATGTAGCATTTTCACTATTCTTTTTCATCAACAAAATGCTGTTAGATAATGCCAAAAGTGGCTTGTCTTGGGGGGAAGGAGACAGAACAAATGCAAGAAAGAAATTATACAGACAAGCTCTAAGACATTGCCTTAAAGTGAACTCAAGTGTCATAACTGCCATCTCAAAGTTTACCCCCTAAAGGGATGAGCCAACAGCCACTGCCTTCTCTAGGGGGCTTAATCCAGAGGTGGTTCATATGCAAAAGACACTGTTCTGTCACATGAAACATGATAACCAGTTTACACCATATTATACCTGCTCAGTATGAAACTGGGCCCAGCTGAGCATGAGACAAAAGCAGGGCAGAAAGAAGAAAGCTTGATGACCTCCCATACCTGACTGCAGCCACAAACAGTGAGGGCAGCTTTGGGCTCAGGCGCTTGCTGCCAAAGTGATTTTAGTCTTGCAGGTAGCTGATGGGCCAGGAGGAAAGCAACTGGTTTTGTATTATGCCCAAGGCCAAACCAGTCTCTCCCAAGACACCTCGGTAGCTGCTTGCTGGTTTACAGCTGCCTGTGGTGAAACCCTAGCTCTCTTTCTACTTTAAGTTTTAGCTTAAAAGTCATTCAAGCTGCTTGGAGAGGCACCTGGCTTTACAGGCAAATTACTAAAATAGTTTCTTCACATTTTTTTCCTTCCCCCTGAAGCCAGCAGGTGACATCTGGAAAACATAAAATACAAAGAGCAGATTGTCATTACAAAAAGATTAGTACCTCCACCCATCTGTGTGGGTGCTCCGGCCCCTTCTGACAGGCTGCCTATCCTCCCAGACTGCAGAGCAGGGAAGCTCTGCTGAAGCAGAGCTAGCATCCTCGTGGTGCAGCACTTCCCACCACAGATACCTCAGTATGCCTTGCATCAAAGGCAAGGGGAACATTTTGACCCCTCAGCGAATCCTGTGGGGTTTTGCTGAAACAAATACAAGTTGCCAGCTGGAGTGACTCAATTCTAGGAGACGGTGTTTGTGGTGTAAAAAGGAAGAAATCTCACCACTGCAGAATGCTACTCTTGCTACATTGGCACGGTGTTCTGCCGAGAACTGAAGGTAGTCCTGCCAGCACCTTACAGCCACAAGTGATCCTTCTCCACCTCACAGGAAACAGATGTCAGAGGTAGGAGAAACATACATCATGATCTTTGTCACCAACCCCAGACCTCTGCATCTAGCCCTGCTGCTGGCTTAGGGCTCCACACCACTGCCTGTCAGAGAGATCTCAGTATCACAGCTTTGTTACTGTCCTCTTCACTGCATGGGCTTGAAATATGGTGCTCAAATGCCCAGGAGGAAAAGGAAAGGGACTTAAAGAAAACAAAGTGTGAGACACCTGAATAGGCAGGAAATACACAAGAACTTCCTCCTGGGTTTCTGTGTCACACATCCACACAAGCTGAGCTGCCTGTGTGCATTTTGTCTGGCATACCTGTGGTCTCACCAATAAGGTGCTTTCTTTTTCTCTGCCAACTCTTTGCACACTGTTAAAACAGCTTTTCTCTTTTCTCACTCTCACATTCATACCTTACTGTTATATCTGACTAAGAAAATTACACAATTACTCTGAGTCTGGGTTTAAAACTTGTGCATAATCAGCTCAGGTCAACAAACTGATCAGCTGCTACTAAATGTACTAAACTCATAGCATGTGTGACTATTTTCAAATTCAGACCTGGACTATGATGACTAGATAATACAAATATCCTGAAAAAAAATCATAGTCCTTGGCAGTTAATGTTTTATTTCAGTTCAGTAATTATCTCCTTTCAGTACAGTGTAGATTTGCAAACACTGATTTCCATCCCCTTGCCAGCAATGAGTAACCTGGCAAGAAACTCTGCTCCTGCCCTTCCTCCTTGACAAAGCAGACTTTAAGCAAAATACTGAAGCACTGGGCACAGATCAGTTAGTGATTTCTTTATCAAATAGTGATGATATTTTCCTGTGAAGCCAAAGCTTCATTCTGTGGTATTTCATATGGGTTTTCAGGAAGCTTGTTATCTGAGTGGAACGAATGCAGTCTGGTCCATTCCATTTTCCTGGAGATTTTTGAAATTTATGTAAACTGAAAAAAATAAAAACAAAACAACAAGAAAAGGTCAAGTTTAATAAATTCAGTATTGTTGCTTTTGTCCTTTCTCTGGAATTTATTTCCTTTGCAGTCAATTTGTATTCACTTTTTGTTCCTTTACACTAGACACTTAGGAAAGTAATTCAACATAGCATAATGCTGCATTTCCTCTTTGAAGAGATAATGAACTGCAGACGGCTGTGCTGAAGGATGTTTGCTACCTACAGGAGGAAAGTGATTCTGGGAGCTGGTACCACCACACAGGCTCTGCACTGCACAATGAGGACACATGCTTGCTGTGATTTAAACTGTCACAGGTAGGGTCACTTTTGTTCCCATGTCATTAACAGAGGAGGAAACAGTATTTTTAATTGTCTCATTAAATACTTTGAGTTAATAGGCATCTTAAAATCAAGGGATAGAGAGTGTGGGATTTAATTATGTGTAGCTTTATGTGCATAGAACTCTCACAAACAAATACTACTGTTTATAGACAATGGCAGTACCTGAGGGCTTCCTCCCTGTATTTGAATGGTCTTTTATATCTTCCATTTTCCCTTCTGGAAGCATGTGTCATCCATATCTTTCTAACTTTTGCTGACTTCTTGACACTTCCTTTGTAGCTCAAGAGGGCCTGGAAAAAATTTCCTTGGTCATGAAGGTCAGTCCTCTTATTTACAACCATTGTACAATGGATTTCAAGTCCTTGCCGAGGTCCGTCCAGGAAGCAGGGAGCCTTCTTGTCCTCACTGCACCTATTTGGAGACTGCTTCAGCACAGAGCTCACCAAGTAGTGAGGGATGGGCTCATGATTTCCAGAGTAAGGGCTTTGACTCTACTACTGCATTCACAAAGAACAATCATATCTGTTCTCATCCTTGGCTTTCCTTTGGTTGAAAAAACAGACTTGTCTAGTCTGGTGTCTTAAAATGGTCTCCCCAGTAATCCCATGGTCAGCACCTGCTTCATGTTCACTCACTCTATTTCTTCAATATAACCATGGCCAAGGAAAGCTGCATACAGCAACCCTGTGAGGTTTCCCTAGGGCTATTCATGTCCAGTGAGCACTACTCTTTATCTGCATTTTTTTGGAAACCCTTTCTCTGAATCATCTTGTGCCTGCCTTTTTCCCTCTCATACCCAGTTTGGCTTTGCAAGCTGAGTGGCAAGAGCTGTGTCAGAGCTCTGAGTCATAATGAGACCTATATACACAGGCCTTCTTCCATGCTGGCAGGACTCCTGGCAATTGCAAAATCTTGGGTAACTTGTCCCCCTGTGCACAAGCTTGAATTTTGTAAATTATTAAGCTTTGTTTTGTTTCATTAGCCCAGCGCTCTAGGTCATTTGATTTGACCTGTACTGCATCATGAGCCTCCTCTTTGCTGATAGTTCCCCCAGCTTTTTTACATCAATAAATACTACAGGATGTTCTCATTTTCTTTGTCAGTGATCGTGCTGCATTGATGCTTACCCTCATCCCTGATGAAACTGTTCTGGTTCATTACATTTCTTTGCTGGAGAATCCTTTGTCCCAGGAATGTTCTCATCTCCTAGTCATTTCTGTACTGGTCCCTATTTTCACAGTGCTTTCTGTGCTTACCCATTCCTTTCAACAAGGCTGTGAAAGGCTGATACTTTGTAGGAGAACCTCCTTCCTTGTCAAGGCTGTGCTAGTGTGCAAGGCTGGTGTGGAAAGGCAGTGCAGGGCTGGGCCTTCTTACACACTGATGTGATGGTGAAAGAAACCATGCTGAAGGACTGGACTCAGCCACTGTGGGTCTCATTTTTGTAGCTCTCAGTGTCCCATCAAGGGGACTGTAACTGAAATAAATAAAGCATTCCCTCACTGTACCTAAAAGCTTACGTAAGGTGTTTGCAAAGTTGGTGAGAGCTTTGACCTTTGGATAAGATCTTTTATAGCCTATTGCAAGAGTGAAGAAGCTATAGGATCTCCGCTGAGGGTCATGTACCTAAATACCTGAAGTGAAAACATAAAACATCTTACAGTTGTATTCAGAGTTCATCTGAGCTATCAGATGCAATATTTGCTTTTCTGTTTTGGGGGACTGTTTCTTCAGGCTTTTTTTTGTCTGCTAAATCTCGAAATTTATCTGTAGATCTTCAAGCTGTAACCTTGCAAAGCATAGCAAAATCAAGGCCAAAATTAATTTCCATCTCTGTAAAAGCAAACTGAGGTGTGATGCAGACAATGCACTGAGACAAACACTTCAGTGTAAGCATGACATTTATATGATTCATACTTTGAGCAGTAACATAAACCAGGCTGTATAGAGCATTAGCCAAGCACACAAGATGCCATTATACTGTTTTCTTGCATATTAAAATTTTAAAAGAAAGTAAAACTTCACACATCATCTTAACCTCTGTTTTAGTAGAGTTATACTTGATTCTGACCTTGCTATCCTACTTGGTCTGTTCTGTTTTCTGGGGTCATGCTTTTCAGTTAAGGACTGACTTCAAGAGAGAATTGGGAGAATTCTTGGAGAATAGTACGACTGGACTCAGCCTACTGAAGAAATGAAGGAGAGAAGTACCTGATGTCTGAGGTGGTCTGGTGTGATTAATTTATGGGAGCTCTTGAGTAGAACTAAAAAAAGCCCCAGTAACAGACCAGTTACACAGGGACAGGAGCTGGACTGAACTATCTGTAAATGTAGAAGAAAAGTATTTTTTTTTTCAACTGCAATTAAAAACAGTGTCTCCTGATGTATATGGACTTTCTGAAAAATATTTGTGATCATCATAAAAAAAGCATTAGAATGGAATAACTATATGTAACAGAAACCAGCTGTTTTGGCATTTTTAAGTTGCAACAAAGTGTAGAGGGAAAAATGCAGTTTGAAAGTAGTAATTTGACAGGTAAAGGGGTCAGGCTTGAATCTTTTTGTTTTGGAAATCTTTGCCTTCCTTTTTGTAGTAGGCCCATAAATTAAAGTACTTTGTCTTTGTTGGTTGTTAATTTAATTGCAAAGAGGAGACAGAAATCTGACAGGAATACAGAAATGTCAATAAATAACATCTGTGTTGAACACACCCTTTCAAATATGCACTCAGAGGAATATACCCTTCATAAGTCGTATGAAATAGAAAGCTAGATGGTGCAGAATAAATAAAGTTTTTCATGCTGAGGTGACTAGGTGAAACTTGTAAATGACCCCAGAACTTTTCTACCTGATGAAAATTCAGTGGTTGGACTGCTGATCACAGCATTAATGCCTTTTTAAAGATAATGAAGTGACACGAATACAATTCATTTGTTATTAGTGATGACTGAACTCCATCCTCCCTGGAGGAAAGAAGGAAGGAGCTCACAGGAGTCCCACTGCTGGACCACTGTATGTGTAACAGGAGTTTGTGTTAACTCTCCTGCAAGGAGAGCAGCTCAGGTTCCACAGGACAGTCACGTGAGTCCACATGTGGTGATAAGAGCAAATTGTTTTCAACGCTCCCCAGACTCCTGGTGTTCATTTTTGTTCCTGTGGATATGGATTGAATCTTTCACAGTACTGATGCTTGATAAAGGCATCACAGTATCACCACGTACCATAACACTCCTGAACATTTTGGATAAGGAATCAATAGCCCACAAGAGACTGATAGAGGCAAGGCAGGTCAGTGTCTCTCCCTTGACCCCTGATTTCCAGATCAGATCTCATGATGGGTGTGGGACAGCTTGTGGAGAATGCTGGGGGCAGAGACACTTCTTCCTTAATCTCTTAAACGCCTTAATTTAGTAAAATGCCCTTCCCTTTCCTGGGACCGCATGTGCAGCCACACACTGAGCACTCTTCTACCTTGGGGAAAAGATGGGGTTGAAGTGGAGTTGCTATGAAAAGAGATGTTGCAAAGTACAAGAAAACTGAGTCACAAAAGGTGGTATTAACCTCTGCAGATTAACCTTATTATCATAGATATCATGAAAGCATTAATAGCAACAAATTTCATTATAGCATACATTTAGGATCTCTGTCCTGTGGTGTCACAGGCAGATTGCCTGGTATGACTTTGGAAGTAACAGCACTTGTGAGAATGGGCTGGTAAATGACTGTTACTCTCTTGCTTAGTATTCCCTTGGAAACAAACAAAAAGTAAACTAAAAGTAAACAAAATATGAGCATATGGATGTGTGTCTTCAGGGAAAAAAAAAAGGAAGAAGTGAGGAAACACTGATGTTTCATCTCTTTTTAGCTGAAACCAAGCCCAACCTCCCACTAGCTCCAAGGGAAATAGATGGATTTAATCTAAGTCACAACAATAAATGCAGAAGCATATTATATCCAAGATATGACAAAACATCATGATGTGGTCTTCAGACTGATGGAGTCAAAGTTTTCCATAGCTAGAGGGAAGGCAGATGTAAGTGACTGAATGAGATTGGCACAGTAAATGGCAACGCACAGCAGGGACTCCAGGGGAAATCCCTGCTGTGTGTGGAGCAGTATGAGGACTATGTATAGCCTGCCAGAGTCCTGAAAGCCTTTGACTTTGCTATATCTTAAATCAGACCTTACATACTTCATTTATCTTATTTGCTACAGATGCTGCATCTACTCTTTTTCCAGTAGAAACAATTGATATGATTAATGTGCTGGACTTTTCTTTTAATGGTGTACCATGTTTGCATTAGTCTATTTTAAAGAGATCTTTGAGTACTTCCTCCTGAACAAATTGATGCTATTGGTAGGTAGCTGCAAATTTCTGTTTCAGTAACAGGCAGAGCTGATGGACAGTATCATGATACAATGTTTTTCTTTGGATTTTTCCAAAATGTTGTGGCTTTGATCAGTAATAGCTGGGAGGAAGGTTTCATATCAGTAGTGCTGAACCATTCCACCACAGCTTTGCTTTCAGTGAGACTCTCAAATACTTGTAGCTCCTCCACGATTTATAGTGCCAAACTTTACAGCTTGCAAGTAGCAAGTGAAGAAGGTAATCCCAGCTACAAGTAACAAATATGCCCTGTAGGAGATGTGAGGTGCTTGCTTAGCTATCACATGGACTTTCAGATCAAATCCACACTCTGCATGGGAACAAGGGCACCAGTGTTTGGTCTCCAGAGTGAATTTCATGAGATAAGTTTGGTGTGGTGCTTGCCAAGGTTGACTCTGAGCAAAGAAAGACCTCTGCAAAGAAGCCAGAGACAAAATTTGTTAGAAAAAGATGTCTCTTTCTGTTTTTAACTGACAGTGTGTGGGATATAAGATATGTCTCCCAATTTTTATTACTTGGAAGGAAGTAAGGATTCAGACCAGCTATCTACTTTTATCCGCAGCTCATCTTAGCAACCAGGGGCTCATCCAATGTAACACAACCTGGATAACAGAAGATGAGATTTCTAATGTGTTGCAAACAATCCTGTGACAGGAGGTAGATGAGAAGTGATAAATCTGTATGCTTCAGTTATACGAAATTCTGCTCAACTTCACAGCAGTGAAAGCCTGGAATAAGAGGTGAAAGTCTCAGCCAAAGGCACAAACTGTATTTGACATTTCTGGTGCCAAGCCAGTGCTATCAGATTAGCCAAAAAGAGGATGCAGAGCAGTCTAGAGTCCAGGTCAAACCTGCAAATGGTGTGAGTCCACAGAGATATTTAAATAACACTGTTAAACTGGAGATCCTCTTGCAGTGTTCTGATCCTTTGCATCTCTAGAATCCAGTAGTCCTGTGTACTTATGCATCTGAAACAGCTGCATGGTCATTGTGTGGAGCTCGAATATTCTCTTTCTTGGTGACTTTGAAGAGCACAGTTTAAAAATAGCTTAGAGTCAAGCTTTTTTTTCCGTGGCATGGTTACTCCTATGGGACCTTCTCTGCTTGAAATCCGCTCTGTCCCTGTTCTCTCCCAGTGCTGGGTTTATGAAATTTCAGTTTCTCAGAGGCTACCAGGACTTGTTAAAATGGTGAAGCAGCAAAGGGAATCCTATACCCCTCTTTCAGTGCCCAGGGACCCCTTTTACTGTCTGCTACTGTAAACTAGAAGCTATCCATTCCTCCCAGTCAAAGGCTGATGCTTTATTGTAGATTAATAGAATGAGAGGGAAAAAAAAATCACTGGAAGGCAGGCTTGCTTTCTTTCTTTTCTTTCTTTCTTTCTTTCTTTCTTTCTTTCTTTCTTTCTTTCTTTCTTTCTTTCTTTCTTTCTTTCTTTCTTTCTTTCTTCTCTTCTCTCTTTTCTTTTCTTTTCTTTTCTTTTCTTTTCTTTTCTTTTCTTTTCTTTTCTTTTCTTTTCTTTTCTTTTCTTTTCTTTTTTTTTTTCTCTTCTTTCTGGGGAGAGAGTAAAGAGAAACAGATTATTAATCTTTTGTTTCTTGATAGTTCAAGTATCCTTTTATGTATGAGTCATATGTCTAAATATTCCGGGTCACCAGTGACCTCTTCTTGGACAGATTTACAAAACTTCTCCCTCCATGGTCTAGCTGAAGAATCTAGACTCATTCACTCCTCTTGTCTTTCCAGGCTTTCCTAGGTCTATGCTTTACTTTTGTTCTTTGTGGACAAGTGATATGAGTATAATAACAAAGACAAAGGATTTTTTTTTTTTTTCCTATGTGGTATACTTAGTTCTTACAAAGACCTGCTATGTCTTCTGTGGATGTTTTTTGCTGGGTAGCATATTAAAAATATTTTATGTGAGGAAAAACCCCAAACAATTATTTTTGTGTGCACTCCCTGCATTACCAAGTTTTATAGAAATCTTATTTTGAAGCAAACTGACTGAGATGGAACCAGTTACAGAATACTGTTTACTGAACCTCTAGACAGTCAAATGTAGGAATAAGCAAATATTCACTGGTTAAAGGATAGCAACTTCTTGCAGAATTTAAATGGACAGAGTCATCTCAGGCAGTTCCCACTCACAGCATTCAGCATCTCTACTCTCTGTATATCAAATACCTACTGCACTAGGTATAAATAGGAGATGAAAACATTTTAAGTCAAAACCAGTAACTCTATTTTCAAGCTTTTGGTGCCTATTTTCTTAAGTTACTGTCATTATCTGCGCATCCACACCCTTGAGTGACACATCAATATATGCTCTAAACCCTGATGTGCAAGATGGGGACAAGATTTACAATCCTGCTTATAAAGTTAGGTGAGGGAGATGCTCATAAATAAAAATATGAATGCACATAATATCTGCCAAGAACTCTACAGATTTTTACCAAAAGCAAAGTTAGTACTTGATAGGCCTATTAGCTCTCCGAAGTTTAAGTACACTAGTACTCAGTCTGTGACTTGGTCCTGACATTGCTCTGTGCTGCTTTTATTACTCCATTCATTTCCATGAATTTACTTCCAATTTAGTTTTTAATTTAACAACACATTTAAGCAGTACTACAGGACAGGAAGTGAAGCTGATGATGTGTCTGTAAGGACTTGCAATTCTTCAATTAATTACCTAACAGTAGGATACTTTAAAGAAAGTGGGAAAAAAACATAGTCAGTTGTGTACTTGCATTTAATAACAAATGTGCTGTATAATCCACAGAAAGTAATTTTTCAGTTTTACTCAGTGTGGGTGAGGTCTTTACCGGAGCACTGTGTCTGCTTCTGAGCCATGCACTTGATGAAAGATGGAGACTAACTGGAGAAAAGCCAGAGGTAAACCAACAAGGATGATGAAAAGTTTGGAAAACATGACTTAAAAGGAAAGGTTCAAGGAAATTATGCATTGTGGGGTTCGTTGTTGTTTGTTTGCTTGGTGTTGGTTTTGTTTTGTTTTCTTTTAATCTATAAATAAAGCATCTTGAGAAGGAATATAATGAAAGACTTTCAATACTTAAAACATTACTGTGAAAGACTATTATGAATTGCCTCCATAAGGTTATGGGAAGAACTGTTTTAATTTATGGCAAAGATGATTTAGGTTAAGTATTCAGAAACACCGTTTACTGTTAGGAAAATCTAGGACTGGAGAATAACACCAGAAAAACGTGTTACTCTTATGACTTGAGACTTTTAAGGTCAGATCAAACACATATCTTCTAGGAGAGGCAAAAATATTGTTATCTTGCCTCTGTCCATGGGGCAAAAATATTGTTATCTTGCCTCTGTCCATGGGATGGGGAAGATGTATTCCTGAGATCCCTTCCAGACCTGTGTTTCTGTGTTTTATGGTCTCTATGTGACTTAAATTTCTGTTGAAGCAGGGCCTTAGACTACCATCAGCTCCTAGACATCGAAGGCTTCATTTGGAAAGATTCATAGGCTGTCCATGTGTCAAACAGTTTTCTGTCCTTCGAGGAGAAGGTATCTCTCTGACTATTATTTCAGTCTCTGAGCTACACAGAATTTTCTGCCTTGCTCTTTAGTCATTCAGCTGAACCAGACCTGCAGCAGCACAGCAAGAGAGCAGGCAGTTTCTGGAAAGATTTTACCAACTAAGTCTGAATGAACCCAGGATGCACCAAGGGCTTATTTCCCTTCACACACTCTTCCCACCCTGTTCTTCACTGTTCTCGCCAAGGATATGGTCTTGGAATACCCTTCAGGAATGATGTTCAAGAGGCAGAAAAATGCTCAGGGGTCATATGTCTAGCCAAAAGATAAAAGCTGAGGCTTCAGCCAAAATGGATGTGGACGAAACCCAATCCCTGAGTATGCCAAACTTGTCTTTCTTTCATACCCAGTGAAGCTGGCCTATTGGGGCCTGACATTTACTTTTAGAGGGAGGAAAGATGAATGACAGCACAAAACCAGAACAGGATTGCTGTATTAGCATCCATATTTCCTCTTACCATTGCCAGCAAGATCAAGAGATGAGAGATGAGAAGAGACCTTGACTGTAGATTTGACTCAGATGTGTTCTCTGCTGGTTTTTATATGAAAGTTGTTATTGGTGATCTGCCTTGGACTTTTAAGGAGACTGGTTTTTCTCCTGTATGTAATTGTGTTTGGTGTATCTCTCTGGATACAGCACCAGCTGCTGACCTTGGCCTTATGTACACAGTTGTCCCACCCTGGTCTGCCAGCAAAGGTCCCAGAAGTTGTGTGCTCAGCCAGTGACAGCTGTGAAGGTCTGCATGTTCACTGGAAAGTGATGGTGTGGAATTTAAAATTATAAAGGAAGAAGGCTAATGTTAAATACCTGTTACAGATGTACTGCCATGATAGTGATACAGATACCACCATCCTGTAAAACATAAAACAGGATGCTTCTAGTTACTGATTTTTTCTTTCTCCAAATTTCTTTTTTCTTGACATTGCCTTTGACCTATGCTGAGATCTGAAATCCCACTGGGCCACTGGAGGTCAACCCAAACTCTTCACCATAAATATTTCCAACCCATGGTTTGCCAAGTAGCAGCATCCCCACTGTGGCTCAGGGACTTCAGTTTGCGTTTGTGCTCTTGTCTCCCTCTCTTTGTCCCCTCCTTTCACATACACCACCAACAAGCTTGTGTCAGTGCAGTTTTGCAACTATAGGATGTCTTCTTTCCAGCAAAATGCCAACCATGCCAAAACAAGTTCCCCCACAAATCAACTCCTCAGTAGGTCTGTGGGGAGTGCTCACACCTGGCTAATAGACCCCATGGTGCATAGGATGCCTGCATGACTGTTAGCCAATGGCACTTGGCCACTGCCAAGCATAGTAGTGACGTGTTGGATAGGGGTCAAGCTTTATTAGTGCTGCATTATACTGAACTGGCTAAAATGTATCTCAGGGAAACAGAGATGTCTAGAAGAGTAAGCACTCTACACCCAGTGCAACACAGGAGATTCTGGGTACTGTTAACTGTCTTCATCCTATAAGTAATTCAGGCTGCTCCTGCCTAAAATTCCAGCAGCAGAAAAAATTTTACCTTGTGCATTCTCCATTTGAATCAAACCCTTGGTTTTGTGACAGATTATGTCATACCAGGTCTACATAGGGTCCAAAGCACCTTGTAAAGGGNGTGCAGAATATATATATATATATATTTTTTTTTTTTTTTTAAGTCATCTCCTACTCCAAGGTCTACTGAAAGTCTGAATGTATCTAGAGGCTTTTTAGAAACCAGTCAGCAAACCTCAGCTTTTCACTGAGCAGATTCTCTTTCTTTCCTACAAGTTCCAACAGAGCTGAGCAGAATAACAGTCTCCCAGCTGGAGCTGTGTCTCTGAGAAAGATCTAACATCTGGAGGTGTTGAACAGCAGTCTCTTCAGGAATGGAAAACATCAGCAAGCCAAATACATCTTGACCTCACCCTTGTAACCGTAAGGCTCCAAGGAACTCCAGGCACTTCTCCAGACTCAGGGCAACAAGTACCACTGCAGTGGTGTCAGCAGCTCCCAAGCTGTTCAGTGCTGAGTCCGTGGAAAATGGAGGTGGTGCAACAGAGCAGGAACCCTGCCACAGCTCTGCAAGAGGGGAAAAGGGCATGCCTCCATGTGGGAAACATGGATGGACATCTTCTCTTATTCAGGAGAAAAGAGTGGGTTTAATTTCAGACCTCCACCAGAAGGTCTGCTCCAGAAGGTGCAGAGCAGCTGATGAAGTGCAGGCTGTGTGAGAGCACAGGGAGAGGCAGCTGCAACCTGGACTCATATATAGAGTGCCTTGTCTCATTACCAGGCATGACCATGCAGTTTGCGGTGTAGTAAGACAGCACATGGTAGGTCCACCATTCTGTGTCAGCAACACAGTCTGTGAGCACTGTTGTAGGTGTCTCCTGTGCCTTGCTTTGGGATAGCTGCAAGACTGAATTTCTTAATGCTTGGGAGAAGAGGTCCATCTTCTCAGTTCCCCGGGATCACCCCTGTATGCACTGTGCAGGCATCTCACCTGCAGCAAGGCACTGCTGCAGAATCCCAGCAAGTCACTGGAACAGCCTTTGGATTAATTCTCTTGCCAGAATGCTGTATGGCCTCCTCACTTCTTGGCAGCTTGCCCAGTGGTTTCCAGTGAGCCAGAGAGCTTGAAGTTGCAGGGCACTAACCTCCCAAATGCCCAGCGTCTTTCCCAGCTACCCCAGAGAGGGGAAGCTGGCGTGTCTAAGTTCCTAGTTCCCAGTCAGCCCTGGTGATGGTGAACTGGGAGACTGAAAGCTATAGGAGCTGGACTTAAATCTGCCTAAGTAACATGGATAGTTCAGGTTTCCCTACCTCCACTGAAAGTCACCAGGTAGGGTGAGCAGGAGCTGGAAGTCCTAAAACTATGATTTTTGTCTGTCATGCCAGCAGGCATGCCACAGAAAGAGCATGAGTGTCCTTTTGGGGGTATGTAGGTGACCCTGGCATAAGAGCCTCCCAGCTGTGCCCAAGACCTAGGGTAGCTGAAAATTTCCTGTTCAGCCCAAGGCAGAGGTGCTGTCTCTCCCTGAGCTCATCCTCCAACAGCAGCAGCAGACAGGAGTGTGGCATGAGCAGCATCTCACCATTGCTACCAAGTGCAGACCTCAGCATAGCCTGGGAGCCCTGTGAGGCAGGATGTTCCCTACCAGTGGCAGGCAGCTTGCAGCTGTGTGGAACTGTGAGCAGTTAATTCAGGGGTCCCGCAGGAATGCTGCAGGAGTACCTCCTGCGACATAAGCCATATCATGCACCTTGACAGGTGCCCAGCTCTATGCACGGCCTGCACAAAACACTGCTTCTGTCATGAGCTGGACATGTCAACCTCTTTTTCATGCCTATAAAGTGATCCTTTAGACAGGATTTGTATATATTTGTATATATATAAAATGATAAAATTTTACATCTTCTGCCTAAGATTTTCTTTCGGAAGCTGTAAGAATAAGTATTTTTCTATAGGCAAGACAGGACATGTAAAATCACTGAGGAGGTAGGATATTCACAGAAGTATGGACAAAAAAGGCTCTTTTAAATTAGATTCAGGAAAGGGCTATGCCTTTTCCATTAGACAGGCTTTAAAGGCACTGGGATGTAAAACAAAATCCAAGCCAAATACTGAGAGCAATGTAACCAGTGAAACAATAGGAAAGTTGTTTATCAACATACACAGCCCTGGAATGGCCATGCTGTAAGATAAGCACACACACCAAATGTATTTTGGGCTGCTGGTGCCAAAACACTCAGCTAGCCCTCTGAAAGCTAACTCAGACACAGCATGCTGACATTTCCCTATCAACAACAGCTTGTGAGGCAATCGCTGTGAGAGGATATACAACACTCATTTGTTTCAAACAGACACTCACACAGAACAGCTTGGACTCTGTCATCCTAACCAGCTGCTCTTCAGCAATCCCACACGTAAGGTGCATTGTGCAGCTTCCACATGTGTCTCTAGAGCGGCATGTCCTGCTTTCCTTCTGCTCTGTACTAAGCACTGTCAAATGCCAACCACTCTGTCCAGTGACTTCAGCTATCTCCTGAGCATCACCTCTCACAAATCAGCAAGCACAGGACTATTTCTGTCATAAGGCATCTCAGAAAGGATGCTCTTGTTTGCTGTTATCAGATTACACTTCTGTAGCAGATGCATTGGCCTTCCGTTTGATCCAAGTCTTCCTCACTAGATTCCCCCATGAAGTGAAATCTCCTTGATGTGGTGACTGTGGGGAGACAAGGTATGGCAAATCTAATTAAGCTTATATGATTCACAGACATTGCTCTCTCCTGCCTGTACCTTTGGAGACAGTTTTTCTCAAAGTGTGCCTTTGGTGATATAAACTGGACTTGAGAATGCCTCTAAAGGCTGAAATCATAAGGGAGAAAGAAATCTTGGGGAAACAACGCAGCTGAAGGGCTTGGCTCCTGTGCCATTATATCAAGGTGGCTGGCATAACTTGTGTGAAGGCTTTAATAGTAACCCATGTTTCTTCTTGGATTGTTTCCTTGGCAGTGCTAGAAGATTTTTTTTTAATGTTTTTGAAGGATCTACAAGGAGAAGAATGCTGACAACAAGTGCTCTGATTTTCCTGTTTTTTTCCTTATGTCTAAGAAGAAAAGAGCTTTCATGTTTTCTTTCCAGTTTCTCACAGTAGAGCCTTGGGAAGACGATGCCATTCTGGGTTTGGAGAGCAGTGCAGCATGCAGCATCATGCACAGAACATGCCAGAGGGGCATTCTGCTTCCTTGCAGATAGTGGGTAATGACAGGAGCACCACATTTCCTCTGCATGTGTGGACATCCTCTGTTTCAGTGGGGACTTCTCTGTAGTTGATACACAGAATCTGTTGGCTCCCACAGGCATGTCCTCTGCATGAGTTGCTGTTTCTGTTTCAGAAAGTAAAGTATTCAGGACAGTTCTTCAAGGACTGAAAGGAATGTTCTTATCACAGCCACCAAAACTACTCTCCTAATCACTTTGATAAGAAAGCAAGTCATTTAGGTCAAGAGACTACAGTTTTACATATCTGATCACCATTGTGTCTCAGCTGAGAGAAAGGACATCAAACATCTCTGATAGCTTTTAGATTTAGAATTACATTTACAACTTTTCTGTGTCATGTTCACACTCTGGAATAGCGAGATGATGAACAGAAACACAATGTGTGAGTACATGTGCATGTGTAAAAGAGGGAGGAAGGCATCAGAAACTTCAAGAAAAAGAGAATTTTTAAACCTTCATCTTCACCCAGCCTGAATGTTAGGACAAATTACTAGAAAACTGGTTTTCTATTCTGTAGCAATTTTCTTTTTTTGTTTGTTTGATTGGTTTGTTTTGTTTTGACAGTTAATAGCTCTGCTTGCCAACACAGTGAAATCAGCTGGTGTTTGTGCTGTCAAAAATGAAAGGGTTTCCTATTATTCCATTGATTTCATTAGATTAGGTTAAGAAATCATGTGGTTGGCTACCAACAACTGAGCAATAATTCATGCTAGTTTATGCCGAGTCTGCTAGGGAAGTTTGTCAATGAAGAGACAAACATGGACTTCTCTTTATTTAAATTTTCTGGGCCTGGACCAAGGTCTTCTCCCAGAGTCCTGAGTGTTACTGCAGGTTTGGGGTGCCATTGTAGCACATGCATGCCGGAATAACTGAATAATCCTAACTGTTAGACTGAAATGAGTTCTGCTGAAGCAGAAAAAGAGAAGTAGAAATCCTGGGCAGAGGTCCTGCCAGATCAGCACACACCTTGGCAGGCATTTATGTTTGCTCAGCATTTTGACTCCTGCTCTGCACCCCTAGGGACTGTCTAGTTGGCTTTAATTTAAAAGAAACAGGAAAAAGTAATGCATACCAAGAGTCATGAAGAGGTGTGAGGAGCCAGCTTGTCCCCGAAGATTGATTTTGGACACTGAGTCCAACAAGTCATGTTTGGACTTGCCCAGCCCTATTAGACTTGTCTGTATTTCAGATTGGACTCTGCCATAACCACTGTGTCATTTTAATTGTTTCAGAGACAGATTGTGAAGGACACAATTAGTTCTGCAATCCTCTGCCACCTCTTGTCATTTACTGGGTAACAACCAACAACTTCTACAGAAGGCCGACATGTCACACTCTCCTTTCCTGTGTCTCCCAAAACCCTTCCCCAAAACTGAATCAGAGCTCCATATTTTTGTTTTGCAGCTCCTTTTCCATTATTCTTACACTTATTTTCTCCAGGGTGCTACACTGAGCCAATCTAGCAGACATTTACAAATGAGAGAAAGACGCAAGCAGAATATTTGTGTATAATGTATTCCATGGGCTAAGCAGGAGCAAACAGACATTAAGAAGCCCAAACTTAACAGATGGTGTGAACTGGTGTTGCTCTTGTTCTCATATTGGTATTTGCCTTTGCCCAATGTTGTGATCAGTTAATTTGTGAGGATCACTAAAGCAACTCACATAAGTGTCAGCATTTCAGTGTGTTTGTATTTGGTACCAGAGGGCTGTACTGACATCCAGAGGAACCTTCATAGGCTAGGGAATTGACTGTAAGTTTCTTCATCAAGTTCCACAAAGGGAAATACAAAGTCCTGTGCTGGGGAGGAACAAACCCAGATACCAGCAAAGACTGGATGTTGACCATCTGGAAAGCAGCTCTACAGAGAAAGCCCTGAAGACTATCCACTCACTGCACTGGTGAGCAATGAGTTGATCAAGAAATATGCCCTCAAGGCAAATAAGGCTAAAACCTTTCTGGGATGCCCAAGGAGAGTGGTCAAACAAGGGCACAGGTCATCCAGAGAGTCTGTGAGATGTCTGTCTTTAGCGATCTTCAAGATTGGACATGTCTGTGAGCTGCCTGCTCCAGCTGACTGTGCTCTGAGCTGGGGATTGACTTAGGTGATCTCCAGAGGGGCCTTCCAGCCTCTGCCATTGTGTAAGTCTGTGATTATTTCAGAGCCATAGCAATGCTGTTGGTGCAGCTACAACTGTGCTCCCATGGATTAGTTTTTGATGACATTCATAAAACACCACAGCATGGGAAAAAAGTATGCTTGCTTGTCAGGTCAGGATTTAGTTCAGGAGTTTACTGGAAGTAACAGCACAGTGCAAAAAGTGTGACAAATGTGTTGCTGCTGCCACTCATGCCCGGGGTGGATCTCTGCCTGCTTGGATATCACTGGTCATTGCACTTCACGCTTGTAGTGGGGTAATGTGCATCATGTTTTAGTGGGACTGAAAGTAGTGAAATTCTGTGGAAGGGGTAACTCAAGACTGACCAAAAGCAGAGCAGGGGCCTGGAAATGGCACTTCTGGAGGAGGATTGCAGGACTGTAGAGGACCATCTGCCCCAGCAGATTTTGCAGAGTTTCCACTGTGGCAAGAAAGGCTAATGTTACTCTAAATTAAACCTCCTCCTTTTATACCATGTATATACCTTTTATACCAAGTCCCATTTAGTGTCTCTGTAGATGGTGCTAAATCAATCACAGCTATAAAGAGGAATGTTTTCTTTGTGCCCTTCCTTTGCTCAAACATCTTTGGATGACAAATGAAGAGAAGGTGAGGTTGTCTTGGGACAGGGGGCAAACAGTCTAGTCTTGAAAGGTGGCATACAAATTTTGCAGAGGTTCTGACAAAACTTAGATGCTAGGAGGAAAGAGACACACAACACAGTCAAGCAGAGCAGCAAAACCCTTACTGTGAGTGTCTTCAGGCTCAATCTTGGTAAATTTAAGCACAACTTAACAGTAAGGAAAAAAAATATGCAAACAGCTTGCTTATAGGCTGGGAGTTCATGCTCAGGAAGAAAATTCAGAGCCATGAAAAGTTATTTAATCCTGTTGAATAACGGGAACCGAAGGCAGATGGATTCAAACAGAAAACAAGGCCTGAGGGGAAAGGCAGCCGCAGGAGTTACTCACCATTCCCTTCTTGAAGCCATGGGTCTCCTCTGGGCAGGTGAGGGGAGCAAAAATGGAGGAGAAAGGCACCTAGCCAATGACTCAGTACAAGTGCTGGGGATAGAATTGTCTCAGGCAGGTTTGCCACTAACCTGTGACATTACCTCCTCACTGCCTTTACCCACAGAGATCAAGCTGCCCTTCCACTGGGGAATATAATCAAACATCCATCTGGATGGCCCAAAGTGAGGAGATGAAGCCTGAGAGGAGATGGGTACATCGGTTCTCAATGTGGGAAGGCTCATGGCCATTAGTAAAGCAGGACACAGAAATATAGCCAGCAGCTCCATCTGCATGGGGCAGTGCCCTCTTGCAGCTCAGCTCTCATCACCTCTGAGCAGAGCTAAGGACCTGCTACCCGACCTCTAGGTCTGATGTGAACCCTGTCCAGCTTGGGTCTGCCCCATGTCTGACCCCATAGTACCACTGTGCCTTTGTGAAAAGTGCATCAGGGCACAGCCCCCCTCACTCTTTTCCCTGGCATTTGTTTTGAAATGGGTCTAAAGCCATCACAGCCTTGCCTGCTGACCCTGAACTTCTGTTGGTAACAAAATTGCATTCATACTGACTGGAAATAGCTAACTTACTGGCTGAGATGGGTGAGCTGGATATTTTGGTAGGTCCCGCAGGAACCTTGGGCAGTATGGGTGCTTTGACTGTACAACTCTTCATTAATTAGGAATGTTTCTGTACTGTGTTTTTACACATGGATCTACTCTCATATACATCTGGCAATTAGTTTATTCCCAAGAATGTGAAGTAATTTTTGGCCTCTGAACTGGATGCATGAGTGTCTGTTTCTTAACTCTTTGCTGCCATTGGGGATGCTACATAAACCTCTGAAAGGCAAGAAACAGTTCCCCCTTTGCTGTAGCAATGGCTGCAGAGATAAGGTTCTGGGACCTGTGGCAGTGAGTGGCTTTACTTATTACTATTGGAAAGGCTTTTTCACTGTAATGAATTTCAGATCTTAATAAATCACTTTAATGAAAGCCTTTTTCTAATTTAAAGTAGGCAGGACAGGATTCTGGATGAGCCATAGATGGGTTTGGCTGTTATCTTGCTGGTGATGTAGCAGTTATATCCATTTTGTGTTATGTTTTTCATGTATTTTCTCAGTAAAATGTTTTGGTTTTTTATTTCTGCAATCTTTGTTTCTGTTAACTTTGACTGAAGGAACAAAATTTAGTATCATCTAAAATACATTATTAGGGTTTTTTTGGTTTTGAAATCCCAAAACGTTTTATTAGAAGAAGGTAGAAGCTTGACATGAAGTTGGATCAGCATTCATTAGTGTAAATTCCATGATCTGTCTCTCTCGGCATAGTTAGGTTTTCTGCTGCAGATTTAAGGTTTAGCCAGGTAATGTGCACAGGAATTTTTTGGCAGCAGAAAGAATATCACAAATCCTTGCATGTTTGAGATCCTATATGTCCATGTATTCCGACAGACAGTTGGATAGTTTTCCTCTGTGTGAGGAGATTAGAGCAATAGAGATGAAACGCTGGTGAGCAGATGGTTTGGATGTCAGTTTTATGTTCCCCTTGCAGTCTTCAAAACAATGCTGCAAAGAGAACCTGAACGTAAGCTGGTTCCAGTGGTGCAGAAATAATGTAAAAAGGAAAAGAATCCATCTTTTCAGCACAAGAGGACCTACCTGTCTGTGAATGTTTCCTTTATCCCTGTGAGTAACCTTCAAGCTGGGAGAGGTGTTACAGAGGTAAATCTAGCACATGGATGAGGACAGAGATCATCAAATTCTTACTCCTACCCACAGAAACATAGGGGAAGAGACAGAAAAGAGGGGAGACAAGCAAACTTATTTTCTGCAAACTGCACCCTAAGTCAGTTTCTCCTGTTTCATCATTCTCAACAGTTCCTAAAAAGAATGAAGTCATGCATCCTGATAGGGTGGTGTTTGGTACCTTTTAAACTTAGATGCATGGTGAGGTGCCAGGCTGTGGAAAGTTTTTTACGTCCTGCATCCTTTGCTTCTTTCTTTGTCTCCTTACATGTTCTAATACTGATTTCTGGTCACATCATATCTTAGAAAAGCATGTTGCAGCCCATCAGAGTTGCATTCCTAAGGTATTCCCTGGGACCTCACTCTCAATTTGTACCAGATGATAAAAAGTAAATCCCAGCAACCTTCACCTACGCTAACTGCAAGGTTTGGTTTGACACCAACGTCATTATAGGACTCCTATTTCAAAGTTCTAATGGTGAAGCCAAATCCTCACCATTACAGTCTAATTTTTTTGGGGGTTAATCTTCTGAAGCTGCATCCTGTCCGGAGATCATGCCCAGTTCCTAGGCTTTTTCTCAGGCTGAATGGTGCAGTGGCAGAAAAAGCAAAGAGCACCTTTCAGCTTTCCTTTGCTGATGTTCTGATCTAAACTGTTTAAAGTAATTGACATTAGGGGTTTTTTGCCCGTTCTTGTTTCCAAGCCTAGGCTGACAAGTGGTGAACAAGCCTCTGAGCTCCCTGAAGAAGACTGAGAAGCAATGTGTTTGAGCAAGCCCCTGAGTATGTCAGGAAATACAAATGCTGGTGCTCTTCTGGAAGGCAATTGCAGTAGAGTTTTGCAGATGAAGGTTTTCTGATTCAAATCATGTCTGAGACTGACAGAACCTTCACGAGAATTGGAACTCAGACCAAGAAAGGCTGGTTTGTGAAGCTGGTGGGCAGACTTGTGAGCACAGCCTTGGGTTCCAAGGAAAGAAATTGCTTCCTCACTGGCAGGAGCCCTTTCACTGTGCAAAGGCACCAGAACACCTGCATCATGGATGCAAGAGTTGGGCAAGAACAGAGACTTGCTTACTGGTTTTGGCTGTTTGCATCTGGTTGTCAAAACATCTGAGAGTCCATTGCAATGACATACAGGTTGCTAAAACACAGACCTGGGTAATTCCATGGCTGATATGTGAACTGCACTGATGGTTTGTTAGTACATTTGACTTCTTCCAGAAAAATTAGGAGGATCCAGCATGAATAAACAAGCTGTTAATGCTGTAGCATCTGCATCCTCCTCGAGATCAGCCGCCCAGCTCCCTCACTGTCCATGGCCCCTTGTGCTTGACATAGAGGGCTGCTGTGCAGCATACACTCTTACCTGCTGCTCATGGGCTGGTTGCTCATACTGGTGTATAAGAGGCACTCAGAGCATTAACACCTCCATGGCTACACATGTCAGGCTGGTAACTGAAAGTTGCATCAGTGTACCAGAAGAGATCCACAACCCTCAGTTCACACTGTATCCCCCAGACACTAAGCTTTCAACTCCAGAAACCACCATCAACAGTAGAAGGGTCTTCAAGGAATGTTCCATGATATGCAGGACAGATCCAAGTTTCCAAGACCAGCTGCAGCTGATGGCAAAGGAAAGAAAGTAGTCATGGACCCAGTGTCCTCACACCTCTTCTTGTGTGTGGGGAGCAGGAGGAAGAGCAGTGGCTGGGGAGCACTCCTGTTCACCAGCTTCAGCACAGAGATATGTCTTTTCTTCTCGTTTGTGCACTGCCCACCACATGTCACCTTATCCCTGCCTGACCCCCTGACCAGTGTCTGCAGTGCCTTCCCAGCCCTTTTTGTGTGGTGCAAACCATCGAAAGCACCTGCATCCCACCAGTGGGGCTATGGGGGTGGTGCAGCACAGCTTTCAGGGCAAAGCTCAAACATTTTCACTGTGGCTGAGAAAAGGCCTCCAAAATTGGAGCAGTGAGACACACACGTGGGATAGACAGCTTCTCAAAGGCACCTGGTCTTCCCAAGCAGGCTGAAGTGGTGGATCACTTCCTTTGCTGGTCATCGGGGCCTCTCTAGGGTGGAAAGTGATGCAGCTGGAGAGTTTGCATTGTTAGCATCTGTGTAATTTTTATGAATTCATGTCATGACTCCTACACATTATGTGAATCCAGCGTGGAATGTGAGCTAAAGCTCAAGTAATCACCTGGGGCTCAACTCTAGTGTTGTTATGAAAAATCAGTACGTGGTTCAAAAGCTGATCTCTTTAATCAATTGCTACCTACTTTCCAGGCATTTGAAATGAGTAGTAAATGGAATCACTATGTCCACCATACTGAAAAATAAGCCAGGATTGTGTGTTAATCGTACTAAATCGTTAAGTACCCGTCACTCCTCTTTTGTTGTGGTTGTTTTGTCAACAGTCTATCAAGCTTTTACCTTGGTAGTGATCCATGTGTCACAGTTGTGTATCCTCAACTTAGAGGAAGAGATTGCAGCCATAAAAACCTAATTTGAAATCTGTTGAGTCTCTTAGTCATTTGCTTTTCACATACTGGAAGTTCTTCTGCTCTGCTAGTTTTATAAATCCCTGGACAAGAAAGCACACCATGATGAATGGAAAGTGTGCTGTGATTTAAGTTCTCTGTCCTCATTCTCTTGGAGGTTAGACTGGGTTCCTCTGGTGGCACAGCAGAGGGGGCATCACAGTGACAGACCTGGGGAAGTCCAGGGACAGGTGTCAGAATCCTGTGCACACTGTGGTACCACACCAATCACACCTGCTACCCATCTCTCTGCAAAGCAGGGAGGTCTGTGCAGGGGCTCAGGGCCCCAGGGGGACTGAAGCCTTGCCCCATCCTCTGTGGCAGTTGGGGCTGCCCCAGCCTGCCACTGCCCCGGGGGTGAGGCCTTTGGAACCGGGCACCATGAAGAAGGGAAGGACTGAGCTCACAGACTGGACAACTACTTACAGTCATGGATGTTATTTGAGTCCAGAGTGCCTCAGTCACTCACATGTGTCAGGTGCTCACTCTGTCCTCGAAGCAGCAGGAAAGGCAAGAACAGTAACAGTGAGCACCAACGCAGCCTCAGGAGGCCTTTGGAAGAGGTTGCAGGTGCTCATCCTGCAGTCCACAGCAGTTTCTTGGAGTCCCTGGGAACATAATGTTGTGATTTTGACCACCTTGGGGCTCTCACATGTTTCCCGTGTGTGCAGTGTGAATAACTACAAAACAGGAAAAAGGACTGTGCAGAATATGAAGTTTCAGGGAAGTATGTTCCTAATCCATGTACATTAGAAGCTCCATGAATACAAGGTAGTGTTGCATGCACTGTTTTGCTGACCCATCAAAATAAAATTTTAAAAAAATTAACTTTTTTTTTGATTCTTTTATTCACCTTGAAGCACTTCTGACACAGGAAATTTCTTTGTACAGTTATGCCATTTCTGAAAAACAGCCACACCTGTGTGTCTAGGAGGACCACGTTACTTTAGACCAACTGCGATTCACATAAATACATTTAGGAACCCTCCCAGAAAAGCTGTGAGATTGGTACTGTAAATACTTATCATTATGAAAAGTTTTATGGATTTTTATGGGACTGGACTTGATAGTAAGGCACACCAGGTAACAAGTCCTTACAGAACTAGGAACATTCTGCCCACTCTATAGAAGGTTACTTTTCTAGAGAGGTTCTAAAATACTACCTACTTTTGAAAAAAAAAAAAAAAAGACGTTATTTAAAGGAACTAAAAACCGTTTTGCTTAAGGCAGACAAAGCAAAGAGATTTTAGATTGTTTTGGGTAAGTTTTACAAGAAATATTGTTCAGGTATTCTTACTGAAACCATTATTAAAATAATGAAAAATGTTTTTCTTCAAGAAAACAGTAACAGCCCTGTCAGCACTGATGTTCTTGGAGCTCTTGGACTAACTCTAGCAATGGGGTGGGGGGTTAATCCCAGCCTACTATTCAAATTGAAAGCTCAGCATTGGGATGGGTGCAAGCAAAAACAAAGTGGGGAGAACAAAGCCTGGCTTATGGAAACATGCAGTCATGATTAGCTGTTCATGGAACCTTCCTGCAACTGTCAGATAAATTCCCGCACTAGCTAAATACTATCTGTCTGTGCTGCTTCTTGGGTGACATTTCACTTCTGTTGCAATTATAGCCCTGTTAGTGGAGTGACTGAAATTGTTAATTTGGCTTCTTCTATGTGTTCTTCCTGCTTCCAAGTCTGAATTCAGGTTTTTCTAACATCTCTATTTTTCGCTTTTTCCCTCTGGCAGGAAACTCTATTCAGGAAACAACAGGCCTGTTGTTATGAGAAGAATTTGCCTGTCACCCACGAGTGCTGTATGAAGTATGTTTATACAGCATTTTGGAATTTACACAGAAGTTTGGGAAATGTGTAGCATTCAGATGATCGATTTTATGACCACATATATGGTGCCATAAAAATATTTTAGGTGCAAGACATGTAACAGATAAAGTTTCATTTCTGTTACTCTTAACTGTAAATACCATTAGCCACAGCCTTAGCTGACGATAGATAACAGCACCCCACTTTAGCTCTGTTGGTGCTTTTAGCAGCATGAGAAAAGAGGCTAAAAGCCTCACTGGAGGGTGACAGCAACACAGGCTGCAGCTGATTGTCCCCAGAGCTGCAGCCCAGCCCTGAGCACAGAGGGGCTATGATCTGGGCAGGCAGGGAGACAGCAGCGGTAGAGCTAAAGAGCAGGCAGGCTACCCCTGCCCGTATGTGACCCCAAGTTGGCTTCTCAATTGCAGGTGCAGTGCTAGGAGAAGCTCCAGCATGCAGACATACCACCCCACCATCAACACTTGCTCTTTCAATAGGCAGAAGAAGGACAGTGGGGTGGGAACATGAGCATCCCATAGTCATGTGTAAGGAACAAAGGTACTATATGGTTAAAAGGGACTTTGTACTAGCCAAGACAGCAACAGTGTTAGACTAGACCCTCAGCCTCAACCCTTCCCTTACACTGCTATCTTCTGAGATGAATCCCATGTCAGCCTGGGCATGTGTATTATTCCTCCATGTAAGCCAGACATCCTAGCTTGTTTCCTCTCTAGCTTCTTTGTCTCTACCAGAAAGACCTGGAGCAGCAAGCACATAAATGCAGTATGCACAGTGAGCTCTTTGCAGCTCCTGGGTGATACAGTCAGTGACATCGGTCACCTGGCAAAGCTTGGTGGGTTGAACCTTTAATTCACTGATGAGGCATTGTTCGCTACTATTACACTGTAAACTAAAGGGTGGATGTTCATTTTTTCAGGTGTTTCAATCTCATAAGGACTGTTGCAGGGATGGAAGAGGCAGAACTGTGCTTCTGCAGCTGCTAACACAGCAGCAGGATGGGAGCATGGCTCTACATCCTATCTCGTCAAAGGACACTGTCCCTCCAGCATACTAGCCAGCTTGTTCAAACAGACTTAATTTTTCCTGTGTACTATCAGGGATATAACCACTTGCTAATTGAAAAATGGTTTATTGCTGATTATTTCTGCCTCTGTTTTCCTCCTAATCTGCAGCACACCATGGAAACATGATGTTAGACCTAGTTTTTTCCTTCTGGACTGCAGTGCAGGCATGTGTAGCTCAAAATAGCCAAGGCAGTTAAAAATAAAGGCACTAGCTGTTTTTATTTTTAACTGATTTCTTTAGTTTTTTTCAAGATGCACAGATCCTGAATCCTTCCTGACTGAAAAAGCCACTGAGCTTTACATCTCTCTTAATGAGTTTTTAACCTGTCTCTCTGCCTTTATCCAAGATAAAACTTTATTTATTTTTATGGGACCTGCTACCTGTTGGAAAGCCAGGAGGCCTGGTGGAGATTCCCAGTCTGTAGCCCTAGTTTAGTTATTAGCCTTTAACATCAGTGCACTGCATAGTCGAGCCAGCATCATTAGACCATATGACTCAGACTAACAGGATTTGTTAATTCAATTTGTTGATGCCGAGAGTTTCCCTAGTTAATCTACTTGAATCTTTTTGCATATTGTTTTGCAAGATTGCTATAATCATTTGTTCAGATCATCTCTCAAAAGAGCAGCAAAGGGCTTGATATCAGACTGCTGTAACATATCAGATGGTCATCTCATGATACTCCTGATATAGTGACGGCAATGAAGGCTAAGTTAATAACTGCAGGGAAGAAGCTGTTGTTTTCCCTTTGATGTCCTCTCATGGTCTTTAACTTCATTTGTTCAGCAGAGTTCAAACAAACACTGTACTTTTTTCATACTTCTGAGAAAATGTTTGTTCTTATGACATCCAGTGCCTCAGAAATGTGCAGTAGTTGATGAACTTCTTCCTGAAAAGGTATTACAAAAGGAGGGTCTTCTTAAGAAGTCAATGTTTGAGAAAGAGTCCCCCAAATCAGTTTCTGCTCAGAAATATTTCCTGACTAGAAATCAGCTTAGGTTTTACTCCTGAAAAACTTTAACAATATGTGCTTGATACAAAGTTTTTTGCAGTTCTGATTAACCATATTCATTGAATCAAGACCTAAAAAGATGAGGTCATGACCAATTTACAAGAAATGCCTCAGTTGACATGAATTACTTTGAAATGTTATAGTGCCTTCAAAGAGCAGAAGCTTGGTAGGAGGTTTGTCTGTAGCTTGAAGTGAGCAGTTTTGTATGAAGAACGTAAAAGTTGTTTATTTTTAACTGACATCCTACTTTTCCTATAACTGGTTATGAGAAAAACCTGCCTGGAAAGACACAACACTGCCGTTTGGAACAAGGTACATTACTGTCTTCCTGACTGTGACTCAGACATTAGGTCTGTAGAAAAAAATCTACTGCTTTTTTTTCTTTTCTTTTTTTTTCCTTTCATGATGAAAAATAAAACACTGAAAATGGATGTGCTGTAGAAACAGAAACATTTCCTCTACTGGTAAAAAGAGAAACAAATGAGTTAAGAAAAAAGCAAGGACTCCCTGACCTCATATTTTCCATAATACACTACTGCAGGAATTAAAATGAATGCTAGCAGATGGGGAGTGGAAAAGTTTGCTGCTGCTAACATTGAGGTGATAGCACACTATGTAACTGTAAAGCAAGGACTACTTCCATTTTGCTCTGTGAGTTTGTTTTGTCTGCACTTTCCAAAGTCATCCTCCAGTCATCTGCACATTCTTGGTCACTCATAGATGAAGACAAGCTAGGAAATGCACTTTCTTTGCTCTTCTGTATCTCTGTTTAGAATGTGTCTGTTGCAGCAGACGGGTACACTTTTGTGTGACTAAGATCAGCGCTTAGTAGTTGCACAATAAACAAAAATGTCCTGCTAGGCTGCTGTTCACAAGTCTGTTCAATAAAATATTTACACCTCTGTTTAAATGCATCAGTGAAGCACTGAAGCATAATTTTAATGATATTCACATACTCAGTTCCATTAGCTTTAGTGGTCTTTAAACGCACATTGATAATCAGATGGACACTGAAGGATGTCCTAAAGGGTATTGGCTTGCCTAGGGACTCGGGAGCCTGGGATCTGAGGTGACCCACTTGTCAGGTAGTTAGTCTTCTCCTGTCAGCAGCAATTATTCAGAGTGATGACCATTAATCATGAAAGGACTGATGGTCAATCTCACATAGTGTACAGGATGTACACAGTGAGGTTGGTGAGCAGTTTGCTTCTGAGATGTATTTGGCAGCTGAATGGCTGGAGGGAGACCTTCCTTGTGGCCAAAGAAGAAATGGAGGCAAACATTGCTGAGATGCTCTTGGCATCTTTTCCAAGAACATTACTCGAGAGGCTCTGCTGTTAAGTACAAACCTCTCTAGTCTAAAGCCAGGCTGAGAAGTATTTCAAGGTATCAGAATATGTTATCTCAAGCAGGTGTGACTTTGTGTTTGGAGTACCCTAGTTTCAGCTGGAATAAAGTCAATTTTTTTCCTAATAGCTGATATAGTGCTGTTTGGGATTTGGGATGAGTGTAACATTGATAACTCACTGATGTTTTAGTTGTTGCTAAGCAGCATTTTTACTAAGTCAAGGGCTTTCAACTTCTGATACTGCCCTGCCCGTAGATGCTGGGAGGGCACAAGGAACTGGGAGGGGGCACAGCAAGGACAGTTGATCCAAACTTGCCAAAGGGGTATTCCATACCATATGACATCATGCCCAGTATATAAGACTAGGAGAGCTGGCCAAGGTGCGCCACAGCTCGAAGACTGGATGGGCATCAGTCAGTGGGTAATTATATTATGCAACACTTGTTTTGTATATTCTATTGCTATAATAATTCCCCCCTTTTTTTCCTGTCCTATTAAATTGCCTTATTCTTAGCCCATGAGTTTTACTTTTTTTTTCCAATTATCTTCCCCATCCCATGGAGAGGGGTAGTGAGTGAACGGCTGCGTGGTGCTTAATTACCATCTGGGATGAAACCATGACAGGAGGCAGCTAGGAAACACCCCTCCCACAGGTAGAGTAGGAGCCCCCAAGAACTCCATTGAGCCCACTGTCAAGGCACTGCTATTCCCTGGGGGAGGGAAGTAGTGATCCTGGAGCACCTGTGGACACCCCTACAAGGTAATAGAATTTCATCAGTTTTCAGTAGCTGAGGATGTGGCCTGAGGGGAATTGGACGAATGCACACAACATGCAAGGCAGGAAGGGGGAGCACTTTTGGTACAAAAGGAACATTAACTTTACTGAGTTTTCAATTGAAAAAAAAAAAGGGTGGAAAATGGAAAGATTAGGGGAAATTGCCCACCGATTACAAATACAAACGGAGAGTCCAAAGAAAACAGACTTTACAAGAGGGTTATGAAGAGGTTAGCATAAAGTTTCTCTTCACCTTTTGACCCATCTGTGAGTCACTCTAAGATAAGACTCAGCAGAGTATTGTCATATGGGAAACTAAGCAAAGGCAGCTCTTCCCCTAAATAAATAAGTGCTCTACCCAGGGGGAATAACAGAAATGTAAAGCTGATATCTCACTCATATCCTTCAGCTTTGTGTTTCTGGGCATTATATTCGGCACTTGAAGTGCTGGAAGAAAAATCTAGCCTCAAGCTCAGGATCAGGTAAGTAAAAAGAATTCAAGCAGTACAGTAGCACAACATCTCCTCCCCTCTGCCCTTTGTCACGTACAGGAAAAGTTAATTGTCTATACAACCATCCCTTCTTCACTTGGACTCCATCAAACAGCAAGCAACTTCTATGGAAAGAATCCCATGAACTTCAGGGGAGTTTCTAATGGGCCAACTAAAATCAACAATCCTCTGTTCATGTCTGTGGTGAGATCCATGTTCTGATGCTGGGTGACTGTGCTGCCTGTCACAAGGCAAGCCTCTGAGCTATGATAGCCTATGCTCATATTTGGGTTTGCAGAAGTCAAGCACAGAGTAGTGGAAGGCAGAACACAGCAGAGATATAGCTGGCTACTTTCCAGGTGGGTTTTGCAGGAAGCTAATGTGCTAGTGAAACTGAACTGATTTCCGTTTACTGGGGGGTATATCTGCATAACACCACTGTAACCCACCACAAAGCTGTAGCTGTGATTGCTGTTCCATAGCCCTAATGTAGTCATAGCCCATGGTGTATAAAGGCATGTCAAAATGTCTTGACCTGTTGCTGACATGTATTTGGCTAGGGTTTTACTGGATCTGTTGGACCTTGACACAGAAGACTGGATTGCCCTTCAGTCCTCTGACTGAAGAACCCCCTGCCAAAGGATCCCATTCTTGTCTTTCTCTGGAAAAAAAATTGCCGGCTAATGGAGGGTCCAGCCCCTTAGCGACTGTCACCAGACTTATCCCAGCAGGGGCAGGGAGGGAATGTGCACAGCTGTGACTGTGCCATGAAGCCAAGCCATGAGTAGAGGAAATGGTGAGGTTTGCTATACAAAAATATTTTTGGAACCATTTCTTTATGAAGTATCAGTGATAATGAACTCAGACAAAAGAAACTGATAGTAAATGCAAGCAGATGGTGTTTCCAGATGCTCCCAGTACTTTCTCCAACACAGTGCCTCAGCAGTGCCTGATAGCTGAGGAATGAGTGATATACAAGGATGAGAAATGATCTGTTTTTATTTTTAGTGATGCCCATTTTTCATACAAAAAGTTTAGTTTTATCTGCTCTGATGCTATAATTTGGCAAATTTAATTTCAGTGAGTTTTGTTTGGATTGGAAGAGGGACTTCCACATTTTCTCACATTAAAATTGGCATTCATCACCTTGGAAAGAGAGAATGTATGAGTAAAAGACTACCATGCAAATGTCAGCAACTTCCCTCTCCCATCATTTCTTCTACTCTTCAATTCAACCCCTTGCAGGCAGCTCCCTGCCTTCCCTCCAGGAACCTGACAGCCATCACACTGTGCAGTTGATGTGATGCTGGCTGCAACCACACTGTTGAATCTGCCTTTGCATTTATCTCATCTTTTCTCTTCAGCATTATCTATTTAGAGTGTATCCTCTCTAGGAACAATGACTAGAACAACGAAACCTTTCTGCTTGGCAGTACTTTGGTAAATAAAAAATAATATTAATGGTAATAAAAACAGTGATAATAACTATGGCAACAGCCACAGATTAACCAGGTTATTCCTTTCACTCTTCAGTGAATACAGTTGCTTGGAAAAATGAATTAGCTGAATCTCTTATGAACAGCCAGTCCACTTTAACATATGCAGCTGTGTCATGATAACTGTCCATTCATGTGCTCTTAGAGCATGGCAGACGAATTAAAGCATCTTTATATAGTTCCAGGAAGAAAATGACTAGGATAAATGTCAGCACCTTGCAATTCCTGCAAATATGCATTGGACAAGTGGCACGGCTCCACCCAGGCAGACAGGTCCCTTGATCTGCAGTAACATCACTGTATGCATGAGGCTCAAGTTTACTCACCTTGAATTGACATCTGGTCAAAGACTTGGACCATAATGAGGTGTTATTGTCTGCCCAGGGTGCTTCTCTGCACCACATTGCCAAAACCCCCTCAGAAGTCCAGGGTGTAGCATTTTTAATAGCATCAAACTGAGAGGTGAGCTTGTGTTTTCTTTTGAAAATAATTTCACCAACCTAAACATAAATGGCAGGGAAGAATTCAAAAGTTTGTCCATAAATCCCTCCAAAAGTTTTTTTATTGTTTTGGCAGTAGAGAAACAAGCTAGAGGATCCTTCCCAGACCTACAGGGCCAATTTCAACCTCACTGTGAGGCCATCTCCATCAGCAGATATTTTGTTTATTGCACGAAATTGCTGGAACGTCATGTTTGAGGCTGGCTCTTTGATTAATTTGTGAAAGTTATGAAGAATCCAACCAAAACACCACAAACTCAGAGGAAACAGATCTTGTTTTCATGTCAACAGCCTGACTGATAGTGGATGAGGCCCCATTTCCCCTACAGGCTATCAAAGTGTAATTTGATCAAGGCATAGGAGATAAATGAAGATGACACAGTCATGCTCCAACTGGAAACAGGCCTCCAGCAGTGGCAACCTAGTTTGTTCATATTTGCTAAGGAAATTGCAAATCTTGTCTCAAGATGTAGCTTTCTGCTTCAAAAGGCTGTTGTGAGCAAGTGTGAACATGCTCAGTCATTGCTGTCCCAGGCACTGACTGCGGTGGGAAACCAGGACCTTCCCTAGAGATGTGTCTCACCTGCTGCAGTGAAAATAACTCTGTTTTGGGAGAACCTAAGGTTTTAAAATTACTTCTTGTAGTAATAAAGCACAAGTCTGTTTGAAACTTTTAATAAAAAAAAGCAATAGCCAAAGACATTTGCCCAATTGATTGCTGTCGTTAAGAATACCCCAAGAAGTCTGCTCTGAGTTCCCATCTGCCTTGGCTGAGGCAGAAGAGTATGTGATAATGATCAGGCTGTTCTGGGGTTACAGATGTTCTCCACAAAAAATTCCATCCTGGACTAAATGCAAGGTTGATCAATGCTGACATGCTTCTTGCAAAGCTCTTTGGTTTTCAACAAAACAACATTTTTGACCAAAACCGGTTGTTTTGAAAAGCATTTCCTTGGGTCAGGTGCTTCTGCATTGTGTCCAAATGTCCATCGTGCCAAGTGCTTTTCTAGTGTTCAACTATTCCACATTTTTCAGTCAAAGATCTGAAAAAAGTGTTTAAACCTTGCAAAATATAAAGCAGATTGTGCTTCTGCAGCCAGATAAACCTACAGTGGAGACCTGGTTTGAAAGTTTTAATGGCAGCTTTTTTTTTTTTGTATCCAGATACTGGTGATGGTCAAAATGTTTTGCAAGGATACAGTGTTTGCAGAAGTATTTTTGATGGGATAGTTCCTGAGACACTTAGAGAAAGGTGAATGATACAGAGATAGGAGTTGTGACTTTATTCTGCTTTGTGAAAGCATTTTGGCTTTTTCCCAGTCTGGAACAAAAACAGCTTTAGGCTCCCTCATAAGTCTGTCTCATAGCAGTATCATTTCCTGCTGAGTCAGAAAACAGCACTGACCAGGTGCCCTCATTTCGTTAGCACTTTGGTGGATCCTTCAGAAAACTGTGGGACGGACTATGAAAAGGAGAAGCACAGCCCATGCAAATCCCTTAGAAGCCCCCATCTTTCATGTTATGTTAATTTTATCCCAGCTGTGACACTTCTGTTTCCAGTGTGCCACAGGCATTTTTATTGATGATACACAATTGCCTCAGAATCTTCCTGCTGCTTTTAGCCCTTGAAGCCTATCTCAAAGGCACACAGGCAGAGGAACCCTCATGCTCCTGGAAAATACTTAGTGGTCAGCAGGATGCAGAGTATTGACCATATTAATAGACTAGGAATGTTCAGGATTGAGTCTTGGACTCATCTAATCAAATATGAGTGTCTACACTTCATCTACATGCATCTACATCTTATCCTCAACCCATCAGTGGACAGTGGAAAGGAATGATGCAATTCACGTCTTCCTAAAACAGGTGTGTTCAAAAGGGCAGCTGAGCAGGACCGTACCAATCTGATTGTAAAGGCAGCTGAGTTATGGGGGTTAGATCCAGCACAGTTTCTGTGCCACGTCCCTCTGTGGTGCAAACAGGGGCAAGACAGAAAGGCTGGCTGCCCACTGCATTCAGCCAGTGGCACCTGGGAGCTGGAGTGGGGTGAGAGAGTCACTGAGCCCCACCATCCCTCGATGCTGCTGTCATGAGCCTCCACACTTCCCCCTGCTCTCACTGCCAGGGGTGCCAACTCACAGCATCTCGGCAGAACGATAGTGTTGTAAACAGCTGTGAACTGAGAATAAAGCTCCTCTATTACTCTGCCCTCTATCTTCACCCCCATCCTCTCCTGTCTCTGCCTGCAAAGCCAAGGACACAACCATTCGGGGTCTGGAGCCTCCACTAAGAGCATGTGAAATAGCCTTCAGATGGATCAAATGTAAAGGCTTGGCATGATGCGTGTACAGAGATAAGCTTTTCACCTCTGTTTGCCAAGAAACAATTTACAACAGTGAAATGCTGTGATTGCCTGACAAGTTGATCCTGTTGTAAGAGTTCATCAGTCATTGCTTTCAGCACCAGCAGAAGATGCCTGACAGCATGGTTGCTGTATACAAATACAGTTACAGATAGCTTTTCTGAGAGAATTTCTCTGATCAGCCCATTTTGAAAGCCGGGAAGTCAAGTGGTAAAGAATAAGCTCTCTTGCATTCTCCATCCACCCAAGGACAAAATCAAGGAGCTGTGTGTCTGTCCCCAGCATGCTGCTGTGCTACTGCAGAGCTCTCATATGGAGGGCAGGAGATGGACTTTGTCAAGGAGAAGACTGCTTCCTCTCCTGAGGTCATGGGGAACAGGGACACCCACATCTCATCAAGGTGTCTGTGTTCATGTGTGCAATGAAGCTGTAGCCTTCAGAATTCCTGCAGTTTGGGGAATCTTCAGTCTGTCATAGAAATTAACACGAGCATTTCTTATCTCTACTGAATACTCATAAGATCATTTTTTCAGTTTCTTTTAAGACCAGTGGGTTCAGGAAAATTGTGGCACCTACTTTACTTTAACCAGCATATGATCTGTAGACAAACCTGAATTTTAGGATTTATACTTTCTCTGTTGGAGAGAATGATGTCTTCCTAGTCCTTCTTCAAATACCTGAAGAGAGTAGAACACCCTTTTTGTGAACTTTATTACGGTGAAAATTTGTTCATCACAAAAGGAAAAGTCCCACATGTAATCTGTGCTCTGCAGCACACACACACTGCAATTCCACGTAGTAGGACTTTCTTCTGGAATGAATTTAGTCACCGGTGTAATTCTTTTCATGTACCACGTGTGGTCTTTCATTTCGAGGATTTTGTTGTGTGTTGCAAATGTCAATTGCTTAAGGCACATAGCTCAAGCAGGTAAAATTTATCGGTTTTCATTATATTTATTACCAAGATCTCTTGAGTGAAACCCAGGTGTTCTGTGTAGAAACCCATCCTCCTCTGCAGGCAGCCCTCCCTGGCCCTCAGGGAGAGAAAATTATCTTCGAAGTGATTCCCAGGAATTCATTTCCTCAGCTTGTGTTTAGGTTTTCTAGCCTTGTGTGATTCTGAGCTGTGTACATTTATGCAGCTGGGCATACACCTGAGTTCTGGGTGCGTGGATCCCCAGATTAACAATCCTGACAAGACTTCTTCTGAATTGACAAGAGACCCACTTCTTATGAGGGAGCACTGCCTGTCTACAGAGAAAGCCTAGACATAGTCAGGACTGGAAATCCATAGCAGCCATAGGAGTCTTCCTGGCCAGCATCACACCCTTTGGGGGTCAGCACCCCAGCTCTCCTGGGTTTGCCCTGTAGGTGTGCCATGTGCTGGCTAATGGTCTGCAGCTGGAAGGTGTCCTGCTCCTCTAAGGGGAGCACTCATGGGCAACAACAGCAACTTCCCCATCATAACTCCCCTGATAGGGTGCAGTCCCAAGCACCCCAGAGCCAGGTTAAAAATGAGCCCGTGCTGTTGGGATCTCCTCACAGGCTATACACAGTCTGGTAGGTCTGATGTACATGAAAAGCAAGCATGGCTATTCTACTGCACACAACACTCGCGAGATAGCCTGCCTATGTGTAGAGGTACAACACGAGTTTTTACTTGCTTGATGACTCCACAACAACTAGAACATTTTTCAGTCCTTCATTTAGACTGTGGTGAATGTGGATTTTAATGCTTGAGCGTGAATGTTGCACCTGTATGTGACTTTGAAAAGTTTTGAGGCTTTAATTTTAATCTATTTTGCCCACTCATAGTGGTAAGAGTAAAAAAAAGCCTGAGCCTTTAAATGTGAACTGAATTGCATTGGTTTTACTCTGGTAGATTTTAAAATTCTTTTATAGAATTAGGGTAATCAACTACTTTAAAAACAACTAGTTATAGTTGTCCTTTACGCGAATACCGAGCAATACTGATGTGAAACCTGTGTAGCTCATGTTCCAAGAAGTGGAATATTCCAACATCCAAGACTACCCTGTTAGTACTACTGACAGCAATGTCCATCCTATAACACTTGCAAGATGAATATAAATCATCAGAGGCCATGTATTGCCATCTTTTATTTATCTGGTTAAATTTCTACGTGGCATCTGGAAATACAGTTTTCTATTATTTGTCCTCTGTCATGATGAATAGAAATCGGATAGCATCAGCGTTTTGAATGATGTCTTATCAAGGGACCAGAGACCTGGGAACAATTAAAAGAAAATCTATATTGAAGGGATGTATATAAATATGTTTTCCTGGATTTTAGGTCTCTAACTGATTTCCAGGTATTCTGTCTTTAATAAATGGCTTCATTTTGTTGCAATTCTCCCTATGAGATCATCTACTTTTGAACCAAAGTACTGAAATATCTTTTGAACAAGATAGATTTACAGAGCACATTGACAGAGCCATGCTCTTTGGCACTATGGTTTGTTCTTGGAGATGAGAGAAGCAGAAACATTTCCACACCAGTATTGACAAAATGTTTCTGTGGACTAGTAGAGAATCAGGGCTAGAGCACCTTCTGCCAGGGGATAGCTTCAGGCAGAGCTTTGGGGCTTGCTTCACCTCACAATGGTTGTGGGGTGACTTGGGATCCCTACTCCCCAAGAGAAGGTGTCTGTATGTGGACTCTTTTGGCTATGTAGCAGTAAAGAAAGGTTCTGCCTAATGACAGGTTTGAGGGGAAAAAATAGAGAGATTAGGCAACATGTCCAAGGTAGTCTTAGGAAATCTCTGAGGGATTCATAATTAACCGACATTTGGTAGGGGAGAGAGTGAGAGAGGGGGAGAGAGTAAAAGAGCAGCTGCAATGTGAGATTTGAGCTTGTACTGTCAACACAGATGAACAGATAAAGACAACGGTGGGGCTACCAGTACCTACATTGGTATTAATTATACCTCTTACTTTCTGTAAATAAATTACACAGGAGTAAATGCACCTCTATGAGGGGTTGTGCTGCTTTAATCCTACTATTACACTTGAAATATATTAATCTTGCCTGTAGGAAAGGGTTCAGCCTCAGCAGATAGAGAAGTGACATGAGTAGCCTTGTGGGCTCCCTGCTTTGTTTAGGCACCCTGATCCTGTCTGCTCTCTTCTGGATCTGGTCAACTTCCCTGTGCAGCCCAGCTCTGGCCCTGCTGGACCTCCAATGCCTTACCGTCCTGGTGTGAAGTTAGCTGCACCACGGGCTGCTCTGGCTTGTAGATAACCATGTGGAAATAATCAACTGCTACAGGCAGCCTTCAGTACAGCAAGAGCTGCTGTTCAACACACAAATGAAAGCAAACAAGTTTTCCTAGTGAGAAATGCTTGAGGCTCAACCCTTATCAGGCTAGGCTTATCCTGAGTGCCACAAAGGACAGAATTATTCAGAGGTGATGGGAAATAGTGCTATCACACCTTTTTCTCCCTGGCATGGAGCCAGACAGAGACTGAAGTGACTGCCAGCACTAATCAGGGGAGCTGGTAGATCTCTGTTCACACATCTGCCCTCTCCCTCTGCAGTACAGAACGCCCCTCTACCTGGGCCACTTTGTGAAATTGGTACCAGATGTGATATTTATTGATTAATTACAAACTGTAGGAGGCTGGGATAGCTTGGTACCTTCTAACCCTGTCTGGTGGGGCAGCAAGTTGAAACAAGTTGATTCCTGCATATCCTAGATACGAGCTCAGTGAGCTGGAACAGACAGGCAGCCCCTGGCCGCACCTGCAACTCCTGAATACCTTGGAAAGGTGCCCACAAGGCTATAGGCCCCATGGAAGAAGGGCCAGCTTTCCCTGACAAGATTAATGACCACAGTGGAAAAGTACTAGCTGAAGTGCTGACCAAGGTCAGTCATTTTGTGACCCTATAAATGTTCGTCCTAAGTGAGGCCCATTGGAGCAATCTGGGATCCCAGTGGGCTGAGTCTCGCATCTCCCTCTGATCTGGGACCCCTCTCAGACCTGACTGTCCACCCATTAAAGCTGACAAAAGGGAAGACTGTCTGCTTGTAATAAGCTGATGGAGACATGTGTATTCACAATCTCTAGGATGTTATGAAAGCCCAGAGAACCCTGGGTGCCAAAATTTATTATAATCTACAGAAAAGAAAGATCTTAATCGTGAGTTAACCTCTCCATCTGAATATAGCCATGTATGTGTGTTATTTCCTTTTTGCTTAGTGAGCTTTGTTAAATCTTATGTGAATCACTGTATTAACTGTAACGGATTACTGATGTTTGACTGATTAAGCATTGTTATTTCATAAGTTACCACAACAATGTTTATATGTTATAAATGCTTCTATTTCTTTAAATTGCTGCTGCGTCAAGTTTATGTAATATGCACAGTATTATGTTAAAGCACTACACTGAAGTGTCAATATCCAAATCCTCTTAGGCATAAACTATTGACCAGGTCTGGGACTAGAGGTAGATCTAACCTTATTCTCTGAAGGTGATCAGAGGACAAAGGGGTTCATTCTGAACCTTGTTATCCAATGGGAGGGTTTCCTTTACCTCTTATATTCCCAATCTCTCTGATATTATTAGTCACAAACCCTTAACTGGGTTTAAGACTGTATCTAGAAACACCTAGGCTCTTCTTTGAGAAGGAGTTTAGATAACAAGGGAGTCCATTCTGAAAACCTGGTAACTCAACAGAAGGGCCACACTTACTCTTCTATTCCAAATTCCCATGAAAATTACCATAGCCCAACTCCAAGTCACTTTCCATTATATAGATATATTCACACAAGTATTTTAATCCAGTCATTTTAATCAATTTACTTTATAGCAAGTAATGTAGTGACCCTGCCATCAAATTGAGCCTTGATTAACTTTTGTTGATTTTTGCTAAATTCCATCAAATTCATTTAAGCTTTGTCAAATTATTAATCTACCTCAATAAACCATATAGCTGCTTTTCTATTGAGTAGGGTGCATTTCACTCATTCTGCATCAGAATCCTGAATTAGGATTCTGCAACAAGGGATTTAAGTGATTTCAAGGAGAACCACTCCTCCTGCGATGCCCCCCATCTATAGGCATGCTTGGAGCTGCAGCTGCTGGAGAACCCCTGGTTATGCCAGATATGAGTTTCCAGTGATGAGTGATCTACATCCATCCCTTAGCACAGGTTGTCTGGTTTCAATCTAGGATAGAGCCCTTGGTCTACTGTTGTACCAGGAGCTCAGAAAGATTTTACCTCGCCTGCTTCTCTCTTAGCAGAGGGCAATCTGATTGCTGGAGAAACAGCCACTGGTCAGGTTAAAATACTGATGGGAACTGGTGCACCATGTGAGAGGGAGGAACCCCAAATCTGTGTGTAGAGAGGGTAGGAGTAAATCTTAAAAACTGTTCCCAAAAGGTATTTCACTGATAGGTGCTGAAGTCCTGACTCATTCCCATAGTGCCTTAAATTGATAATGACTTCCCATGGTCAGAATGTGTCATATACAGGTCAGTTTTACTTCACTGAGTTTCAAAGCAAAGAATTAGCTCATATATGGGCTGGAAAGAAAGATTTTTGCATGGACCGTTCAGGACTTTGTGACAAACTGATACAGGAAAATATTTGTCTCTATGTATGTTGCTTTCTGTTGACATTTAGGGCATTGTGTACAAACATGATTGCCAACAACTGTCATTCAGAAAGTAACAATTTCAGTCAGTTTTGGGCTGTCACTGAAACACGTCCCTCCTTGGTTGTACTAAGAACAGCATCCCATGTGGCAGTAGGTGAAGGAGTAAGGAGAGGTACAAGATCTCCTAGGTGCTGCTGTTCTGGAGGAATGAACTGGTCAGTAAGCAGGAAGCCACAAGCAGGACTTCAAAGTCCTAAGGAAGCACAGGCAGAGAATGGGTAGAATAGTGAACCTGCCTCTGTCGTCTCTGAAAGAAGAGGAGCTTGAGTAGAGATGACCATGGGAAGGCAGTGATTTAAGCAACTTGGGGTGTAGAGGTCCCCAGCTGTTACACCACAAACATGGAGAGGGATACAGTAAAATAGTGGAGAAAGTAGTAGAGGGGCAAGTGGCTTGTGGAGGTAGCTGTTTTCCCCTAAAAGGGATGGAGCTGGCAGGTCAGGAGGCATATTCAAGCTCCCCATCTCCCTAAGGGATGGACTTTGATCCCATGCTCTTGAGGGCTTAGTATCAGTTAGCAAGTAGAAAAAAAAATGCCAGAAATGTACAGTTTTATTAACTCTTATGAAAACATTTGTACAAGGCAGTTTTCATTCCTACTTCTTGGAAACATTTTGGACCAGACCTCTTCAATTTAGACAGTGTCTCCATTCCTGAAGCATCCCGTGACAAGGAATATTAACTCTCTTGGTCTCGTGAGACCAGAGGTTAGCTGTGTTTTTCTGCATAAAGAAAGCCAAGTCCTATAGTTCATTTTTTCCTTTTAGCTTTGTACAGAAAGAGCAGATACAGATGTGTTCATACATATCAGTCCCATCTGTTGTGTATGATAGGAAGGAGACGGAAGGGACCAGCAATCAGTCTGCCAGTGAGAAGTTCCTACATAAGAAAATACTGGTGCTAGAGCCTCTAGGAATTGTGGCTTTACTCACTATTGTAAGAAAACAGTTGTTTTCTTTTTTTGTGCAAAAGCAGTAAGGAGAGTGAAGAACATATTTTGACATATACCCCAAAACTGGGGTTTAAATTGTGATCCTTATATTATTTCCCACAAGTACAAGTCTGCTGATGTGACAAAGCATAGGATTACTGTAACAGCCATAGGGAATGGATGATTGCACCCATCCCAAGCATTACAAGTGGATATCACAGCATTGTCTTTGTGGAGTAAGATACATAGCTTGTGTCTCAGGAGTCTGATAAAATAAAACTCAATATGTTAAAAGAAAGTGGGACAGGTAGAGTCATAATTGGATAAATAGGGCTTTTGTTGAATTAAGAGTTTTCACCGATATTGCATATCAAGGAAACATAACTCATGGTTTGATAACATATTTAAATCAGAAAGGGTAAAATGTGCACTGTATTAATTGCATATTAACTGCAGAGCTGATGGAAACCTTAGAGATTCAGCTTGTGCATTGAATACAGTTTCAAAGCTTTACACTTTCATCTGTTGATTTAATCAAGTATCTACTTGCTATTTTGAATCTCTATAAAAATGTAATCACACATTCCTCACTGTTAGAAGACATTTGACTCATCTGCCCCAGAAAGTTTTCGTTGGGGATTCTTGAAATTATTTAAAAGAAATTTGGTCTATTTCTTGACCGAGTTGTTCAGTGGTTAACTAGGAAAAGACAGTAGGAAGAACTTTGCAGCATTATGGACAGTGAAGCACTTGAACATGGAACCAATACAGTTTCCAGCACTTTAGGTCTGTAGGAAGAGATCAGGCAAGTGCTAGTCAGTAATTACTTAGTTCTCCCTACCCAAGGGTAAGGGAATGGAGTGAACAGTCATTCTGTTCTCTTTCTGCAAGAGAAACACATGTTCAGCCACAAACAAATAGGACAGAGATTTAATGTATTTTTGCTGAGCAGCATTCAGGGCCTCACATGGGTAAGGAGGGGCTGTCAGACCTTAAACATATGCTTAATTTTAAGCACATGAACAAGCCCACTTACTATGTCCTACGAGCCCACTTACTATGTCCTTAGTGTATGTAGAGGCGCTAACTATATGGAAACCCACATAGCTGGACTCTCACCCAGCTGACCTTGCAGTGTGTTGCTGCAACAACAGAGCAATGCAGCCATTTTGTTTAAAGCAAGCCTGATGGCAAGAAGAACCATTAATCTCCCTTCTCCTTCTCATTTGTTTTTCAGATGGAGATAACCAGATCAGTCAGTATGTTGTAGATTATTCAGATCTGGCAGGAAAATTTGAAATCAAAAGGCAAGTGAATGTGGTTTGAATGGAAAGACTTTGAATCAGATGTATACTTTGTTCTTTTTATTGAGTGCCAAGAGCTCTTGTGATCTGAGGGAAAGCTGTTAGCACTTGAAAGTCTCTTCTTTATGTCCCCAGACCTCTCTCTATGCATGGGAATAGGACAGGTGGGAGTCCTATCTTACATACCTAAAATTAGTCATCTGAGCCTAGGTCAGCCACCTCAAGTCTCCTGGGGAGAAAAAGCCTCCTTAAGATATAATTCTTCCTGCCCTAAGACACCTGGATACCTATTTCTCTTTACTGATATAGAAGGAGGAATGGGTTTTTAGTGTTTCAAAACCACTGTACTTTTAAGTGTCTGAAGTAATAAGATAATTCTTTTCCTAAATTGTGATAGAAAAATATAAGTAGACATCCTAGATCAGACTCGAAGTCCACCTACACAGGTGGACTATTACGTGCCCATATCCAGTGGCAGGTGTCTGGGAAGGACACAGAAGCAGGATGAGAGTACAGAATACTTTCATCCCACAGCAATTCATTGCTCAGGGACTTCATCCCACCAAGATACTCAATTTAATTTTTCTTTGAGAAGTTAAAAATTAGTAACTTCTAGCCAAGATAGAAAGCACTTGATCCCAGGACTCTACTTTCAAGTACCTGTATGTAAAATTAATTCAGAGGGCTGTGAGTATGCTCACCCAAGTATGACCCACAGAAAACATTAGCTCAGCAGCAGCTCAGCAAGGACCAGTTCAAACAATTTGTAAATTCCCACAAAGAGCCATGGGGAAGCTCTAACTGGGCAAACAAGACATTTGGGTTGGGGGCAGATTAGGGAGTCTCTGTTACCAAAGGTACTTGTGGGCCCTTGGAAAGGAGTCCCACCAGGGGCAGTTCCCCAGTTATTCCTCACCTCCTGCACCATGCCTTGGATCAGGAAAGTCAGTTTAGATTTTTATTAAAGCTTAGAAACTGCACTCTCATTTCTCATAACTGTCTAAAGGATAATTTAGCTGCAAGTTCTGCTAATGTGACCTGTTAGCATCCAAATTATTCAGATAAAAGGATGAATATTATCTTCTTGTTATCTCCAAGAGTCAACATAGTTTAAGGGTTTTTTTTTTCCAGACTTTCTAAAGTTTCAGTACAAAGCCAGATGTGGGATTTATTTGTACCTCATTTCTCAAATATTTTTGGAGTTTATCTCTTCCTCTACAACATCTTTTTTACATCTTTTGTCTCCTTTTCTTCTTCATTAAGGTTCTAAAATCTGTTTTATATGCCCAGGTCTAGAATCAACATTTCCTGTTGGATGAGGTATCTTCAAGCTAAATGAAGAAATGGTGTTATATTCAAGAGTAATATCTAAAGGTAGTTTATTCAATACAGCAGATCCCATTTGCTGATGCAGAAGGTGATGTGTCAGGTTTGCACACAGAACTGCTGGAGCAGCACAAGCTCACTTTCCATTTATCTGTTATAGCATCAATTTTGTAAGCTGAAGATTTTTATGTGTATCATAAATATATGTGCATTATAAACATTCAGACATCTGCTGGGAAAAGCACTACATTGAAAATTATTGCAATGATTCCTGGTTTTCGTATCATCCAAGAAAACTGGAATCCTCAAAACAAGGACCCCTGTACAAAGGTCTTCTCCACTATCCAGACTTGAGTGTCTGGAAAACAGAAGTTGGTTCACCATGAACAAATCATTCCAACATACTAATTCATTAGCCTCGGTTGAACAGTGAACAACAATTCTTTAATTTCACACGGGCTTATTCATCTGGAGTTCTTCTCCTCATCTTTTTTAAGACTTTTTTTTGCCAAGAATTATAGGGAAAACACAGAAACTGTAACAGAGTCCAGAAAATTTATCCCAAAACAAAAACAATCATTTCTTTTCCACATTCCACACACCCCAGAAAATCCAACTAGCCAACCAACAATGTTTGTAGAATTGTCATTACAAAACTAAATAAACCATCTTAGCTTTCTATTTTTGGTCCTGCACAAATAAGATTGGGGTGAGGGGTACAGGGAGGGGAAGGCAGGGGTTATCCACATGAGAATGGAGGAATGGGGGAAAAAACTTAGGTCATATGTGTGGAAACAGTTTTTCACTCTTCCAGTGAGAGGTGTCCAAGAGGCCTTTCCAAGACCAAGAGCAGCAGGGTGTTCCCATCTGTGAAGGATCTTCTCCAGTGGGATGTTAGTGCAAAGCAAGGTTCTTCATGTGTGGGCTAGACTGCCTTCCCACATCCCACATCCCCTGGCAGGATTGGGTATACCAGGGCTCCCAGGTTCTCTGAAGGGACAGCGGATGACAGCCATAAGAGCAGCATGGCATTTATCATAGGCTCTGTGAGCCTGCCCGGGTCCTGTGTGCCTTCCTGAGGGATTCCCCCCAGCTCATTCACTGGTGATCCCAATCACAAATATGCTGAGAGGGAGCTGCAAACCCCATGGAGGGCAGCATCATGCTGGTGTCTTCAGAAAACTACATCTTCACATGAGAAACCATGTTGCAATAGAAACCAGGTGTGCAATAAAAATCTATAGCTATGGTGTCAACAGTCCTGCAGTACATTTGAACACTGGGGAGAGACCCCATGGGAGTATGGAGAAGGGAAGATAAAGGCAGTTCCCAGTGACCAAAGTCAATAGTCCAAGGCAAGTATGGAGCTTGGTACTTTTGAAAATGAGGCCTTCAGTGCATTACAAATAAGGGTAAGATGCTCCTCACCAAACTGCCAAATGAGTAGGTCAGACTGCCTTTACACAGTGAGAAATAAGCACAGTTTAGCTCCTCCTAGAACAGAGATATTTGCTCTGTGCAAATGCACAGTGGACATCTAAGGCTAGGGGAGATAAACTCTGCTCTAGGAGTCAAGCTTTTCACATCTGTTTCCTGAAACTGTAGCTGGAATTTGCACATATTGATCCATGTTACACTGGATTGTGTTTTCAACCAGCATGGACTCCAAGTGGAGGAAACGTGTTACAAAAACCTGGTCCAACATATTTTACTTTTTCTTTTTTCAACTACTTCAGATTTTATATGCTACTATTTAAAATTCTAAGCATGAAGGAACAGGAAGGTGGGTGTCACTTCAAGTACACAAAATCACAGAAGCAGCAGCAGAAACCGCTTGAAACCTTACTAATGTGCACTACTGGATGTATGTTTCTCTGAAATGAAGAAGTTTATTTACAAACAAGGCACACTTTTTACATGTGATCTCTAAAAAGAGACTATAAAATCATTTAGCAGAGATTTGACTCTACATAGCTAGGATCTCTCTGTCCTCATATAGAACCATCTGTGGGTTCCTCTCTTAGAGCCACTTATGAATGAATCTCAAAGAATTGAGTCCCCTTCATAATGCATCTGCCTTTGCTGCATGTGCACATACCATATTAATTTAAATAGCTAGCTACAGGAGTAATCATGAAATGCACTTGGAGATTAATTTTTTTAAAAACATATCTTGGAAAACAAACAGTAAATATTTGTGGAAGAAGTTTACATTCTTATTTATTCCAAGTATAAATAAATTGGTTTGAAAAAGACTATTACATTAGCAACAGGCAAGCCGTTCACTTAATCCATCATGTTTCCATAACCGCAGAGCTCACAGAGCAAAGACAGACACAGGGCACTAACAGCGTTTCCTCACACAGCTGGGTTCTCATGTGCAAATGTTCGCTCCTGGATATAACCCTTGTCTAAATGACCCTCACCTGGAGCCCTGAGAAAAGCCAAGATCTATACTGGGGCATAATATATATATTCTGTATCATGATCCTTTTCTCCATGGTCTTGCGTGGGATACTTGTGTTCCATAGTAAGAATTTGCCTGTTTTCAACTTACAACCATTAGACCTTGTTCTACCCGAGCAGAAAGGTCTATGTCGCACCACAAGGAGCACTGTCCATCAGTTGACTTCTGTGGCTCTTGTCACTATTTCTGCTTCCTTCTGTCAGGGATCCTTTGGGTGCATGCAGAGCCCAGGGAATTGCATGATTATGGATCACCTGTCCCCATTTCTGCGATTCCACTACAGAGACATGGCAGAGTGCCCTGGCAGAGGTACCTGGATGCCCTTGTCCAAGATGACCCTCCAATTGCTTTACCAGAAGGTACTTTTTGCAGCAGTGAGCTGGAGAAGTCATCAATCATACAGCTATCTGGCAACAAGCCTCACATGATGTGTACTAATGCTTGCCAGTGTTTTTAGGAGCTACAGGAACCCTGTCACTTAGGAAAGTGCTGATTAATTGTAGCTAAACCTGATGCAACAGGAAACTTGTGTCCACCTCCCTAGTTTAAGGACAGACAAAGAGTGACATGAGTAAGGCTCTACTGGTAAACTTAATTGATGTCTCATGCTAAGTTTATTTTTAAAAGCTCTGTAACTCCTCAGTGCCAGCTCAAATCTCTGTTGGTCCCAACTGCTATCTTGACTGTGGTGTCACTGACCCCTCATCACAAACAAAAGCACTCTATCAACCCTGGCAGGTTTCTCAAGGATGAGATAGTGAATGAAATAAGACATTCAATAGCTGATTTTGGTAAGGTTACACTTGCACGGAAGTGCTGTTAATAATTGTTAAGTTGTTGGAATTTTTTTTTCAATCTTAATGCTATTAAAAATCCTAGGTGATCATATACATCACAGCCTGACAACTAAATATCATTTATCAATAGACTGTCAAGGTTGTCTATTATTCCCTGCCTTTGTGACATATTTCAGTCTCCAGGAACATAATCTGTCTCCCTCAAACTCTGTTAGTTTGTTGTGTCTCTGTCTTGCTTTCTGGGTTGTTCCAGTTGAGCCTGTGGGGTAGATACATTTTCTTTCACCCTAGGGGCTGGAATCCCTCTCCCATACATGAACCTGCTTTAATACCTCAAAATATGTATGGAGATGATAGCCAATGTATAATGATGATTTCTGAACTCTTGATCCCTCTCTGTTTCTTGTTTTCAGATTTAAAAAAAACCCTGTATTTTAAGAATATTCCAATACTGCTCAGAATTAGGTTTCAAGTCCCAATACTCAACTGTTTCTTCTCATCTTTCAATATGATACAAGATTTCTGCAAGTATCAGTGCTTCATTCACTTCCCTGCCTTACTCACCCCATATAGAACACAGCAAAGTACTTTCATTTTCTTCACTGGACCCCCTGAAGTTTAGTAAGTAGAGCCAAGTCTTGCTTTCATTGTGTTCATGCTTCAGTTTTGTGGGTGGCTTTTTTTTTTTGGTTGTTTTGGTTTGGTTTTTGTTTGTTTGCTTTTGTTGTTATTGGTTTGGTTTTGTTTTGTTATTACCTGGACAACCAGCTTTCTTGGTAGTCTCTGCATCTTATGCTGTCTATTCCCATCTGTTGCTTTGTCTATTAATCACACTTTCTTGCTGTGGGGCTCACCAGGCCGATGGCTACCAGCAATTTCCATATACTATGTGCTGGCAAATAGCACAAGGGAATCACATCTTGCAACAGATAAGCTGTTTTTTTACTGAGAGGAAAAATTTCTGGAGATGCCATGATCAAGCTAGTATTCTGAGCAAGTACATGCAAAATTACTTCCTTGTTTCTCAGTAAACTAATCCTACCTTGTCCCACCCTTGGGGATTTCATGCAAGCTGTTATGTTTAAGAATGGGGGAGTCCAGAAGTACTGGTCTGAGTGCCTTCCAGTCTGAGGTGGCCTCATGTTGATACTCCTTGATTTGAACCAGTTTCTCTGGCATTTGATTCTATTTTGCACCATCCATCTGTAGAGATGGTTGAGAGCATCTGTGCAAAGAAACCCCAGACAGTCCTAATAAGTTGCATTATTTGTTATGGAAATACTCGGTGGCTTCAGAGTTGAACAGACAGCAATGAAGGAAGCCTGTGGATCTGATGCCTAAATAAATAGCCCTCTTAAATATTTCACTTCACTCCGTTTGTCCGGATGGCTCAGGTTCAGCAGTGAGCAGTTTTACAGCCACTTCATAAGGGAGGAGGGAGAAAAACAGAAATTAAACTATCTCCTTTTGGCAGTGTTGCCCCTGTTGCTCAAACTAATGAGGAAGTTTGGTGCCAGACAGGAAAGCACACTGGGAGCACAGGGTTTGAAGCACTCCCCTGACAAGCACAGTCTGCAGGTACCTTCAAAGGACAGGCTGTACCTGAGCTGAGTTCAGACCCACTTTTCCTTCTCACTTCTCACTTCTTCCCACAGCATTCTACTGGGGAAATTGAATGCCCCTGGCTTGCATGGGCATATGCTTTCCAGGGTAAAAAAATGGTTAGATGGATGAGTCCAAAGAGTTGTAATCAATGGAGTTAAATCCAGTTGGTGTCCAGTCATGATTGGTGTCCCCTAGGGCTCAGTACTGGGTAGTGTAGTCAGCAGGAACAGGGTGGTGATCATTCCTCTGTGCTCATCTTTGGTGAGACTGCATCTCAAATAATGTGCCCAGTTTTGGGCCCCTCTCTACAGGAAGGATGTTGAGGTGATGGAGGGGGTTCAGAGGTAGGCTACTAGGCTAGTAAAGGGTTTGGAGCATGTTTCTTATGAGGAAAGGCTGGAGGATTTGTGGGTCTTTAGCCTTGCGAAAAGAAGGCTGAGGGGAGACCTTATTGCTCTGTACCTGAAGGGAAGTTGTAACAAGGCAGGAGTTGGTCTGTTCTTTTTAGTGACAAGAGATAGAAAATGAGCAAATGGCCTAAAGTTGAACCAGGAGAGGATCAGGTTGGATATTAGGAAGAATTTCTTTACTGAAAGGGTTGTCAGGCATTGGAATAGCCTGTCCAGGGATGTGGTGGAGTTACCATCTTTGGAGGTGTTTAAGAGGTAGGTAGATGTTGTGCTTAGGGTCATGGTTTAGTGGTTTTGATAGGGCTAGGAATAAGGTTGAACTTGATGATCTTGAAGGTCTCTTACAGATGAAACAATTCTGTGATTCTATGATTACTCTTCTGCTGGGGCTGAAGAGGAAGTAGGTGGTGTGGCTATGAAGGGGATGAAAGTCTCTAACATGCATACACACACACTTCCAACTGTCTGGGAAAGAGCTCTGTGCAGTTATAGTTAGGGCTTGGCTATCCAATCTCACAATTGTTTCATATAATTTAGAAGATATCAAGCCTCATAAATTCATGTTTCTCTCAGAGTGCAGTCAAAAGCTGAGAAATGTTGGTCAGGTTTCCAAGAGCCAATGTCTCTTACTCATGCTCTTCTAGCCCCTGACAGCCTGTTTCCAAATAGACTGGACCACTGACCTGTTCTGGGTTGCAGCAGTGTTTCGGTGGCTACACAAAACAGTAGATATGAAGATGTTTTCCTGGGACTTGTGGAGCAAAATTGATGCATGGACAGCCTCTGGGGCTTTCTAAGGTAGCAGAGCATCACTGCTTGGACAGTATTTGGCTGAAGGGTGTTTGTGTCCTAGCCCGTGCCCAGGGCTGCGACTAGCATCTGTCATAGTAATGCTGACAGCTCTGCCACAGGCATTTCCTCTTGGACTTTCATTCATTTACTAGTTATGCCTGGAAAGCTTTTGTCTTTTTTCTTTACCCAGAAGTGCTCACTGAGCTCAGGACTGCTTTATCTACTGACATAAGTCAACACCATTTACCAGCAGAAATGTGGTGTATTTTCTCTTTCTGTTTGCATTACCATCATGCCAGCATGACACAACTCTAGTGAGGGAACTGAGTCACTTTCTGCCACACATTCTTCTCCTCTTCCTTCCACTTCTGTGGCTTTGTCTGAGTTTGCTGTGCATCCAAGACCCAGTGCCCAGAAATCTTAAGTCAGGTTAATTTATGTCCTGGTTTGAGCTAGAACTAATTCTGTTCAGGGATTTTATTTTTCAGCTCAGTGTCTTCTTTGTAACTGCACTTTCTGAAGTTAATGGCATATTTTTGCAGTGTCTGCTTCTAAAGTGATAACATTTGATGGTTTTGGTTAATACCAAGTATAGGTGTGCAGAAAGGCTCTTCTTATGCTTGTTCCAACGGAGAACAAGGTCATTTCTAAATCAGTCTGCACATTGAGGGTCCAGAAAGTAAAAGGCGACACCTGCACAGCAGTGAACAGGACAGGTGACCCTAAACTGACCAAGAAAATATTCCATTCCATATTCATATTCATTATAAAGATGAGGGATTGAAAGGGTCAGTTCCGCTTCTTCAATGGTTGGTGTCCAAGGAGGACTCTTCCTGTTCTGCCTTTGATCTCAAACCATGTGTTTAAAAAATCCAGTTCCAGAATCAAACTCCTGAATCTGGTTCCCATCTGCCACTGTCCCAGTGTGGGACATCTCCAGTGACTGCTGAGAGCATCAGTGGTGATGATGATGTAATTGCCATAAGGAGGGCTGGGTTCGATGTTGGTTTGCATATATTTGTATATATATTATTTTATTGTTATTAGTTTCATTAAAGCTGGTTTTAGTTTCCTTTTACAATACATAATTTGCTCTCCCTTATTCCCTTTCTCTTCCCCTTTGGGAAGGGACAGAGTTTAATAGAGAGCATCTGTCATTTGTCTAGTGACCAGACCAGCCCCAACCCTTGACAGTTTAGGAAATCATGGAATTTCAGAAATAATATACATGGAGCTTTGGGTTTTTCCTTGTTTACAGGTTTTTGAGCCTTCAAGACTGTGTTTTACTAGCCTACGTTGTTCTGGATCATTTTTAAATGAAGATCAAGGCCAACGTTCCCTCACTGTCATAAAACAGAGTCTTGAAGAAATGACATTGGATATTGCACTGAGGTAGTGACTGACCTTTCTGCTTCCTCCACTTGTTTTCCACGGTGGAGCTGAGGGACACATCTGTGGAAGGTTAATCACATTTTTCTAGTCATCTAAGATCTCTGATTGTTGTCATCATTAGCATATAGAAATCCTGAATAAAGTTAGTAAAAAGGAAAAACTTTATTCTGAGATCTACACCCATCAAAACTACCTAATTTACTGCATCTGGCTTTCCTACTAAAACAAAGGACTAAGACATTTCCAGCACTTCAGTAACAAGTTTATCCAAAAAAAAGCAACGACTGGTTTTGGTTTGTTTTTTTGTTATTATTTTTTTTAATTTTTAACTTTTCTGTCACTATTTCAGCACACCCTGTCGTTCCAATACTTTGTCCAGCTCAGTCACCATCCCTGGTTCCTGAATAACTTTTGTTTTAATCCTTACAGAATCCTTATTTCTTGGCTCCAGTCACAGGCTCTGTGGTTTTAGAGACATTTGAGTACAAATACTGTTTTTCTCTTTAGCTGTTGATTCCTTCCAAAGACTGTATATACAGTTAAATTGCCATTAAATGTAATATTTTTCAAATCTGTCTTGCTCATTATACTGTAAGATACAAGTTGAAACCATATTCTTTATGAGAAGAGTGTGTGTCTTCTGGTATTGGGTAATGGAGCATGCTGAAGATATTTCCACGTTGCCAAAAACAACAATAAAACTAAGAGACAGTGTGTCGCATTTCCCTTACAGACAGATCCAGCTGTTCTCAAATGCCTGGAAAATCAACGCGTGAGCAGCTACAATAGTTAGCTCATCAACACTACTCATTTGGCTGCCAGAACCAGCCTATATGAACCTTTGGTAGCTCTGCTTTACAGACAGGGAGCTGAGGAGCCTAAACTGTCTTGAGAGTGCACGGTTTATCTTCCACCCAACTTGGGTTTCTCTTGTATGAAAACAAGGGCAAGGAGGAACAGGCACCTGTTTTATTTTTCTCCAGTCTGGCATTTGCCTATGGACTGCCCCACTTGGGAAGTGTTTTTGGATTTTCCTCATGAAGAGCACCCAGAAAAGGCAGTTTGAGATTCTGGGTCACCCTGGAAATCCAGGGATGCACATAGTGTGTGCTCATATGATCCTAGGCTCACATTCCTGGGGAGGGACCAACAGAGTTCACACTGCACACCATTTTCAAGTATTCTAGACTGCAACAGCAGCAACTGGTGTTCTTACTTCTTACCTGAATTTGAGGTTTAATCCAAACCCAAAATGTCTTTCCTCTTTTGGGGAAGACCTTTCAAAGGCCTTCTCATTTCACATATTTACATGAATTTTGGCAGAACACATGAACAGTAGAGTCCTGCCTTCCTACCCCAAGGCTCTTGTTGTCAGCAATGGTTTTTGGCTTACAGTGGGTTTGCAGCCAGACAGCATCCTGATGTCTACAGTGGATTATTTCTGCTACATAGCTGCAGTGGGAGGTTTCTCCTTACCAACACAAAACAGCCACAGATACTGGATAAACATGCCAGGGAAGGCAGGGTCTCCCTGGCTGGGTGACAGCTACTGCCAGCAAAGTTAGTAATTCAGGCTGTTGAGGAGTCCCAGCCAGGCTCCTGCTAAAGCTTCCATGGAAATTCACAAGGTGATGATCCTCCCTCTTAAACTGAGCACCAACTTTGCAACCAGCTATGGGTTGCCGTGGGCTGGCAGGCCTATGTGATTATTTGGACATGCTACAATTTCCTGCTCTTACTAATATCCTTCTTTCTTAACTTGTAACAAAGACTTCAACAAGAAGCTGTTAACCAACACGAAAGGTCAAGGAAAGCAACATGCTTACCACACTCTTGAGAAAAGATGAAGTTGAATAACCTCATGCATGGTTAATAATACATCAAGAAGAGGCATATGTGTTGAAACTTTTTAAAAGAAGAGTGCTACTACCCAGAGTAGCTTGTTCTTCATTTAGTTTCAGTTAGAGTTGGAAACTAATTCAGGCTATACATTGTAATTGATTAATATAGTCACTTCATGCCAGAAATTGCCTGTAAACAGAGAACGACTTCCCCAGAAATACTTACTATTAGCTGAATGTTTTCCACAAGTAAGTATCTGTCTGCAACTGGCTCACAAGATGTCCACCACAACATTTTGTTCACGTATCTGAGATCCAATATTTGAGGCACATGATTAGTTAGTCAAAGTCCTATGGTATTTTACAACTTTTCAGCCACCTCAAAATACCTGCAGGAGCAGCTTCATCACAATGCTTATGAAAAATATTGTGTTTAAATGATTATTCACTACTGCCTTGCAGCAAATGCTGTCAAAAAAAAAGCTCCCTTCCGATCAGTGATTTTAATATTTGCAAACATAATAAAATCATAGTAGACTTAGGATTGACTGAAATATTTGAAGAATTCTTCACTCAACTCTGGTTTCAGCCTAATTTACCAAACCTTTAACCTATCTTCATAAAGAAATGAAGTTGCTCTAATTGTAGTGTATAGGTGTATACCTTTACATATGTATCCCTAATAACTTTTCAATCTTCTAGGCACTCTTCCTCAGATTTGAGACAGGAGAAGCGCAGATGTTAAGTTCCTGAGACATTCATGTTTCAGGGAAATTCAACATCTTTATTGATGACCTGGAGGAGGGGATTGAGTGTACTGTTAGTATATTTTCAGAAGCCAATGGCTTCTTGACTTGTATCAGGAATAGTGTGGCCAGCAGGTCTAGGCATGTAATTCTGCCCCTGTACTCATCACTGGTGAGGCCTCACCTCGAGTGCTGTGTGCACTTCTGGACCTCACACTTCAACATGGATATTGAAGTTCTGGCGTGGGTCCAGAGGAGAGCGATAAGGCTGGTGAGGGGACTGGAGGGAAAGTCTTATGAAGAGAGGCTGAGGGAGCTGGGGTTGTTCAGCCTGGAGGAGACTCAGGGGGGGACCTTATCACTCTCTACAACTACCTGAAGGGAAGTTGCAGACCGGTGGGGGTCGGGCTCTTCTCCCAGGCAGCTGGTGACAGGACGAGAGGGTAAGGCCTGAAGCTGTGCCAGGAGAGGTTTAGGTTGGACATTAGGAAGCACTTCCTCACAGAAGTGGTGATTAGACACTTGAATGGACTTCCAGGGAGATGGTGGTGTCGCCATCCCTGGAGGTGGCAGCTGGAAGTGGTGCTTAGTGACATGGTCTAGCTGATGTCACAGTATTGGGTCATAGGTTGGACTTGATGATCTTGGAGGTCTATTCCAACCTCAGAAATTCTGTGATTCTGTGAAAGATACAGCTGTACAGAAGCTGCTGAGCCTATTAGTGCCACCAGTGAAGGAAAAACTTCATCATAGCTTTTCCCTCATTAGAGGTCAGAGCCCAGAAACTCCAAAGTTCAGCCTTGGCAATTTCAAGTAAATGGGTTTTCATTAGCACTATTACCCACCAAAATTCTGAGCAATTATCATCTGTTTGAGGGCCCTTTCTATACAGATGTCATATGTTTTTGTGACACTGTCCTGCCAGCTGCTCCAGGAATCCCAATGGGATAGGAAGGGAAAGTCATCTGAGGGACAGTCTCCCCACAGATCAGGTTGTACAGCACAATTTTTTTTTTTGTGGTAAGCCGAATAAGTACACTGTACTTGGGTGACTCAGAAAACATGTCATCTGTGGCACTGAAAATTGTATTTACTGGGAGATGCTGCACAAGCCATTATCCTTCCGGAGAGAAGTCCCTCGTTTGGAAGGACACTTGCAGTAAGCCTGGGATGCCACACAGGAATGCTTTATGATCATCTCTGATCTCCATTTAAGTTGTGGCTTACTGTTGAAGTTATGAGACCGTCAGGTTCTGCCTTTTATTAATTTTCTTCTGCTGGATACCATCACATGCATCATTCTGTCCCCTCCTGCTCTTTTGGCAGGTGTTTCAATAACATCTGTTGTCTTAGCCCTAGAGGACTAAGACCCTTTCATCAAAAGAGAGCAGCAGGAAGCAGACAGTCATATGCTCTTTTAATGACTCAGTCATGGCATGATGTCCATGGAACCATGGCCTTTAACAAAATTAATAAAGATCAAAAGAGAATGAGGGAATAAAAAACTTCAGCATGATTCTGTCGAGAACTGACTGCCTCAGACCAAGCTAGTTTCTTCCTCTGAAAGGATAATTCACCTGGAAAATAATGGGGAGGCAAAGAAAGATTATATTGACTTGAGCTTTTACACTCTCCACCCTAATTTTCTTTTGTCAATCAAAATGAAATACTCTCTCTGGCATCACTGTGCATGGCATTTCTGCATTGGGCTGTTGTCCTGTGTCTCACTGGTAGGGTGAAGTGGCCTCAAATGGGAAATCCTGGGAGCAGCAATTTTTCAGTTACTTGTGTCCTGGGGAGCAGCAAGAGCTCTGGTGTGCCGGAGCTTTAACCACAGCTTTAACCTCACTGTAAAAATTCCTTTATTTCCTGATACGGTTTTTGCTCTGCCTGTCCGAGTGCCTGTGACGGTTATTTCAGAAGACATGAATACAGATCGCTGTCATGTTGCCACTTTTAATGGCAAACCATTCCCATGCTGCCAGAATTGATGGGGTGAATGAGTCATTCCAGCAACACAGATAAGGCTGTGAAGGCCATGTTCAACTATCTAGTTAAGTTTACAGCACAAGAAAGCAGCCTTTAGAAGTATAAATCCCCATATTCCTACAATTAAGCAAGATGTGGGCCTTTGTGGATCTGGCACTCCTTTGGTATTAATCCTTCCCTATTTTTCTATGTGAGTAAAATTCTCAAGAGGCTTTTCAAAACTGAGAGCAAACTGACTGAAGGAAAAGCACATCAGGCCAATCTCACTTTTAAAAAATCGGTTTTCTCTAGAGCATGAAAAGTCTTTGCAATTCATTTTGGTATCTGATGATGCTTGTTCATTCATTCAGATCTAAACTTTACAATTTAATAACAACCCTGGCAGCACCCTAAAATGTTCTAATTTTATGACTTTCTTTTCATGGTCTGCTGGCATGAAATTTTAAAAGGCCATCTTTAAATTTAAAGAGCATCTCCATGGCTGTGCCTACAGGTGGCTGGGTCTCACAAAGGACTTGTCAGCAGATGGCAAAAAATGATTGTATCTGGATCTCAGTTCATCACTGAGGTTGGAGTTATGGGAGGACAGTGGCTGTCACTGGCTGGAGGAGCACCAAAGATGTTGAAGGGATGTTTACAGAGGATTGCAGGGGATTTGGCTATCTTTCATTTAGTGTAAGCTCAGCTACCAGGGAGATGTTAATTACTGTTTACACAACCTCTTTGGCAAACTTGGCAGCCCACTCTGAACAGATCCTGTGATCTGGCAGCCTCTGATGAAGTCAGGGTAAGGCCATTCTCAGTTCGTCATAGCAGCGAATGCACTCCTTGACTTTGAGATGATAGTGGTACCTCTGCTCCTGCCTAGCCAAGAGCCACCAGCAACAGAGATGGTAGTTGTTTGTGCACTGCTTGTCATTCACTGCTTTAAGTTTTGGAGCCTTACATTCCTGTGTCCCTCAGCCTCTGAGGTTTTTGCAAGCTGAGACCAACAGGGTCACTTGGAGGGGAAGCTGTAGAGCTCTATATGGGGGAGAGAATTGAACAGCTTTCTTCTGAAACAACTGTCATTTGCCCTTTCTTTTCACTCTGTGGTTCTTCTCATAGGGACTACAGGGGCTTATTACCACAAAGAGTTTCTCGTATACAGACAAGCCACCATCAGCACATCTTTACACTCCACCCCAGCTGTATGCTTCCCCTCCATTATTGTTCTGGTATCAGCAAATGGAAAGAGATGACTGTGGCTAGACCTGACACACAAAGCAGCTTATTTTGGTGGGTTGCTGTAATTCTGTGGTTCAATACTGGCAGCCATACAGGGAGACAAAAAATGAGGAGTGTTCTTTCCAAATAAATTCCCAAGAGTGCATTCAATTAGAGAGGTTGGGTTTTTTACCTTTTGCAGGCTTCATTAAAGCCCCTATCACTTTTCCAGAAAAAATAAAATAAAAATTTGAAAACAGATGAGAGTAAATGAAAAATTTATGCTTGCAGTGCCACACAGTCCAAAATGAGCAGTCTTGAACAATCTCTGCTGAGTAGTACTATGCAATTAAAAGGATGCTTATGAAGTCTTCATATTGTGAAGTACAAATACTTGCCTATAACCTACTTGGAACTGCCGCATGAGAGAAAAAACACACAATCTATTACATCAGCTGGTATGGAGCTTTGCATGTAGACTTAGAAAAAGTGGCTTAGAAAGGGCAGTTTATTGAACCTGGTATTAATTGCTATGTGATGATACAAAGTAGGAAAATTACAGGAAATAATTTTTCCTTAGAAACAGCTTATAAAATACATACGAAAAATCTGAGAAAAAAAAAAAAAAGTATTAAATAGTTTTGAGAAAGACCTGAAAATTTATTTCAGCGGCCTAAGATCTGAGAAGTGCTGGAGGAATAAGACAGTTGTCAGGGCAGTAGTGCAGGGTGATACTTGTAAGAGGTGCCGTTAATTACAAATATTAAATTTACCAGGCACATGTGATCCCATGTTATTTTGTAGACCAGCTGTGACTCAGCCTAAATCCTTTTTGGATCTAGCCTCAAGGCCCTTCTGATACCCTGAAGAGTTGCTCTCCAGCTTTTAGAGATAGAATGTTCCATTGGAAGCATTTTGCATCCCAACTGCATTGATGCTGTGTGCTGAGCCTATTACTCACTCACAGATGAGTGGTGCTCTCCTGAGTCTGTGTCACAACAAGATGCTGTGTCACTGAAAGTGAGCTGCAGCCCATGTCTACTTCCTCACTTTGAGATGAACCTAAACCAAGCAGTTTAGACAGGGAATAAATTCAGGTTATGTTCCTTTAACCCATTTTATCTCTATTCTTATCATATTCTCTGCTTAATACTTTGTTAGTGTAATAAGCAGTGTCAGAAAGTATTAAGGTAATTTGGACCAGCTCTGCTGGCAAAACTTTCTGTAAGTTATTTGAAATGTGAGAGAGTGAAAATGGTCACAGTTTGTTGCATTTCTGGTAACTACAGAAGAGCTTTTGTATGTCAGAGCAGGACCAAAATGCAATTTTACCTCTTGTGGAAATCAGTGTCATCATATCGGTATAAAAACAGGTGAATACTGTGCAGTCAGGCCTCACTGTACAAGCTCAGAAGTTCAATGTCCACTGCATAGATCATTCCTGTGCTAGTACTTGAGTGTCCACCTATCCCTAGAGAAAATAATTTGACCTTTGGCCACAAAACCAGCATACATCTCTGTAGCACCTTCACATACAGAAAGGGGCTGTGTCCTAGTTTGAATGAGAACAGAACTAATTCTGTTCGGTGATTTTACTTTTCAGCTCAAGTTCTTCTAACTGCACTGTCTGAAGTTATCAATGCTTTCATGGGCAGTGTCAGCTGCTGGCAGTGATAATACCCCCTGTTTAGAAGTTAGTACCAGGGATTAGTGTGCAGACCAAGGCCACTGCTGGACTTTATGTACCACACTGGGGGATGCAGAAAGTGAAAGGCCACACCTTCAGGGACATGCGGACAGGGCAGGTGACCCCAAACTGACCAACGAGGTATTCCATCCCATATATGTTATATTCTGTACAAAGCAGAGGGATCAGAAGGGTCTTGCCCTCGTGGCCCGCTTTGCGGCTTTGCTCAGCTTGGCTTGGGTTCTCTTCCATTTTCTTCCTCAGAGCATCCAAGGAGGACTCTGTCCATTCTGCCTTTCATCCTGATTTGTGTGTTCGTGAATCTGGTACCAGAATCTAGCTCCTGACCGCAGCTCCCATCTGCTGCAGGGCCCAGTCTGGGACTCTCCCAGTGCTGGCTCCACAGCATCAGTGGTGATGGTGATGTAATTACCATCAGGGGTGTTGGGTTCGACACTGGTTTTGTGTAAATTTGTACATATTCCATTTTTATTATTATTTTAATTTTCATTAAAGCTCTTCTAGTTTCCTTTTTAAATATCTAAGTCTCTCCCTTATTCCCTTTCCTTATCTCCTTAGGGAGGGAGATGGGTTAATGGAGAATGTCTATTGTAGGTCANAGGTGACCCCAAACTGACCAACGAGGTATTCCATCCCATATATGTTATATTCTGTACAAAGCAGAGGGATCAGAAGGGTCTTGCCCTCGTGGCCCGCTTTGCGGCTTTGCTCAGCTTGGCTTGGGTTCTCTTCCATTTTCTTCCTCAGAGCATCCAAGGAGGACTCTGTCCATTCTGCCTTTCATCCTGATTTGTGTGTTCGTGAATCTGGTACCAGAATCTAGCTCCTGACCGCAGCTCCCATCTGCTGCAGGGCCCAGTCTGGGACTCTCCCAGTGCTGGCTCCACAGCATCAGTGGTGATGGTGATGTAATTACCATCAGGGGTGTTGGGTTCGACACTGGTTTTGTGTAAATTTGTACATATTCCATTTTTATTATTATTTTAATTTTCATTAAAGCTCTTCTAGTTTCCTTTTTAAATATCTAAGTCTCTCCCTTATTCCCTTTCCTTATCTCCTTAGGGAGGGAGATGGGTTAATGGAGAATGTCTATTGTAGGTCAAAGGGGCTACCCTGACCCTAAACCATGACAGACTGATATTGATGCTTTTGTCATTAAGTCTACTTGCTGTAGACTCTCTGCCAGTGAGCCTTGCCATTTTGTGTTAGTACACACACAAGAGGGGCATGAGTCTTCATCACTGTGACGTATTCATGATTCCTGGGTATTTTCAAACCACAGTCTCTGAATTTATTCCTATTCCTCTCTCTTTCTGAAATACTTGCAGATGTCCATCTCCTCACACTGCAGAGTAGAAGTGACTACCTGCTAGCAGCAACATGAGTGGTGACTGCTTTACTGCAGGTTACAGGGGTCTGGTACAGCGATGCCACAGGATGGGAGCCCCCAAGCAGGGGATGTCTCCCTGCACATTACATACCTGTTTACAGCCCCAGTAGAAGCCTTGCTCAGATTAGTCAATCTGTGGCTGACCACTGCTCTGAAAATATCTAACAGAGGCTGGAGCAAAGGCTGTGCATTTTGCTTGTATACTCTTTGAGTTTGTGAAGGTGCCATATGTTTAACTGTCTGAAGAACATATGAATCCATTTCCTTGTACCCAGCTGCTTGCTTTATTTCTCTGTAAATATTCTTTTGGAGTCATTAGTGCCCATATGGTGGAAGGCTCAGATAAAAATATGACTAAACCAGGCTTCATCTAGAATGAGATTAAAAGTGGCTTATTATAACAGTCACAGTCTGTTTCTGCTGGGTGAGATGTGTTTACTAATTCTTCTGTCATGGCCAACATTAGATCACACAGTCCCATAACTCTTGACATTTTCATCTGTGTATACTTCTAAATGTCAATTCTAAATATAAATAAATAAATAAGGCCAAGACCATGCCTTCCTATGGAAAAAGACATTTCTTAAGAATTGAATTTTTAATGATCTTCACTTTATTTAATGTGTGAGCATTTGAAAATCATTCCCTGATCTCTTTCCCTGTGTTCTTTTACAAATAGTTGTTAAGCAAATTTTAAAAATAACACTTTTAGGGAGGATAAGAGATTAGGGTTTAGAATAGATTTTAGCAACTTCTTCTGCTTACATGTGATCGGTTACAACAAATGGACAGGCACTCAGCTGTATGTAAAAACATCTACATTGCCCTTCCTGAAGGGCAATGACAAGGAAGAGGGAGGGAGGAATATTTGCCAGGCTGACAATTGCAAAAGGAGGCTTCTTAAGCTTATAATTTCCTGTCACTTCTTAATATCACCCTGTAGTCTGTCATTTAAAAGGAAAGAAACAACAATAACAAACATAAGCTTATAATTAACAGCATCAGTGAAATCTAGTCTTCTGAAGATGCCACAGGCATTCCCTCTATTCCTCAGCTCTTCGAGTGCTCAGGGACTTCCTGCCTCCCTTATTTTCTCATGTGTTGCTGACCCATGCCATGCTACAGTCATAGATGCTTTGTGTTGTACCCCAAAAGAAATTCCTAAGACCTTCCTCCATAAATGTGTCTCTGGTCCCATGGGTTTAGCCCAAGGAGAAAAATCTGCAGCCAGGTAGACCAGCCCTAGGAGAAGATCCTTAGTATTCTCAGTGGATCCATCTCAAGGCTTGGCACTTCTCTTCAGCACTTTTTCCAGAATAGTCCTTGTTAGGCCTTTGTGTGTCAGAAAACATTCATCAGACGGGACATTTGAAGCGGGGCATTAAAAGATGTACCCAAGACTTTAGAGGGCACCAGGAGAGTATTACAATTTTCACTACTAAGTGACTTCCTGTGCTGTCCCACTTTCTTTTCAGAGCTGTAAGTGTTACAGTCTAAGAAGAAACAATGCTGTTGCAGAGCAGGAAAAGGGAGCTGCTTGTTGTTAGCTGAAATTAGCAATTGAAATTGGAAGAAGATGGAAGGAGTTTCCAGCAGAAATGTGAATTACCTATGGGGAAACCCAGTCTCCCTAAGCTGTCAGGGGGTTCACACTAAGGTAGGCAATGTATCCTCACCCATGGATGAAGTTATCTGGAGTGATGTTCACTTCTGCTGGCTTTAGGAACTCTAGTCCAATCTCTCTCTTTGAAAAAAATATGTGTAGCCAGCAAAGATCCAAAGATATTTAAAGAACTGCTGTATAAAGAGGAGGAAAACATTATTCTGTGCATCTAGCCATCCAACTTCTTCTGTTTACATTCGCCAAGACTTTGGGAAAATACCTAAAAATGGAGATTTATAACTGCATTAAGTCCAACAGTGTATCACTGAGCAGGATGAAGTTATTAACACTTCATACCAATGTTTCCCCTCCTTTACATGGTTCTTCCACATGATCCAGAAGCTTTGGGACAATCACTATAATTCAGTTTTTCAATGAGATGACAGGTTACATGGCAATGATATTACACTCTTTATTAAACCTCTGAAACTGGCACATTGCTTGCTGTAGATTCATTTAGTAGTGCTTGTCTTGAACTGAAACAGATGGAATTAGCACAAGTAAGATGTTGTAAAGGTTTAGCACTTGGCGAGCAAAGGTGCTTTGTTGCTAGGACAGAAATTTCTAACAGCACATTTTTAAAACAGAAATTAATGGTTTACCCTTCACATGTTGCATTCCAATGTCATATGTCTCTAGTAATCCACTCCTCAGAGCAAAATATTCCACTCCTAGAGTCCAAACCTTCCTGTCTGCTCAGGAGTGATGAGAATACAGCATACAGAAAAAAATGAGGCTTATCCAGAAACCAATGTTCCTCAGTGTGAAGACCTGGATATTGATTGTCTCCATGTTGAAACACCCCTGGAAAAACAAGTATCCTTTGTTACTGAAGAATCCAAACCTTGTGTCTCCAATCCACTGGTGTCTTGCAGGGATGACTATTGGCCCACAACCAAATGTGGCCAGTAAAATGTACTTGTGAGAAGAACTGGACAAAGTCATAATACTCCACTCTGGGCTATTTGGAAAATGACCTTGAAAAATGCACATATCATATCTGATTATCATCTCCAGAGTTGAGTGCAATGACTCTGCTGACAGGACATGATGGAGGCAGAAAAGTGCTCACTATGCACCAGCTGTGGTGAGAAGAAATCACACCAAACAGACATACTCACACATGAGATTTATCTTGGAAACTGAGGATCCAACACTAATATCACCACGGAAGCCCACGTGGTTATGCAGCATTGAGAGAATCTATGTGAGCACTGTGATAGGCTACATGCCCAACACTGCTTCATAATAAATGACTAGAGGCAAAACTCAAGTCACTCAAGTGCTTTCTGAAACAAGTCCTGCTGACAGGTAATGACATATCTGTCGGCAAATTAAAAAGAGAAGAAAGGATCATCTCCCATAAGACTTATGCACTAATGCCCAAAGAGTGGTGCAAGCCTGTAGAGCTGAGGTGTTCGTTGGCCATGGCAGATGGAGGTGCAGAGCCTCTCACAGGACTGGGTTTCAGCATCAGCCTCAGCTGATGGGAAAGTGGAAAGTTCCCACTGCTTGCCTCACCAGGGCTGGCTTTTCTCCCCTGTGTACCCCTGTCCCAAGAGCACTTCAGCAGTCAGTGGACTGAAGTTGGAGGCAATCTTCTGCTTCCCTGTAAAGTACATCCTCCACCTCTGTTTTCTGGGAATATTAACAAGGTCGATGTTCTGCAAAAAAACCCCGCCTGCTGAGGCTGGCAAAACCAGGGATCAGGAGCTTGCTCCAACACTGCCTGCTACAGGACAGCTCCAGCGTGTGGTGCCACTGCTGTTCATGCAAAAAACACGCTCATGGGTTTTACATGTGGACAGAGGATTTGCCTTACCCAGCAAAGCAGAACAGGGCAGATATGGAAGGGGGTTGTTTTCAGAAAGGTGATCTGTTCCCAGTCTGCAAGATGGGTGACACTTCCAAACTGAGGCACCTCTGTCCATGGCCAGGAGTGACAACCTGGAGACCCCCATAAGTCTCAGGGGCACCAACAGGACACCCCAGAAACAGCCATCCTGTCACTTGCACAAGTTCTGAGTGGGACAGCAGTAAAATCCTGTCTGCCTTGTACCACCAGGCTTGTACATGACACTGCCCATAAAATGCCTTGACAAGAGAGACGGCTCATAAGCTCCTTTCCACACCCTCTCTTTATCCATGACTCCAAATTTGTCTCCATTCTCTCAAGCCCAGGTTGCTTGAACAGCATTAACTTTGCACCTTGCAGCTCTGTTGGCACCTTTCATCTCAGAGCCCACTTGCTCTGAAAGTGTGCTGTAATGAAAAGAGTGTGCCCAGTGCTTGGATCCCAGAAGGATATTTCCATTACACTGTTACAAAAAGAAAAAAGTCAAAATTAGGCATCCTGCATGACCCCAGTAAACATGCTGGAGATCTCTGCAGGCCTGTGGGGAGCAGTAACCTTATGATGCCTTTGCAATCATTATTGGTAAGTTCAGTGTGTCTCAGCAAACCAATCAACAATGGATCTCAGCACTGAGCTTGTCAGGCCCAGATTTAATAAAGAAATTTGCAGAATCCCTTAAAATATTACCATGCCCAGAAAAAATATAACACTAGTCCCATGGGAAAGGAGCAGAAACCATCACTTCCCAGACTAAAACAAATAACAAGACCAGTAGCCCATTGACACCCCATGAAAGCTGCAGGTGCTTTCAGCCTCTAATGGCAGAGCAGACCCTCCAGCCTAGCTCTGCCTACTGTCCCATGCTTCATCACTGCCCTGGCTGCTTTCCTGATGGCTTCTGATGCAAGGCAGCCATAAACATGTCACAGACCTGCTGCATTTTGCCAGTTTTGCTAAGAAAGTTGGCTCCATGTTACTGAGATATCTTTCTTTGGTATCATGAAGTTGCCCAGTTTGAGGCTGTTATACAGCAGACTACTTAATCACTTCCATAACTCGAAGTACCTGTGTAGTGCTCTACTGTGTCTTGGTAGGTGGCTTCACTAAGCTGAAAATGTTTTCTGCACTTTGAAATGCTCTTGGACTTCCTTGGGCTATTGCTTCCTTAAGAGCATGATTCTGCTGTGGAGATATGCTCATGTTGATTCAGTCAGATTTAAAAATGAAGATAATTTGAAAATGTACTCAGACTGACACCCTCCATTTGACTGATCTGGCTCTGCAGGCAGGGTGTTGCATGCAGTGTTAGATAAATTTAGTAAGAGATAAATCCCCTTGCATTCTAGCTGGTCCTCAGAGATTAGAGGAGTTAGAGGCAGCTGGACTTATCTCTTAATAGACATGCCAATTTAGAGCTTGTGGCTACAGGTCTGACACCAGATGCACAAACAGCCCATCCACTGCAGGTCCAGTTGCTTTCAAAAGCTAGTCAGATGCATAAATAGCACAATTTGCTGTAACTATAGGTCTGGTTGCGTTTGCTAGAAGCAGTTGGATGCATGAATAGTACGTTTTTTTTACACTTGCAACATATATAGATTCTTTAAGATTGCCAGTGATAAATACACACAGTTGCAGAATTGTTATATAGCTCCAAAACACACAACTGTAGTCTCCTGGGGAAAACCACTTGAGATTGCTGAGGCCACAAATCTTACCAAAGGGGACGGAATCTTACTTCTCAGAAGTGTGAGCAGAAGAAGCCTGTTGNCAATTTGCTGTAACTATAGGTCTGGTTGCGTTTGCTAGAAGCAGTTGGATGCATGAATAGTACGTTTTTTTTACACTTGCAACATATATAGATTCTTTAAGATTGCCAGTGATAAATACACACAGTTGCAGAATTGTTATATAGCTCCAAAACACACAACTGTAGTCTCCTGGGGAAAACCACTTGAGATTGCTGAGGCCCCAACTCTCTCCAAAGGGGACGGAATCTTACTTCTCAGAAGTGTGAGCAGAAGAAGCCTGTTGATCTGTCCCTACGACTTGGTGTTGAATTCTCATCCCACAAAATAGGTCTGAAATACGGATAATATTTATACCTTGTTCACTACTATTGAGCAAAGTGTGGGGGTGTGACTGGTCAAGCCATTGTTCCCCGTAGACAGCATTTAGCAGTGGCACAAAACATTTATGACTTCATTGGAAGCTTCTGCAAGAAGTAGGTAACTGCTGTGATATGTGTGAGAATGGGATAAGCAGCCTTGCTTCGTTCCCCCACTCTTCCTCCGTATCATGAGAACACAGACCACTGAATCTACACCCAGCTTATTTGTCTATCCCAGTCACCAGATGTTTATCATCAGTGTTGAGCTTTGCAGTTTCAGTTGTGTTGTGCTTCCAACAAACAACATGGGAAAAGAGCCAGGAAAGAAAATAGGTGTGAGTCCAACACAGGGCCATTGGCCATGGTATGACGATCACCCTGCCACTGTTAACATGCCCTGGGCTGGGGATGTACTAGGAGGAAAATGGACCAGGCAGGGAGGGAGATGGTGGTTGCCACCACCTGGGAAAGGGAGTAGGGGGAAGTATTTGAGGAGGCAGGGTGGGGAAGAGTCATATGGACCTCTGTAAGAGGACAAGGAGGTGTTTGGAACCAGTGAGGAGAGAAGAAGAAAGTTGCAATTGAAACACCATGGGACAAGAGACAGCGTCTGAGAAAGGGAGGTCAATTTGGCAGGCAATATAAAGATCCTTTCTTTTCCTATCCAATTACTGGCTGCTTCTTCAGCCCAAAATTAACTACTGTAGTCCAAGACAGTTACAGGCTTCATTAAAGCCATGGGAGAATGAACTGTCAGACTGAACAGCTGTCAAGCCCTTTTGTATAAGGAAAAGGGTGGGAGGCTCAGGCTGGTGCAAGCCATACTGCAGGCAGTCTCAGCAATCAGGCAATGTTTTTCTCTGGTGATGTGCTGGGGGTGTGTATTGGAAAGGCAAAGCCAGGAGGATTTGTGCCTAATGTGGGTGGCAACTCGAGCTTGACAAGCTCCCAGGCTGGCAGGATGGGAACAGCTGATTTGGCAGGCACTGCTGCTGCCCCTGCCTACTTGGGAGATGGGGCTGCCATACTTCCCTAGGGATGCACGGCAAGGTCATGTCAGATAGCTGCCAATTGTATATCTGGTTCTCACTCTAGTGGAAACAGTCCTCCAAGTGCCTTCCTCCAGTCATAACTGCTGAACAGTGTCACTGGCTAGGCAATTCAAGGCAATGCCTTTTAGATATTTCAGCCCACAAGAATAGCTTTATGTACCTTGTGGTGGGGAGGGGAAGGCAGGACTGATCAAATACAATATGCCAAGAATAATTGAGACTTGTAAATAGATGGTTCTGCACCTTGACGTGAACACATTCTGGTTCAGCACCTTGATGTAAACACTTTCTGGTTCAGCCAGTCTCACATCATCCAGAAGTCCCATGGCCTGCACCTGCCAGATAAGATGTTCAACAGCATGTACTCAACACAATATCTCTGATCACCCAGGGTGCAAGGGTCTTCTTGAACCAAATTGCAGGTCATGAGTTCCATCTCCTTTCTCTTCCTAGTCTGTGTATACTTCCTATTCTCTAGGACATGGAATGGGATATGAAGACTATTTAATGCTTTAAAAATCTGTGCATCTGTGTTCTACTTAACAGAGAAGATTTGCACGGAAAATGTGTTGTTTATTCCATTATGTTAACTTCTCACAGCTCTGCCTGCCAGGTGTAGCTCCTTGCTTTCAAGTGTTTTTTCCATTATGTCAACTTTTCACAGCTCTGCCTGCCAGGTGTAGCTCCTTGCTTTCAAGCTACTGAGGAGTCAGCATCTGTTCTTCTGGGCATCCAGGCCATTTGTAGATTCTTTAAAAGCAAAAGTCATGAAATGCTCTTTTTGTAAAATGACAGTGTGTCTTCCAGTGTTGGAATCAATTAGTGAAATGGGCCCTTGATGTATTGCTGACGTGATGTCACAAGAAGAGTAGTGTGAGGGCTTGTCCATTCACTCTAAAGCTACCACAGCCTTCTCCTATGCTAACCTAAGCAGTGGAGTTCCCACAGGTGCTGGAGAGTGTAGAATTCAGTCCTTCTAGTAAACACCAAGTTGGAAAAATAGTTTTGAATACTGCTGACAGCCTAGCTGCCTAATCTGCATTAGAACAAAGTCTCCTGACGTGGAAAACAAATCAAAATTTAATAAGGCAAAACTGCAAGCAAAATCTCTGGATAAAACCTCGATGGTATTTTCCAGCTAGTAGTGCTAGAACCGTACATTTTGTGGCTGGAAAGAAAAGTATTCAACAGCTGTCTGGGAACTAAGTCAAACTTTTGTGACAAAGATAGTCACTCCATCACTATCCAGCCAAGTTTTGCACAGGGAGCTTTTCAATGGTATTGCTCTCAGTCTTTAGCAAATCTCACACAAGAAAGGGCAGACTTCACCCATTGCTGTTAATATCCAGCTAGGCAGGAGAGCTCACAATGAGAAATTATCTACTGATAAGCTTTCCCAAAAAAAAGGCTCAGCATTTTCTTCTGGACAGAAGAGCTGAAGGTTTTCCCAAGCTATGCACCGAGCTCTGTATTTTTATCGCTGCTGAGGTTTCGTGGGGCATGCCATTTTTTCATACTAATGACAAGTCTGGGAAAGGCACAATATGACAATATGACAGCTAAATGTGACTGTGAAGCAGTTTCCAGTGAATGCAAAGTGATTTTCATTTCATCATTTGCTGTGGCAGTATTGCCTGTATAACCTGGGCCACTGTCACTTCAGGGACACAAGAAATGAGAAACTAGTATGCCAAGAATCGGGACATAACTCTAGGGTTTATCGGGGCCCCCCATCCCTGTACAGAACCCTCTTGAGAAAGCCGAGGGAGGAGGGATGGCAGGGCAAAATGTGTCTGTGTAACCACTTTCTTGTCACCTCTGGCAAAACGGCAGTATGCATGTGGCATAAACCAGTCAAGCCCTTCTTCAAAGAAGTGAACTTTCAAATGGGAAGTGAATAGGAATGAATCAAAACACTTCTCAAGAGTATCCATCCCTTGGCCTGAATACATGTCCATTTATCAGGCTCTTTTTTGTTCTTTTTTTTTCCCTTTTCATCAAGTCAGTCTTCCACAGACATTTTGTCTCTCTCCATTTTTCTCCTTTTATCACACTAGTGACAACAGTGCTAAGATAAATGCGTTTACAGACTAGAACTGGGCTGGTATCTCACATTCCTCTCTGCTGCAGACAATTGCATGACTTCACCCACTGGCCACATAGCAGAAGGCCACAAGGCTGCCAGCCATCAATGTCAGGCAGTGTGCAGGCAGTAGCAGCTCCTGCTTCACTTCTGGCACTTGGAGAGCTTGAATGCAGCAAGAAGCACAGATGTGGCATGCCTCTGGCAAGAAGAAAACCATGGGGAACAGACATGGGTTGGCTGTGCCTGTGTGTGTCTCCACCCCTCGCTTCATCCAGCTAGGGGGACTCTGGGCAGGCTTAGGTACAGGTGGCACATTTGCACATTTGCTGTGGTGACAGCCTGGCATGCATGCACACACATAGTATATGTCATACCCTGCCCTGGAGCACTTCAACGTGGAGTAAAGTCTTGCTCCTGGTCCTTGCAGAACATCCCTGCCAATTAGTTCTGACCGCTGAACTGAAGAAAGGGAAACAAGCTTGCTTCTGAACAGACAAATATGTCAGGCAGCTCAGTAAGCATCAGTACCACAGGTTTGTTTACTCCAGGTTTCAAACTTAGAAATGGTAGAAGAGTAACTCCGGTTGGTTTACAGATAGTTTGCTTGCAACTCTGGAGCAAAGTTCATCTCTATTTTAACTTCATAAATTCTCTGCTGTTGTATGGACTGCGGATGCTGACAATACCTTTGATCCTGCCTTCTGCTTTCTGGAGGCACATGATCGTGGTTTTGACTTCTGATTTCACCTGCTGAAGGCCTGGAGTTTGCTGTAAGATATTGGTCCATATTCTGTGACTGCTTGCATGCAGCATATGGGGTTTGCCATCCCTCCCAACACAAGCATCTCATACCTGGCCACCTCAGCCTGGTCCTGAGAACAGGACACAGCAGCCAAGATGGTCTTTTCCTGAACCAATGTTGCCTAATTTTCCAAGCCTAACAGCTGATGTGGGTTTCACTGATTCAGGTACCACAGAGATTTAACAAGGCAAATCAAGCTGACTATATGCTTGGTTTGGCTAGGATAGGGTTAATTTTCACAAGAAGCTCGAGAGGCCACAGCCAGGACAGCAGTACCTACCCATCCAAGGGGATGTTTCATACCATATTGACATTGTCCTGAGGCAGTTCATGTGGGTGGCCAGGTGGTGTACCAGGTTACTAGTAGTGAGCACTTGCATTGTACATCACTCATTTTATATGTTATTTAATTATCATTACTGTTGTTTCTTCTCTCTTTGTGTTGTTCTATTAAACTGTCCTTATCTCACCCCCCACGGATTTTCCTTTTTCTCTCAATTCTCCTTGTCATCCCACAGGGTGGGAAGGGGGAGGAGTGAGCAAGCAGATGGGTGATACTTAGTTGCTGAGTGGGCCTAAACCACAGCACTATTGCCATCCCAGTTTGGGCAAAAGAACACAATTTATTATGGACATTGTTTTTCTCCCACAGCTTTCTTTAGAAATTACCTATAAAGCAATTTCACTTTTCAAGTAATTTAGGAACACTCAGATTTCATCTCTGTTTTCAGAGTCTTTTGCCCCACTGGGAGACAGCTGAGGTGGGGATTTTTGCTGCCTCCAGTACATTTCCCCTTTTGCTCTCTTACCTGTTTCTAAGAAAATCTTCTCAATAAGAGATGATCTTGACACAATTTTTTTGCTTGCCTTTTCCCTGCTGATTTTGTGATCATGCCAAATGTGTGGATTGGTAGTGTATTTCACCTCTCTCATTTAGTGTAAATTGCCACCTCAGGAGCATGTCATTGATAGCTGGTCCCCTCACATACCTGACAAATGCAGAAGATAAACCATATTAATTTATCAAATGTGGCACTATGTACTCTTTCCAAGACTAGATCTAATGCTGAAGGTAGTGTGTGAAAATATGGAACAGTGACAGAGAACATAAATCAAAAGCTCCCTGCAGATGGATACAAATAAACCCACCAAATCTGAGATGCAGATTTGCACATCCCTCTCTCTCAACTTCTGCCACAAGCTTTTAAATAATGAAATACACACCCGTGGTTTCATCTGATAAACTTCAGCTTGTTATAGGGATTTAAAGTGTTCACAGACTGCATTGTAGATGGACAGAACAAAACATAATTAAATGAGGCACTATGAAAGAGATTTTTTTCTACCCTGTGTTTTTTCCCCACCGGAAAGCCATTGTGAATGGGGAATAAAGAAAACTGAAACTTTGCGAAAATAGGTAAAGAAATAAATCTAAGGGAAACAGGTGCCTGTAGTCAAAGAGTTACAGGCCTACAGCGGTGTTTCATACATCTTCCACCCACCATTGTGCAGAATCATCAGTTCCACCCACAAAGGCATCGAACAGCGTTTACAAGTCATTTCAGTACTAGGGAACACAAAGCTCTCACACAGAAGAGGTCAGATCCCAGAATGAAAATCCGTGATAGCACACTGTGATCAAAGTGAGTATCTATATAAAAATGTGTGTAATTCCAAGCTGCTGTATGTGTCAACAAATTGTAGACACCCTGCTGATAATGTTTTTCCGGTGCCCCTGTTACAAAACATAATTTGTAATTCGAAAGAGCACCGACATTTCCCATCGAATCTCCTCCAAGTTTTCTTTTCCTATCCAAAGCATAAAGAGAGAAGGATTCAAATCAGGGAAAGATGAGTAGCTTTTGTTTTGTGTATTTAACTTTCTTATCTTTCCTTTAGAGACCCAAATCCTATCTTCTTTGTAAATGGAGTTTCTTGCAACATTAAAACAAGAGGGGCCCATAACTTAGTGAACTAATCACAAAGCTGTTTCTACTGTGAATGCCAGTGATAGCCAATATTTAAAAGTGTTTAAGTAAGTGACTTAGTTACATCAGCTTCACTGGAAAAAGCTTTGTCACTGCTGGCAAATGTTTCTCATGGCAGAAAATATTTTTGATTGATATGACCAGGTTGTAGGTTTGAGGGAGATCTTTGTTTGCTCTCCATTAAAGGACAAATAAAAGTAATATACTGCACTGACCCATCAGCTTGTGCCCAGTATTCTAGGAGTAGCTGCTTGATTTTTCAATGGCTTTGAGTACTAATCAGGTTAGAAAAAGATTAAGCTACAGAGGTTTGCAGAAAAGAACTGAAACGTTGGAGTCTGCATTAGCTTTGCAAAAACTCAGTTGAAATTTGAATTACACCTCACCATCCACCCCAAGGAAAAGAAATCAAACCAGAAACTTAAACTATCATTCAAAATTTCTGTCCCCTTCAAGGGTTTGGAAGGGCTAAGTCTTGCTTGTGAAATGTAATAGTCTCCCAGTGGGGGATAGCTCACTCATTACTACTTTCTCCTCTAGGACTGTGGAAGGTTTAAAAGGATCAGAAAAGTCCAATCAATATCAATAATTTTTTTGTTATTTTTCCAGTGTTAATTTCCTGTTCTTTCATCTAAAAAACTACCTGGACAAAGCACAGTGCGTAACTGGCCTGGTGTGTCTTTCCACATTATTTTAAAATATAATCAGACCCAAAAGTGAGGTTTACTGTGGAGAACATCCAACAGAAATTTCCTCTTTCCCACCACAATTTTATATGGGATTAAAAGCATATTCATCAGCACTTTTGTGTTTTTCACTGACATTGCAAATGTTTTTTCTTACTATTTTAAACAGCTTGATCAATTACCAAGTACATTAAGTTCTCCGTAATTCTATCTGTGTTATAAGAAAGAAGGTGTTTTACCAAGGTTTGGAAATTTCTCTTTACCACAGCCCTCTGCTCAATACAGCTCTCTCAAATTTTGGAGCCACAGTGGCTCAGTTTCTTCTTCCCTGGCACACCACCTGGTCATAACTAAGGTTCCTTTGCTCATTGCCCTGTTGGTGCATGCAAGGACTAACATCGTTTGTATGGGTTCGTGAAAAGAAAAGAAAAAAAAAAAAAAAGGGTTTGGAAAGGAACGAAAGAAGCATGAGGCACTCTCTAAGACTGCAGTACAATCGGTACTCTGTGCCACCCTCCTGCACCAAACAGTTGGCATACGAGGAGGCTGGTTCATCCCAGGCAGCACTAGTCTCTACAGACCATTGCTTCAGCACTAGATTGTGCTGAATAGGAATGCCAAAACTGATCCTGTAACGGGTGCAAAACTCAACATGTGTCTGCTTTGTGAGGTCTGGAGCACAGTAGCTGACCTTGCATTCTGACTGGTGATTGAATGCTATAAAATGGAGTGAACAGCAAATACCTCATCACTGTGTAACACTGACCCTCTTGCCTCTTTGGCTCTCATCCATCCATCCATCCATCCAGAATCCCTGAGGTCTCCTGGGCATTAGCACTTGCAGCCTAGTCTCTAACAGCCTCTGCAGGGTCTAGCCAATCCAGCCTGCCAGTTTTTGACACTGTCTTCCAAGTCCATGCATGGGTCATCACCACAGAACTGTTCCATATTTGACAGTAAACAACTCTTAAAGGGTTTTACCTTATCCAAGGATTTTACCTTATCCTGGATAATGTAAGCCACCCTGACCTCAGCATTCTCTGCCTTATCCCAGGTAAAAAGTGGTACCAAAAGGTAAATCATACTCTTGGGGGACAGGATTTCCTTCACTTACTCTGATCCTTTACTGCATGGATAACTCCCATACCAGTCACATAGCTTATAGGATATATTGTGTGAGGACAGATGGCGGTATTAAGTGAGGCATCTTCTGGAAACTGTCAAGAGAATCCTGACTTATTTCTGAGTCACATGCCTCAAGTAGGAGGATGTGAATACCCTTCACCTTTCCATTGCTCAAGGAATCCAGCATTCCCCTCCTGCGATATTCCTGTGTAATTCCTCTGCCAGGTGCTGTTGGCTGCAGCTAAGGCCTGGCTCAAATCTGCTTTAAGCTGTGACTTTGGTCCTGACCCAGCGTTCATGGCCTCACTATATACAACCCCAATGTGCTCTTTCTAAGCATTAAGTTCCCATAAGAGCTAAATCCTGGCATGAAAGAACTTTGTAATTTGGAAAAGAAAGCATGGACCAACCTAGTAAAATAAAGCACCAGTCTTAATGAATAGCAGCTTTAACAGCCTTCCAGAGTAACATTGAGAGTTTATTCTCCATATACTGGGCTGAATGTACAGAAATCCACATCAGTTGCCACCACACCACCTCTTACTGCCACTTCCACTGCAATCTGTGTTCCTAATCTTGTGCCAACAGGAAGCACGGATGCTGTATTGTCTCTTCCAGACCTTGGGAAACACTTGTCCTGAGGCTTGGACAAAATAGCAAGGAGAAGAAAATGTAGTAGTAACTGGGATGTGACCACCAAATCCATGAGTGTTTTATTGTTTTCTAGTGTTATATATACAGGTATCACCTCAAGCTGTTGACCATAATAATGGGAAAATGCTCAGGGAGGTTACAAGAGCTGTCCAAAAGCAGTGAAGAAGGTTGTCATGATTAGGTGTGGTCATAAACAGCCCAGAGTTGAACAGAACCCCTCTCTACAAACTATAATCACCTTCTCAAGGAGAAGTGGTTTTGGCTTTCACTTCTTCTCATCCACTTCTGGAAACATTTTTTCCCTCCATGGCCTCACTTCCTCTGTTACTTTGTTCAGGTTTCCAAACATTTCACATATGAAAATAAGGTGTATTTTTGATCCATAAAAACGAATCTTGACAGACATGGAGCGAACAAACAGACCGATAATATGAACATGGATGTGTATGAGTTCAGAGAACATAGAAGTGTCCAAAGAGAGATACAAACCAGGCCTGGCTCCTCACCTGGCCTAGGGAACAATGCTGGATCTAGCATTTTGCATCCAAAATGCTATCTGTCTTCAAACCAGGGTACTGGAAAGCAGGCTTCAAGCTGAGGTCAAGTCAGTTTTGCTATGAGCTGAGTCAAAACCATCATGTGCGGTTATGGCCCTGTGCTCTGCCTGTGTTTACATCCTGCTACCCAGCAAAACTGTGTTCTCCATAAAATTGATTGAATGGGAAAGGGTTAAAAGGAGATGCATCACATTTTCTGTTCTTCCCATTCCCGTTATTGGCCTGGCTTGATCTAAAACTGGTCAAAACAAGGTAGCCTGCAGACTGCTCTCACTTACCTGTGTCTGCTAATAGCTCTTTTGGCTATTCTGCAAGCTTATGTCAGGGCAGGGGCACACCATAGCTCTGTACTCTCTGCCCCTCAGCACGCCCCACACTGTTCTTAACCTCTGTAGATTTTACAAGTTTGTAGCTGCAGCTTTGGGTATGGAGGCACAGGAATAAGCTCTGTGTGACTTTAGGACAACTACAGCTCCTCTGTTCTCCTACACCTATGAAAGTCAGAAGCAAACCCTGACCCTCCTCCCTGCGTGCTCTTTCTTCGTGTTCCTCTTTCTGCCCTGTAAAGGTGAGGGACAGTTTAGAGAGCAGCACCGAATTGTGTCCTGATTGCAAAATTGTGCTGGAGATTACCATCTGATTCCCAGCATGAAAGGGGACAGGATTTATCTTCCTGTTTTGGAGGCTGATCTGGAGTAGAGGGGTTGTCCCCTCCATGGGGAAAGCAATAAGGCCGCTTATGAGAAATAGCAGCATCTTGTTGGCTTAGGTTCATCTCTGTCCTGGTCACCAGTTCCTCACCCCCAGTTTCACCCAGTAGGGGTGCATTAGTGCTGCTGTCCCTGGGGCCATGCCAGTTCATGCTCAGTATCTGACCAAAATCCTAAGCCCTGTGCTTCCACCACAATCAGGGTTTTGGATTCCCTTCTTTTCTTGATAATCCAAATACCACAGGGTTAGCAAAGTATCAACTTACTGAGCACACACAGGTTGCTGCTGTAAAAACAACCTGACATTGCTGAGACTCTGTAGGGCCATTATCAAAAATGTTTGACACAACATCAGCCAGACTGGCCTGAACATCTGCTTGGCACCCAGCTGGGCTGTGTCCCAAGTGCTGCCCCACACAGTTCCCACTCATCAGTTGGACGTGGATGCTGGGATGGTTCAGTCCTGCCTGACGCACTCCCCAGACAGGGAGGCTTAGGCTTTTTCTCTGTCTTGCCTCTCATCAGCAGCCACACTGCAGGGACTCTACTGAGCTGCAAGGTGAGGGTGTTGCATCCCCCAGCCCTGGCCCCACAAGGCCTGTGCTCCTTTCTCATACAGACTGAAATCTGACAACCTGTCAGTTATTACATGATGCACATCATTACATCGCTTATTTAGCAGCTCTCTGACTGCAATTGCTGTTAAAGGCATGCCTGTCACGTGCTGTGCCACATGCTCTGTGCAGCCTACCTGACTCCTGCCCATGCAGAAATGGATCAAAAACCCGTTGTGGAGTCAACATGGATGTTAGGGATTTTTTGAACCTTCTCTGAGTATTTCTTGTGTATCTTTTGCATTTTTTGCTGACTGTATGTTGTGTCCCCATCCAGCCACACTGCATTCCCCTGCCTCACCATTAACAGGGAACTCTGTTGCCTCTTGTAGTCTACCAGAGATATATAACCAGGCTCTACAGTTCTGTAGCAAAGAAATGACAGAAGCAACACAGGCAGTGATTCCTAAAAAAAAAATAAATAAAAGAGGCCTTCTTCCCTGTAGAATGATAGTCACTAAGAGAGACATTTATCAGTGGACTCACAGACAGAAGCATCAGCTTCAGCATAATCAGATCAGTTTACCACAGGTAAATTAAATCAGTCCCCATAAACAATTGAGCTGAGGCCAAAGGTGGATAGATTCCAAATTGCCATTAACTGAAGAAGGGCATCCTCTAAGAAAAGTGCTTTCAATATTCAGTTTCCAGATCTAGATAGCCTCCTACCACTGAGCACTCTAATTACTCCTAAGTAACAGAGATTTGCTAGGTGTAGAACCTTTGGCTTTAAAAGACTGAAGCTGAATTTTAAACCAAAAAAAGAAAAAATAATTGGTTGAACCTATGTATGCATACATGAAAGACTTACTGAGTAAGACAGAGCAAGAAGAGACAGGAGAAACTGGATAAATAAAGAGCATAAACACGATAGAGGAATACACAGATGAAACAGGAGCTTAGGGCCAACTGACAAAAAACTCATATATCTTCTGTACAAAGAAAGATAAGCATAATAAAGAATGTCTGAGGAAAAAATAAATGAAAGAGCTATAAAACATACAGACTATCCCTTGATGAATCTGAAGTCTATTTACTTAGCAACTGTAAGTGATCATCAGGAGTAGTGTATCTACTGCAGGGAAGGGGAGCAAGCTCAGCCATTCTTTTCATGCAAAAATATGCTGGCCTTTCCCCTGTAATTCTTGTTTCTAAGCATCTGAAGTAGTCTTCTTGGGACAGTTTCTTCTCAGTGGCCATGTCAAGAGAATGTGAAAGTGTGTGATATTATTCCTGGTTACCACCAACAGCAAATGCCTGGCTTTGCTTCAGCTGTCTAGATGGTGAGATGGGCCAGGTTTACCCTCCATCTCTGTGTATCAGATTATACGGTTAAGGCAGAACAGATATACTGATCATCTGAAGGAGCAGCATGGTTTTTTCTCTTCCCCATCTTCCAGCTTGTGTAAGACAATAGTCACAGCTGCGTCAGGCTTCAGGACGTCAGTGTGAGACAAATTTATGAGAGCAGGTTTGAAGGCATGCTGTGCTTCTGGCTTCCCACCACATTCTCTTGGATGTTGAAATATTTATGGGGAAAAGGGTCTTATGAGTAGAAAGAAAGAGATAATGAGCTACAAAACTGATGTTTGCCATAAGGACTCACCCTCCTTTGGTGGACTTGAGATTCTCCCATTAAATTGCAGAGATAGGCTTAGTCTTGGAAATGACCACAGTCCAAGATTTCACTTGTTTCATGAAATGTAAATAAAGATTTCTGAGCCAGTAGCTCTTGATCAGATTCTTTCTGCCACTGTTGTCCTTTCCAGTTCAGAAGAGTGCAGTATTGTGATAAAGACTGAGTGGGGTCTCCTTAAATGTTCATGCTTTCCAAGTCACAGAAGTCTTCAAACTTTACAAGCTATGTCCACAATTTGTAATTTTTAGGTTGGTTTTTTTTTTTTTTTCCTGGTGGTGGTAAAATATTCCTTTGATTGATAGCATAACTCAGGCTCCATCAAAGTTCAAACCATAAATTCCCTGTGGCAGCCAAAACCACCGAGTAAGGGAGCCAGGCTTGAAAGGATTTAGGGGAGAGAGGTTCTGGGAACTCAGATTTGGGATGCCTGGAAGGTGCTGGGAATGTGATGCAACTCAGTGGAGGGCTTACAAGCTGTCATGAATTGTGCTACAGAGGCGGCGAACTGGAGAATCATTTTTTTCTTCTGATAGGCAGATGGATAAACCCTACAAAATTGTTCTAAATATCAGTCTGAGATAAAATCCTAAAGCTAAGGAACCCTATCCTAGGATCAGTTCAGAAAGTTTGTCATATCATTAAAGTCCATCAGGTGGCTACTTTTACCCAAGAACCGTAAATTTTTCCATGGCAGCTCCACACGATCCTGCAGGCTGTTGGACCACCCCTCACCAATTTTCTCTCAAATTTTACACTGGCAGGCAGCATGAGCAGAGAGCAAAGAAGCCCCCATATCTATACTGAGTGAATATATGGGTCATGGCTGAAAGGAACAGGAGGTAACACCTGTCTTTTATGAAGCGTTGATGTGGTCAGAAGCAAACTACAACGTAATAGGACTGTTGAGGATGGTAAGTACCTCTAACTATCACCATTGACACACAGCCACTGGAAGGAAGATTAATATATATGCCTGTAGGTCAAACCCTCTCTCACACATACCTTGTGCGTGGAGTGGGAGACTGATCAGGTAGAGGGTGCAGGTCCTTATGGGGCTGGTGACTGTGGGAGTAGCCAGCACCAGTCTGGCCACAGTAGCCACACCATGGACAAGTCCTGATCAATTCCTGCCTTAACCATCCCATGCCTTGCCAGGGAGCTGTCACTTCACAAAGCTCTCACATCCATGTATGGTCACAATGAGAAGAGAAAAATTTGGGGATAGTTGGAATGTTTGGACACTCTGGCATCCCAAGGATTCACTTTCTAACATTTGAAATGGCATTTCCTTTTGAAAGGTTTGGTAAGTTATTTGAGAAGGAAAAACATTTGGAAACATTTATAAAAGGTCAAAATCAAAATAAACATTTGGAAAATAGAGAATCCACTCACCCAGACTGAAATGTTCATTTCCTTTGGATTTGCTGCACATTTTTATTTTTTTTTTCCGAGGGCTTCAACATTTCTTTTCTGGTCAGAAAAGAATGTCAGATCCTGACAGCCCTTGTGGGGCTGGAGGAACCTCTCCCACTCAGCCCTTCTGTGCATGCATCATTCATATAAAAAAGGCCCTTGGACTGCAAACCAGTTGAGAAATTTGCTTCCAGAAGGAAACCACCACCAGAGTAGAAAATGATGTTGAGAACAAAAGTTATTGTTTAATGAGATAAAGGAAATCAGTGTTGAAAACAGCTTCCACTGTATCCCATTTCCTACAGCTTTGCAATTTGAAAACAAAGATACTACTCTCTCTCTTCTTCAGGCTTGACCTAAAGCTTATCTTTCTTCCAGTTATGTGTCACTTGAATTCTATCAATTTTACACTCCCTGCAGTTTCTCTGACTTTGCGTTTCAGGTCCACAGGGCAAGGTTACATTTGTTAGCCACTTTCCAAAGCACAGCAGGAAACTGCTCCTTGATGCAGGCACTGTAACAGTACAGATAATAAATAAAAAGGAACGTGCCAAGCCATACAAGTATTAGAATGTTGAAGTGCTCTCTCTTTCTGTTTTTCTCATTGCAATTTTAATGTAGTCATTTAGAAGTCAATATATTTCACCCTTGCTGTTCACTAAATATTCTCAGATCAGTAGAGATGTAGAGCTGCTGAACACAAAGTAAGAAGGAGAAATTATTTGCCAAACAGATGAAGAACATTATTACTAATTTCTTGTTTTTCATCATTCCTCTCCAGTCAAGAAAAAAATCACATAATTGAAGTCCAAAATGTGTAACAAACCTTATGGAATCTGAAATAAAAGAGAAACCCTCTGTCTGCAGTCATGCAGCAATTTGCCCTTCAGCCTTAATGTGTTTGTTGTCCTTGGCATTATTTTTAAAACATCTCTATCTCAAAAGTTATCTTTTGACAAGTGGGGATTTCTGAGGTATTGGTGGTGCCCTCTCTCTGACCCTGTGAAGGCAACAGAGACGGCTGGGACATCTCCAGGTTTCACGCACTACTCTGTCCGTGACTACAGGTTCACTTAGCCTGCGTTTATTCTCCCCATGCATCTAATAACCTAAATGCAATGAAGCCATGACAAATGCTTTCCTTCCACTATAGTTCAGGTTCTGGATTCCCAGCAATGTTCGCTGTGCACTAATGGTGCTCCCAGACAGAATTTTGTCATCCCGGTTGTTCTCACACTTTGGTATTACAAGATTTTCCAAATCTATGGGGACTGAATGCACATGAAGCAATATAACTGCCTGGATAACTGGATAATAAAAAGGTAACTGCCCCAGAAGCAGTTATCCTGTGTCCCTCACCCTCACAATTCAAAGGGCCCCACAAGCTATTCTGAACTATTGAGTTCAGCATGCACAAACTCTTCTAAAATAATAAACATGAGTGGCTTTCTGTGTGGCCAGCCTCTGGCACTCCAAACCATCCACTTCGAATCATCTAGCTCCGTTCCCCACGTACAGAAGCTATGACCTTACCTGGTTCTGAGGTGGCAGCTAGGATTAAACTGAAGATGTGGCAGCTGTGGGTTGTGCAGTGATCTGGCAGCACCTGCTAAGAGGTGCCACACCCAGGTTAGCTCCCAGTTCCTGAGGCTGCACCCTGGCCCTTTCCCCAGCTATGGAAAGGGGTTGCATGCAAGGTGCCCAGAAGAACTACCTTCTCCATGTGGTCTGCATCGCTCCAGGCCTGAATCAGGACCAGATATAGAACAAGTTTGACCCCAGCTCTCCTCAAAAGGCACTCACCTAACTTGAGCCATTTGCTACACTGCTGCCTAAAAGTATTTTTTTGCAACATACCCGCCCTGTGTAGGGCGATAGAGATCAGCATAAAACCTTAGGATAAGAGCCCATCTGACTAACTTATGCATCTACAGTGGGATTTTTGTCTAGATATAGACACCTAAATGTTTGTGTCCCCATGTAAATGCCTGTGGTATCACTTAAAGCCTTGAGTGAAGAGCAACCCCATGAAGCCAGTAGAGCCTACAGAGACATACAGTTTGCCTTAATTCCCTTGCCTAAACATAGGCTTTTAAGGGTATGCTCCCCGTGGGACTGGCAGGTACAACACAAGACCTATGGGTGACCCAGAGCCTTCCAAGGTAGTGTCTAGAAACTACACAAGATACACTATTGCATCTCAGGGAGAGGTCTGTGTTTAGGGAACTGAGTCTCATGTCTAGAAAGCATGTAGATGCTTACACTCAAGTGTTTGCCTAGAGCTAGATCCCTCTCCTGCTTCAGGATGAGATGAATCTTTCCATAAAAGTGCCTATTTCTCTTCTTTGACTGTATAGGAAATCTGCCCAGGTGGTCAGGTGTCAGCAGCTGTGTTGCAGGTGCTTGAGACCCTCCATCGAGGGGAATGCAATGAATACCAGCACACTAGTTAAGCATTGCATGCTTTTCATGTTTATGTGAAAAAAATCCTTTGGAAGTATTGACTTCTTTCCAATGAAATGTTTCAACCCTTTGGAGTGAGGGGAAAGGAAGAGGGATATTTTTTTATTTGCTCTAAAATAAGTATCAGGTTGATGATTTTTCTTAACACCGTCTAGCATGAATTTGTTCCCCATTTCAGGTTTGAAGTCTGTTGAAAAATTTGTAGCTGCACATTGAACCCTCACAGTGATGCTAAAGGCAAGCAGCGCTCCAGGATGAAATCCTGCCAAAAATGATGGAAAGTCTCCTGTGTATTTCAGTAAGGGCAAGATTTTACCCCTAATTTTTGTGGTCAAAGTATTTCCACAGGTTTTAATTCTTCTCCAGCATATGATCTCCAGCTGGGGTAGATCAGGCCACCACAGAGAAAATTCAGGCAAGTATCTCTGAGATCTCAAAGTGGGGCAGAAATACCCTCAAATGCCATGCACTTGCACAGGGATGCTACAAGGGGATTTGACAGCAGCAGAGCAATGAAGAGCCATAGGAAATAATGAGGAGTGGAAGTGGTTCTGAAGGAGGTTGGAGGAAGGCAAGGTGAAGACTTTCCGGTGAACTGCATGAAAGTGCAGCTTGAAACTGGGTGAAAGTTCAGGACTGTCCTGTCTTTATCCAAAACAGATTTCCTACTTCAATCTCTAAGTGCAGGATTATTTTTTAGTTATTATTTCCTAGTTTCCCTGTTGCTGTATGTAATCACTCCAAGGAATGTTTAGCTATTTTCAAAACTCTGCACTTCATAACCAAGGGGGATTTTGGAGGAGGCCACAGCTCTGCGTGCTTCACAGAATCACAGAATCCTAGGGGTTGGAAGGGACCTCGAAAGATCATCTAGTCCAACCCCCCCTGCTAGAGCAGGGCCACCTAGAGTACAACAAGCTTGCTTCAACAAGCAGTGCAGCACAGTTGGAGAAGATCTGTGGAGTGGGTCAGAGCTCACCACTGTTCAGTGCCTTGGGGTTTTCTTCAGCCCCGTTCCAGCCTGGACTGTGTCCCCATGAGGAGCTGATGACACATGCTACAAGGACTCCCAGCGATCACTCTTACCCTGGTTTTACCTGGCAGGTGCCCAGTTTGAGCTTCCTGAGATCAGTCATCAGTACAAATCCTTGAAGCTTGTGCATGGAGAAGTCAGATACTCACTTTAAAAGCTTGCTTTTGACACAGTCAAGTGCTGGTGTCAGCACAGCCCCAGGTAGCTGTAATGCAGAGACAGCAAATAGCTCCTCTTTTTGCTCCCATCAGAGCAGACTGGACCAAAGTACTCCTAGCTACTGTGACGCTGCTCAGGAAGAGCCAGTGTGGCACCAGATGGAAAATGAGCTTGCAGGGCCAGATGTAGTTGCTATCAAGACATTATAGGCAGCTCCAACTATTTTTCCCACAAGCCACAGCAAACCATGATGATACAACACATTCAGAGCCCCTGGGGCTACAGAAATAAGTGTGTAGGAAGAGGTTAACAAGGAGTTAAACAAGAAGCTAACATTATTAAGAAAGGGAGAGGGAGAAAGCTCCTTTGCAGTCACCTCTCCCTAATGGGGCTTAAGAAGCTGTGCTAAAATGCACCAGCTCAGCTTGCACTCAAGTGCTGACAACTACCTGTTGGGATGGGAGTTACACCTGCCAGGCTGCTTGAAGTTCATCCATCCTGTACAAACATCACTTAATCTCTGGATTGCACTTGAAGGGAGTCACTAATTCAGGTTCATTCTAATTGTCATTTATATGACTCTTCCTGCTTGAAGGAGCAGGCAGTGAGGAGGGAAAGCACTGAAATCCCCTGCTCACTGTGACTACTGACCCACCTCTAGCCCTACGAGGGTAACATGCAGAACACAGTGATGACCAGATGCAGCACTGTCAGCTCTTAAGAGCAAATTTGCCCTCAGAGAGGGCAATTCTTGCAGTGCTTGGTGTCCTTCTTGCCCATAACTTCTGAAATTGGGGTATCAGAACTGTATCAGAGATATGCTACTTCTTGAGCCCACTTTGTGATCTCAGAGGGAACCTTGTGAGAGCAAAATGCTCCAACTCAGGAATGGAAATGAAGAGAACTTTGTATTTGTTGTTTAAAATAAATGCTTAATTGATACAAGTATCTTTGAAGTGAGTAGTACAGTGTCACATTTGGTGATTTTGTGTGAGTTGCAATAATTAAACAGCACACTCTAAGGCTAAAGGCCAGCTAAACTCTACTCTCTTTTCAATAGCTCTTCTGAATTACGATAGTATCTTCTATGTGCTTGTGCCTTCCTTGTTCAGGAATGGATTCTCATCCCTGAAAAGAGTTCAAAATATTCATCTTGACTGACCTAAAACCTTTTCCTGTTTCTGTAAAGACATAACTTCTGGGTTTAAATATGAAATTTCTTGAATGCAAACCAAATATTTCATGATCTGATCCTGAAAATGCCCACGAGTCAATAAATCTATGGAAGTTGCTCAAGCACATAAGAACTAGGTCCCCAGTTGTAACAATGATCAGAAAAATCCCTAATGGTTAGGGGTCCAGTGCAGAGATTTGGATGCTTGTTATACTTATGTAAACCTTCTGGATCAGCAACAATTGGCTGCAAATACAAGGAGTAAGACAGCAGAAAGAATTATAGAACTTCTACGATTAGTCAGACACCCAAATAGCAGAGAGCATCATGGGGAAGAAAAAAACCACTGGAAATGAAATTAACCAAACTTTGCTGAAATGGCAATAAAAGCTTATTGCAGATGGAAAGAACATGATACATTACCAGAAACGGTTACCTTTCCAGGTCCATTCCAGTCAACCCTTCAGCAGATTTGTAACTTGAATCTTTGTGTTTTCTGAAACGCGACATGTCACCGCTCCAGGCCCCTGATCACAGTAATGCTACCGTCACTGTCCTCCTTACTGGTGGTATCTGTCCTCCCAGGCCTCCAGGATGCTCTGGGAAGGCAGTACCATGACCTTAAGTGCAAAGTATGTGAAGAAGAAATCACAGATCTAAACAGGCAGCTCAGCTTGTTGAAGAAATACAGACATTTTCCTTTGTCTTTCACTGACTTCATAAAGACAGAATTTCACCACACCTCTGAATTTCCATACTGGTTTTTCAGTAGTGGATAAAACTCCAGTATGACCAGGGAATCTGTACAGTCATGCATCTGTGGATGTGACCCACTCTTAAGGGAGCATGAAGGCCTCACAAAGCAGCACTTTAGAGGAAAATGAGAGGCATGGTATAGGTCTCCTAAACCCCAGCAATCTCGTGGCTGGTGTTGTGTGCATTAGTCATATCGGTGTAGGAAAATGGATGACCAGGTAGAGATTCAGGCTGAGAGCAGTGTGGACTTTGATCTTGTGCTAGGTGAGAGGAGGTACAGGCCCAGCAAGGTCTTAGTGTATGTCTGGGAGTTGAATTTAGTTGTGTGGATCAGATAAATATCAGCTTCCTCTGCTTTCATCCCTGAGAGTTTTAGTAGTGAAGTAGTTTAAAAATTCATTGAGTTATGTGGTTCAATGTATTTTAGTTATTTTTTAAATTGGTTTTTGCGTCCCTCTGTTGCTCTCTTAAGCTCATGATATGAGAAAAAGTTTAATAACTGAGGCTATTTAGTCTGGCCCAAATTCTGCTCTCCGGTCCAGAGGAATAATATTAGTGACAAACTTAAGTGTGAGAAAAATCCAGACTGTGTTCTCTGCCCTTTCTGTCCAAAGGCAGCAGAGAGGGCTAGCAGCTCCCTGGGCTGCATGAGCAGGAGCACAGCCAGCAGATCAAGGGAAGTGACTTCTCCTTCTACTCAGCACTTGACCCCATCCAGAATAATATGCTACTTTTAGATGCCCCAGTAAAGTGGAGACATTTCAGCAGAGGGCCACCAGCATGGTCAGGTCTGAAGCACTTGCCTTGTGAGGAGAGGCTGAGGGAGCTGGGCCTGCTTAGACTGGAGAAGAGATGGTTTTGGTGAGCCCTGACAGCAGCCCCTGGTACCCATGGGGAGGACACCTTCCATCAAGGATGGAGCCAGGTTCTTCACAGTGGTGCACAGTGGGAGGATGAGAGACAATGAGCATAAGTTGAAATGGAAGAGGTTTAGTTTGGATATAAGGAAAAGCTTTTTCACTCTGAGGACAGTCTGAGAGGTGGAACAGATTTCCCAGAGATGTTGTACAGTCCAGAGCAGGTTGAGGACAGAATACATTCCGTTGATGAAACGACAGACCAATGGGCTGACAGGCAGGTCTACTGCTAAAGGCTTGGACATAGGTGGAGTCCTTTGCTCCATGTCCATGCAGATGCCCATTTCATCTACAGCAGCAAAACCTTTATCAGTACTGCTTCTGTTATTACTGTTTTTTTGGGGGGGTCATTCTGAATTAAGCCAGATAATTAATGATTATGAAAAGCCATCTGCTTCCACTGTTCCTCTAATGAGCTGCGTCAGCTCTGTGTCTACACTAATTTAATGTCTGTGTAACCTCATGTAAGCCTCAGTGGAACAAGAAAGGATGGTACCATGATCCACTTGCATCTGATCATGTGCCCCTAGCTGACATACAGCACATATACATCACATACATCAGTGGTTTTATTGCTCCTTTTGCAGAGCAACACTCCTGCTCTAAAGGAAACATTACATTTCAAAAGTTCTCAAATAGCTCAGCATTTCCTTGTCAGAAGGTGCTAGACTTTGCTAATCAGTGGATTCGTAGCAAGCTTTAATAGAGATGTGGATGCTGGGGCTTTGCTGGTGGTTGCTCAGCTTTCTGAAGCTCTAAAAGGTTTGGTTTTGTACCTTGAAGTGCCAAAAGGGGTATTTAATATGGGTCTACATTTCAATAGCATTCTAGTTTCTGCATTGCGTTTATGAAGTTGAAAATGAGCTACACTTGTAGAAACTGCTTACTTCAGAAAACTTATCTGTGGCTTCCAGGAGTCAAGAGAGACCTGGACCTGAAACAGGATGTCTCAGTTGCAAAGGGGATTGATTTGGCTTGAAAAGCATGGGTTTAGAGCTGCCCCATACCAGTCTGTGTTGTACTGGCAGTACAGAGTAGACACAAAATCATCCCAGCCATGGTCTGAGTGCAACTTGTAGGTACCCACTTCAAAAATGTTCTAGTTCTGTTAGGTCTTTGGGCTTTCCACTTTTGGCCCTTTCTTCTGCTTTATATATTTGAAAAAACTATAAAACATGGGTGAGGGAGCAGTATCCTGGCAGTGGCATTAGCAGGAGCTGTGTATTTTGGAATGCCTTTCTCAGCACAGCCCAAGCAGTGAAACCACTGAAACTCCAAACCAAGCTGATGACTTTTCATTTCTTGAGGGATTTCTGTCTCTGTCCCCAACATCCTTGAAGTGCCAGCATTTAGCAATGTAACTTCTTCTTTTTTTTTTCAGATTTCCAGAGACTTTTTCAGTATTCTTTAGGAAAAAATTGTTCTGATATTTCAATTCTTTGAAAGCTCGGGGGCAGCGGGGGAAGCCAATATTGGCATATGAATAATGTGTGGATTACAAGAAGGGTAAATATAAATGAAGTAATTTTTTCTTATCTCCAGCTCACTGTACTTTTGTCCTCTTTCCAGTTCAGCAGAACTTTTAGCCAGTCAGATGTTTCCTCAGAGACAAATAAAAGCTCTACAGCCCAGAGCAAACCCCATAAAATAAGTAAAACCTCCCAGTGTGAAGTTCTGCCTCCCTCCCACTCAGCAATTAACTCTTCTTCCTCCGACTTACATACGAGTCAGCTTCCCACACACTGAATGACAAGTTTTCTGCTACTCTTCTTTCACACCAACCTAAAGAGAAAGGGAAGGGATTTTAAACCATCCTGTCCTTGTGCTCTGTTGGGTACTGCTCATTTACAGGTCTCTCTGGCACTCAGATATGGGCCTGTCTCAATTTTATTGGCCATAAAAGGACACTCAAACCAACTTGTTTTCTACAATTTCTCATATGGGAAGGTGTCCTATCCATACCTATATGCCTTCATCTCTCTTACTACTGTCTGTGCTACAGACTTAGAAGGAAACTCTCTGGCTCCTGAAAGCAAAGTTCCAGTGAAGGTCTTGTCATTTGGCAGTTCTTTTACCTTGTTCCAGGAGCACAGAGGGGATACAGTAAAACAAAGCCCCCATAGTCTCAGGTAACTCCTACATCTCCCTGTGATACAACCCCAGCACTGTCCTCGCTCACACCCATCCTTTTCTGTTGATGGTAGACCCTCAAGAGGTCTCTTTGAACACATTAGCCTTAATTCATTTTTTGTCCCTTGTATTTTCTGGAGAATGAGAAATCACTTTTACCCTCCATTTCTTTCTCCTGCAGCTCTTAGAGTATAATTACTTACTGTCTGAGACTATTTGTTCAGAAGCTCTGGAAGTACAGTGCAGTTTGTTTTAAAGATCATTTGCAAGAGCAAAATAATAAATGTTGGTAACTGACAGAATTTATTATATGGAGTTTCCCCTGTAGCTAGTTCGTATGATGTATTCATCCTACAACATTGAAAAAAGCATGTGACTGACGGACTGACTATTTTCAGAAACAGCAAAATCTCTTCTATAGCTGGCTTCCAGACCCTGATTAGCTGGCTAGCTTCTGGTAGTTTCACAGGGACAAACTGGATAAGCAAATGCATGTGTCTGAATGTGGCCTATTGAAGCTCTATATGGAAAGCTGAAAGCTCTGGAAGACAAGTCTAAGCAAGCATGACATGCTCAGATGTTGATGCACCATTCCTTCTTTGTAGAGTGGATTAAGCTGTTCATGTTGACAGAGCCAGCAACTGGAGCATCCACACAGCAAGGGAGCCAAATGTAAAGCAGGCACTGCTTTGTTGGCTTCTCTGTGGTTATTCCAGATATTAAGATCTTCATTTCCTACCTAAGTGGAAGAACTGAAATTCATCTAGGGTTTGACTATTGAATCACATCTGCATGTTCTGGTGTGTTTTATTTCTCATTAGGTCTACTCAGATCTTGGAGGACAACCACTTCCCAGTTCACAAAGCGACATAACACTAGCCAAATAAACATTTATTATAAAATAAGGAAACACAGCAATAATATGCATGTGAAGAAAGCTGCAGCTGCTGTGTGACTAGAACACAGTATTAGAATCAGCCAGGAATGGGGAACTGGCAAACAAGCCCTTACACAGTATTACTCACCCTTTCTAAAATGCAACATTTTTTATGTCACTTCCAACCTTAAAAGCAATGAGCCTCCTAGGTGAAGCATAACAGACGCTTCTTCTGACACGCCACATGGCTGTATTGTCACGGCTGCTCTGCCCTCCTGGCGGCACATGGAGGCAGAAACTGCAGTGTGAGCACAAACACAAGCATTTTGTTTGTGCATCTATAAACGGTTAGTTGTCCAATTTTATATACCAATTCAAATTCAAGATCACTAACAGTTCTTCTCCTGAGGCTTGCAGCTGAAGTGAAAACATAACTTGTCACCAACCCAGTACTGAGGCAACCAACTACTGCCAATTAATGCCATATTTGTAAAGGACACTTCAGCTTTCAGTAGGCAGACTTTGCATTTTCAAGAAGTGAAAAGGTTTTCTACTGCGGTCTGGAGAAAGAGGTGGGGATAAATAAGCTGGTCTTGAGCTTCCAGCTCCAGCCTGTTTCCTTGCAGCTGTTAGCAGCTGGCTAACCCACATGCTGGGTATCCAAATGATGGAGAAATCTGTGGTTCTGGCTGTTAGTTGAGACCCTGTAATTACTACTGTGTGTGAAATGTGTGGATCCTATACAAAAATGTCTTTTTACTAAGTTTTTCAGGCTCAGTGGCAACAACAGAAACAAAAGGTAGTGGAAAAGACACAAGACTGAAAACAAGGCCCCATGCTGAGAAGGCTTCCATAAAACTGGGCTTCCTCAACAATGCACAGGTCTCCAAGGAGCACTGAAACTTGGAGAAATTCATGGCCAGATTTTGACCCATGCTGAGGCATCCTCAGGATATCTGAGTCCAGACTTGTGAAGCACCAGGAGTCAGTGGGAATTCCAAAAGGTCCCTTTTATACTTTTGTAATTGCATAAAGCAACATTAAGACAGGGATAATATTTATCAGGGGATCCTCTTAAACAAGAAAATCCTCAGAGATGGCTCCACTGATACTCTTGCAATCTCATTTCCTGTTATTCTTTGGCAGTAAGAGATCCAAGAGAACCAAGGCAGCCTCCATTTGGTGTACTGCTATTGAATGAAATGCCAGGTGTTGAAAGCAAGAAGACCTTAGTGACTTAGTTGCAGTGCAAAGACATATATTATCATAGAATCATTATGTTGGAAAGGACCTCTAGGATCATCAAGTCCAACCTTCATCTTAACATCTCTCTATCCACTAGACCATAGCCTCAAGTGCTACATCTACTTGTTTTTTAAACATCTCCAGGGATGGTGACTCCACCATGTCCCTGGGCAGTCTGT